>CM031243.1:507665442-508265442 GCA_018340775.1 Taxus wallichiana var. yunnanensis | reverse complement strand
AATTCATGCAATATTTTACAAAAATTGTGCATCCCTTGCATTCTGCGAACTATTTTACAGTTTGATGTCATTTTCATGAAATGATGAAAGGTTTTGTAACAAATTTGATTCCTTAAGCATATTATTTGCTTTGGATGCAAGCTTCTAAGCTGACATAAGGTATAAATTGTATTTTTGAAGCATTTGTAAAAAGGGAGAACTCTGTTGAGAGTTTTGGAGAAAGAGACTAAGAATTTTCACAAGGAAAACTTGAAGAAGTCCATTTCTTTTGAGAAAACCGCCTGAGAGCCATTTTCAATCCCACTTTGCATCGATTTCATCATGTTGAGTTGGTTTCAGTTGTAAAGCCATCAACAAGCTCTGAGATTATTCTAAATAACATTCCTCTGCTGATGTATTTGATCAAATTTCTAGATTAACTGGTTTTATCTCTTGCAAAGCTTGCATACACTTGTATTTCAAAGATGTTTTCAATTTGTGTTTCTTTCTCATGTTGAAATATTGTGTTTGGGATCTTTCTTGATCATACATGGTCTCATTTCTTATAGAGCGTTAAATGGCATCTACAATATTTCATTCAAGAGCATTCATTTGAAAGAAGATAAACAGATTTAAATTCATCTTACCTTGCTTAAACATTGAGGGTGTTGAAAGGAACGATAACCAGATCGTACCAAGCCAAGAACACAGATGTTAATAAAACACCACGATCAATAAGATGAAATCAATTCGCCAAAATAACTTTACATAAAACCTTTGCAAACAAATGAGAAACAATATCATATATTATTATGGAACTCAATGCAATACATTGAGAATGGGCCTTGCTTAAATAGGCAAGGAATAACAATCTAAGAACCAGTCAAGGTCGTAGATCAAGCCATAAATCAAGGAAATAACTAATCATCAAAGAACTATTCAAGACCATAGATTTAGGAGAGAACTAGACATCAAGGATCTAGTCAATACCATAGATCAAGGAAAGAACTAGTCAATATCATAGATCAAGGAAA
Source organism: Taxus wallichiana var. yunnanensis (assembly GCA_018340775.1). Classification (NCBI taxonomy): domain Eukaryota; kingdom Viridiplantae; phylum Streptophyta; class Pinopsida; order Cupressales; family Taxaceae; genus Taxus; species Taxus wallichiana. The sequence continues at coordinate 508,264,429 of CM031243.1, read as the reverse complement.
TAACTATACCTAACAACTAGATAATATCTCCTAATATCTAAATAAGATAAAAGAAATATCCACACACATAAGTGGGTGAGGATAAATACAATAAAGGTAAATAAAGTACCTAAGTGAACACGAGCTAAGGTAAATACCTACTCTAACACCCCCCCTCAAGTGAAGCTAGGGGCCAAAATAGAAGTGGCATGTCCACAGTATGTGTCCCGGAAACTAGGCCTGATGAGGTACTCATGTACAATAAGTGGAAAAAAAGGGACACTGCAAGGTACCCAAAACCAATAACAACAAAGTAAAGAGAGTAAAGATCCACTCCAAGGCATCCCAAGAAGCTCGGCTCAAAACTCATACAATCAGTAGAAGTTTGGTGTGCACCGTGGTCTCGAATCCACCGCTGCTGATCACAAAACTCGAAAACAACCGACACTTTGGGCTCCACCAGAATAGCTCCATACAAGGAGACTGTCAACAGAGTGATGTCAAAAGTGCAAAAAAGAAACACCAAACATAATCTAATCAACTGCTGCAAATAGGTGTGCCACGATCCAAGAACAAAAACCAAAGCAACAAGGCAAGGACACAAAATCTAGAGTGTCACGATCCAAGAAAAGCCAAGGTAACAAGGCAAGAACACGAAACCCGAAGAAGTAGGATCAACACCACACCCTCCCATACTGTTGAATGGGTGGAGTGACACTACAAATCTGTATGAGTTGTCAAAACAACTACTCAAACACTGACAAACTAACACTGGGCTCCACCAGAATAGCTCCCCCACAAGAGAGACTGTCAACATGCCAAAAGTGTCGAAAATACAGATACAAAATCTCTCAACAAACAAGAGAGATACACTACACCTGCTAAAAAAATTCTCAAAACAAGAAGCATCACAATGCATAAGGTATAGAAAGTGGAGCAAGATGCCAAATGGTGGAGGATCCATGCCTCGTAGAGTTGTCTCAACAAATGCCCATGTCACCTCCACGAGTGATTAGATATCCACCCAAATCAACACGGATGGATGAAGAAGATGCTTGCAGACATGACTTGGTGCAAAATGCACAATGGGTGCATGTAAAAGAACATCGAGAATGTGTGTTAGGTTGATCATGTCCGACAACCGAAATCTCGGGTTTCTCAATCCCGAGTGAAGGTGCATAACTCATGTGTTGCTCATGATCCTCGAAAGAGTCTAGCGAACAAAAAAGGAGCTCGATACCATGAAAGGAACGATAACCCGAGATCATGCCAAGCCAAGAACACGATGCTAATCAAACATCATGATCAATAAGATGAAAGCAATTCGCCAGAATAACTTTACATAAACCTTTGCAAACAAATGAGCAGGGAATATCATATATTATTATGGAACTCAATGCAATACATTGAGAATGGGCCTCGCTTAAATAGGAAAAGAATAACAATCTAAGAACCAGTCAAGGTCGTAGATCAAGCCATAAATCAAGAAAATAACTAGTCATCAAAGAACTAGTCAAGACCATAGATTTAGGAGATAACTAGACATCAAGGATCTAGTCAATACCATAGATCAAGGAAAGAACTATACCTAACAACTAGATAATATCTCCTAATATCTAAATAAGATAAAAAAAATATCCACACACATAAGTGGGTGAGGATAAATACAATAAAAGTAAGTAAAGTACCTAGGTGAACAATACCCCGTGAATGTCTCGCCAATGACTCCGCTAGTGAGACCCATAGAATGGAGCATGCAAGAACCGAATGCATGGTATGCTTCTTAAAAATCCATGCGGTGAAAGGTAAGTAGGATACATAACATGTGGTACTGTAATAGGCACAGATGTGGAAGAGCATGTAGTAACAAGCCTCATAGGTTTAGAAGCATCAAAATCAGGTTCGAGCCGAAAGACGCGCAGATCAAATGTCGGTGGGTATAAGAGCAACAACCGCAAGTGGACTAGGAGCATGGATATGGTTGTCCACAATATGATGGTGATGTTGTAGGCTAGCAAGTTTTTTCTGCAGGAGTGTATTATTGTATCCTTATCGTGAATGAGTGATTGTAGAAGAGAATTTTGCTTCTTGAGCGATCTATTTTCTTCCACAAATTTTATAATATCCTCTTGAAGTCCACATACTTCAGAGAAAAGTATATCATTCTCAAAATCCGTGATATGTACAAACTGTAACTCCCAAAAATTTAGGACGTCGGGCTCAGCCGAAATTGCATCCACAATTGATTACAACACTCCTCCATATTTGGCACTTTATAATTATAGTGCAAGTCTCAAAATAAATAAATCCAATGGAAAGAGCATGAAAAAACAAGCACTTTTGCAAAAACGTCACTCAAAACCGAGTTACTGATCAAAAGTTAAAAGTTACAAGCTTTTTAATATTTTGCTCTGTTATTTATTTTAGGTGCCACTAAAACAAAGTAAAATGTTGTTGCCTTCACCACACAAATAAAATTAAAAGGGGCTGAAGTTAAGCACCTACTAGTAGGAATCACAAGTTTTAAGCCTTCATATGACCATACAATATGACCAAGAGCTAAGGATTTTAATGGATGTTTACACAACTTACTATTTTGGGGTGTGTCGCGTGCTTTCGAGAAAGTCACATCCAACTGCCGCTTCTGGTAAAAATTACTATTTCTGGACTGTGTTGACAGCGACCTTCATTGCCGAAAATAGCAACCTACGGAATTTCCCGAAATAGCAATTGGACCCCTGCTAAAAGAGGAAAGATCCAAAAATCTTCCTGTGCGCAAACCTAGACAAATATGCCACAATAGAAAATTACTCTATGCAGATCTCAAAAAATCCAATAGACCCAAAAAAAATTTCATGATTTCTTTTCTGGTGGGCACGAATCCCGAGGCGAACCAATGTGCTTCTCTGTAACAACAAAAAATCCACAAAAATGACTATCTACAGAAATGACCAAGTTTACAGTCGATCTTAGGGTTTTCATGCCTTCCAGATCCAATGGAAGCCTCTATTTTCCATAAAAATGCATGCAACAACAAAATACGACCAAATCCCAAATATATGAATACACAAATAATTTATTTGCAAAATAAAACTTACAGACGGATGCTAACAACAATCTCCAGCTCTGATACCATGAAAGGAACGATAACCAGATCGTACCAAGCCAAGAACACAGATGCTAATCAAACACCACGATCTATAAGATGAAAGCAATTCACCATAATAACTTTACATAAAACCTTTGCAAACAAATGAGAAACAATATCATATATTATTATGGAACTCAATGCAATACATTGAGAATGGGCCTTGCTTAAATAGGCAAGAAATAAAAATCTAAGAACCAGTCAAGGTCGTAGATCAAGCCATGAATTAAGGAAATAACTAGTCATCAAAGAACTAGTCAAGACCATAGATTTAGGAGAGAACTAGACATCAAGGATCTAGTCAATACCATAGATCAAGGAAAGAACTAGTCAATACCATAGATCAAGAAAATAACTATACCTAACAACTAGATAATATCTCCTAATATCTAAATAAGATAAAAGAAATATCCACACACATAAGTGGGTGAGGATAAATACAATAAAAGTAAATAAAGTACCTAGGTGAACAAGAGCTAAGGTAAATACCTACTCTAACAGTGTTTGTAAACCTTTGGGTGTACCTTAGGTCATGATCAAATAAGGATTTCTAGATGTTTCATTAGTACTTTGCTTCAAGATTTTGTGGCAGGTTATCAAAGTTTGTGTGGAATAGTGCAGATTTGGGCCTCCATTTGGTGCACACATCCTAGTTGAAGGAGTATTTCAAACTCATTGAAACATCTTTGTTGTTTTGGTGTTGCAAATATCTTGCAAAGGTTCTCAAAGAAGTTGGTGATTCCTAGCTTGTCTTGTCTAAACATCTCCCATTAGGATTTCATTTAAAATAACTCATCGTACCCATACTACCCCTACATTTGCATTTGTGTATCAACAAAAGAACTCAATCCTTTTACAAAAATGCACAAAGTATATCAGATTTTATTATGTCTTTAGCAGCCTTAGCCTTGTCTTGAAATCATTTCCATCATTTAGTAGTGACAACTCCTTTTAGTGTGAATAATGGATACTTGATCATGTTTTCTAAGGACATCTTCTTCACCATATGCAAAATATATGGATATCTCCATTTCCTTCACCATACTCAAAGCTGCAATATAGGTTCTCTTGCCTTGGTTGATAAGCACAACCTAAAATAATGAGGGTTAGGTCAAAACCCTTTTGAAGGTGTTATCCACTCCCTCAAATCTTGAATGCAAACAAGAAAATAGGTGCTCTCCCATTACAAATGACACACATATCATTTATCTACTCTTGAGTGTCTTATGCAAATTCATGATGTTGTTCAAGTTGTGAAGGAGATTAAAATTGGATACCAACAAGACATACGAGATCCTTTAAGAATATATGTCTAGTATTAACTAAATTTAGGAAGGTCAACAATGGTAAGCTTCTATAATGGCTTTGTTATCGGGAATATGTTCTATGTTATTAGATAGTTTATAAAATCTATGTGAGAATAGTAGAGTGATTGACCGAATAATTTCCTTCTCATCTTCAGACATGCGTCAGGGTTAATCAACACTTCACAAGCTAAGCAATGTCTGGACATGGAGAGGGAATCGAAGACAATTGATGATTAAAATGGTTTAGGGATTAACTATCCACAAATCCCAAAGATTTTCTTTGCATATAAAAACTATCGACATTGGAACCACTTTGTAAGGAAATGTCTGACATTCACAAATTTCTCCAGAGTTCCCTCGCTTGCCAATCTACACATTTCCCCTCCTTTTTCATTCGAAAGATACTAAAAAAACACATGTACCAAAACTTGGAGCAAGAAGAAAGGATGAGTCAAGACTACTATCACTCAATCAAAACAACCCATCGTAAATAATGCCCTCTACATTGATACCACCTCCACTACTACTTTACTCAACACTTCTTGTATCCAAAGCGGCAGTGCCATTCAAGGGGTATCAAATGTATTCATGTGTGGTTCAAATAAAATTCACTGAGAATAGTCTACCACTCATGATATAAAATCTACAAATGTATGGAGGTATTCATGTATTCATGTTTAGTTCAGATCTCATGATATAAGATTTGCAAATGTATATGTATGAATTTGTAACAAATTTGAAATGTGCACATAGATCCTTTCAATGTAATGTTTCATCTATATTCCTACACTACCACTATCAATCAAACCCCTTATCAACATGTTATTGATAACAAAAAAAAAATTCAACAAAGAACCAACCAAACAATTGATGCAACCACCATCTCAAACATGTTGCAACACTAACACAATTTCCCCAAATAATTACAAACCACATCAACTACAAAAGTAATTAACTATCCAAAGCGGTATCAATTGTATTCATGTTTAGTGCCAAAACAATTGCCCACAAAAGGCTACCACTCATGATATAAAATCTACAAATATTTTGTATTCATGTTTAGTTCAAATAAAATATTTCACAAATCGCTACCACTCATGATATAAGATTTGCAAATGTATATTTACAAATTTGTAACAAATTTGAAATGTAGAGATAGAACCTTTAAATGTAATGCTTCATCTATATTCTTACACTTACAAAATCAATTACACCTCTTATCAACATCAACTACAAAAGTAATAACTATCCCTCTAAATCAAATAACATATACCATTCGGTGTTCACATTGCATTGTAGACATGTGATTGCTAGTTTTAATGTTAATATGAGTATAACAATAATGAAATTAGTTTTCTCATTAACATAATATATTGATAGAGGCGAAATCTTATATTTGAGTGTGAATATAGCCATTATACCAAAAGAATAAATTTAACAATAACTTAAATATTTTTTGTAATTTTAATCGTAAAATACTTACAAATATTTGAAATAACCAACATATTTTACTTAACATATATAAAATAAAAACAACATTATATATAAATTAAATTTATATATATTAAAATAAATATATAAATATAAAATAATCTATTATATATTTTATTAATAGAATATAAAAAATACTCTGTGCTATTTTGAAGAATGGTAATAATAAAATAAACGTCACCCAAAAATTGTTTAAAATACGTAAATTACCCGCTAAATCAATGTTAGAATGTTAATTTATTAATAAATATGATGATGGATTTCTAATGTAAAAATCATGACTACTTATGATTTCTAATGGTTGAATTGAATTTATGCTTTGAGGTGAGAGGTCGATGTACATATGACAATTGCACAAAATTTGGATCAATGGAGAACAAACACGTGTTCCTTTGACATGACCGCACCCATTAACGAAGGAATCGAGTGTTTGCCTACTTTCCACGCTACCTAAACAGTCTCTCAAATCGATAGCAGATTGCGTGTATTACACGTTTGAAAACAATCACTCCACACAATTACTAGCTCATGGATGAAAAGCTCTTCTTATTACGCCGAAGGCGTTCTCCCTATGGGAAAGGCACCTGCGGACATTTCTACAACTGTGTTAAATTTGAAGGTTTGACTGTCGTCTTGATGTTTGTGTTTTTCCTCCCTATTTTAGCTTTTCTCTATTATTTTTAATAATTTTGTTTCTAATAATTAACAATTTTAGCTTTTATTTTTAATAATTTTGTTTCTAATAATTAACAATTTTAGCTTTTGTTTTTAATTAGGTTGAAATTTGAAAATAGAGATCTCTACTATTTTTAATAATTTTGTTGACGTTTGTGCTTTTCCTCCCTATTTTAACTTTTCTCTATTATTTTTAATAATTTTGTTTCTAATAATTAACAATTTTAGCTTTTGTTTTTAATTAACAACAATTTTAGCTTTTATTTTTAATAATTTTGTTTCTAATAATTAACAATTTTAGCTTTTGTTTTTAATTAGGCTGAGCTGAAAATAGAAATCTCTACTATTTTTAATAATTTTATTGACGTTTGTGCTTTTCCTCCCTATTTTAACTTTTCTCTATTATTTTTAATAATTTTGTTTCTAATAATTAACAATTTTAGCTTTTGTTTTTAATTAGGCTGAGCTGAAAATAGAAATCTCTACTATTTTTAATAATTTTGTTTCTAATAATTAACAATTTTAGCTTTTGTTTTTAATTAGGTTGAGCTGAAAATAGAAATCTCTACTATTTTTAATAATTTTGTTTCTAATAATTAACAATTTTAGCTTTTGTTTTTAATTAACAATTTTTTATGTCAAGGCGTTCCCTTATGGGAAAGGCACTGCGACGTTTCTACGACTGTGTTAAATTTGACGGTTTGTCGTCTTGACGTTTGTGTTTTTCCTCCCTATTTTAACTTTTCTCTATTATTTTTAATAATTTTGTTTCTAATAATTAACAATTTTAGCTTTTGTTTTTAATTAACAACAATTTTAGCTTTTATTTTTAATAATTTTGTTTCTAATAATTAACAATTTTAGCTTTTATTTTTAATTAACAATTTTAGCTTTTGTTTTTAATTAGGTTGAGCTGAAAATAGAAATCTCTACTATTTTTAATAATTTTGTTGATGTTTGTGTTTTTCCTCCCTATTTTAACTTTTCTCTATTATTTTTAATAATTTTGTTTCTAATAATTAACAATTTTAGCTTTTGTTTTTAATTAACAACAATTTTAGCTTTTATTTTTAATTAACAATTTTAGCTTTTGTTTTTAATTAGGCTTGAGTTGAAAATAGAAATCTCTACTATTTTTAATAATTTTGTTGACGTTTGTGCTTTTCCTCTCTATTTTAAGTTTTCTCTATTATTTTTAATAATTTTGTTTCTAATAATTAACAATTTTAGCTTTTATTTTTAATTAACAATTTTAGCTTTTGTTTTTAATTAGGCTGAGCTGAAAATAGAAATCTCTACTATTTTTAATAATTTTGTTTCTAATAATTAACAATTTTAGCTTTTGTTTTTAATTAGGTTGAACTGAAAATAGAAATCTCTACTATTTTTAATAATTTTGTTTCTAATAATTAACAATTTTAGCTTTTGTTTTTAATTAACAACAATTTTAACTTTTATTTTTAATAATTTTGTTTCTAATAATTAACAATTTTAACTTTTGTTTTTAATTAACAATTTTTTACGCTGAAGGCGTTCCCCCTATGGGAAAGGCACCTGCAGACGTTTCTATGACTGTGTTAAATTTGACAGTTTGACGGTCGTCTTGACGTTTGTGCTTTTCCTCCCTATTTTAACTTTTCTCTATTATTTTTAATAATTTTGTTTCTAATAATTAATAATTTTAGCTTTTGTTTTTAATTAACAACAATTTTAGCTTTTATTTTTAATAATTTTGTTTCTAATAATTAAAAATTTTAGCGTTTATTTTTAATTAACAATTTTAACTTTTGTTTTTAATTAGGCTGCGCTGAAAATATAAATCTCTACTATTTTTAATAATTTTGTTTCTAATAATTAACAATTTTAGCTTTTGTTTTTAATTAACAACAATTTTAACTTTTATTTTTAATAATTTTGTTTCTAATAATTAACAATTTTAGCTTTTGTTTTTAATTAACAATTTTAGCTTTTGTTTTTAATTAGGTTGAGCTGAAAATAGAAAAAGGGAGATCAATAATAGATTGCAAACGCTAGAAAAGAAAGTATACGCACACAGAAAAAGGGAGATCAAAAGGAGATTCAGGAATTTAGAGTGACGCAGAGAATATACAGACACGAGAAATAAAAGAAAACAACAGTGGAAGCACGAGAAGTCAGATTGATGTTTCAGACACTTCTTCTGATTGGTAAGTTATGCTCCAGATGCCTTTACACAGTTCCTTTAAGAATTTGTGGATGATACTTGTAAGGGTTTAATCTTTGTTGTTTAAAATAATTTATTTTTTGTATGCACTGGTCTGTGCCATACTATATATGTAGCGTATTCATTTAATTGACAGACATGAATCTAAATTGTATTATCAACATTGCGAGATTATGTAATCGATGCATACATGAATCGAGCCGTATTATCAACATCATGAGATCATGAATGACATACATGAATCTGAGTTGTATTATCAACATTACGAGAGCATGTTTCACCAAGCACTGGTTGGCAATGTGAACACCGAACGGTATATGTTATTTGATTTCGCTAAAAATTTGCACAATGTTTCATAAAGTTTGTGGATGCCTAGAGAATTTCTTCCTTGAGTTTTAATTCAAGGAAGAACAGAGCAACAACAACCACTTTTTCAGCTCACAACCCAAGGAAATACATTCATAAAAACTTGATCAAATTTAAAGCCAGATGCAATACACCACAATGGTTGTTCACAGATTGAATATTGCTCCTAAAAATGAAGCATCCTTGCAATCAGAATCTTGTAGATCATGGTGGCTCTCAGGAAGCAGTGGGGACTTGTTGTCACTCTTTTCAGATGTTGCAAGAGTGTCTGAAGTCATCAATTATGTTGTGATGGATGTCTCGCACCCTACTGGTCTGGCGCCATACTGTATCTGTAGCGTATTCATTTAATTGACAGACATGAATCTGAGTTGTATTATCAACATTGCGAGATCATGTAATTGACAGACATGAATCTGAGTTGTATTATCAACATTGCGAGATCATGTAATTGACAGACATGAATTTGAGTTGTATTATCAACATTGCGAGAGCATGTTTCACCAAGCATTGGTTGGCAACTTGGTGTTTCATATGTAAAGTTGCTTTTGAATTTTACATGAGATAGTCAACCACATATCGATAATGGTATCAAATGTATTCCTGTACAAATTTTTAACAAGTTTGAAATGTAGAAACAACATTCAAATTAAGTGGCCCATCTATATTTCTACACTTACAAAATCAATCACACCCCTAATCAACATCAACTACAAAAGTAATAATTATACCTCTAAAACAAATAACATATACCGTTCGGCATTCACATCTCATGAAACACATGCGATTGCTAGTAAGCACTTACTCACTCAATTCCAATCTCCACATGTGAAGATGGGCAATCTGCACATGTTGTTGGTGTTGGGCATGCTTGCCACCGCTGCTCCACTTGTCATCACTAGGAAAGAAGCGGTCTTTCCCATTTCAAAAAGGCCTCAATGATTCGTATAACGTGGCTTGAGATCATGGAATGATGGCTTAGACCATTGCTCCCGGGAGGGAATCCCCGCCACCTCCACACCGGCCACGTCCTTCACATGGATCTGCACAAATTTGGTGATTCATTAAGTGTGAGGAATTTTCCTATGTTGTTTGAGATTGAGTGTCAACGATTGAAAACATGTTTGTAACTAAGAACATTACAATTCTTAGAGGTGGTAAGGTGAAATATTTCCATTATATGTTCTATTGTTATAGTGTTATGATAAGCGATTTGTTTCCTATGTAATCTCCTAAAGGAATAATGTGATAAGAGACGATTCAAAGTGGGGGCATTATATAGAAGATCCTAGAGGGTAGAAAACCATAGAACCTAACAAGAAAGTACTATCCCACATAGGCCAAGGTAATCGTAGAATGACATGCGAGAAAACCTAGTTTATTTTTCACAACAAATTGTTGATAAGTTTTTCCCTATGTTGAATTTCATAATAAAAAATATTCCAACGTATTCTAACTTGCTTACCCACTTTGATCATCATTTCCTAAAGTTCCATTTACATAGTAATTAATATTTTAAAATTTCATTTTGTTCATTCAATACAATGTGATAACCTGAGCCTGATACACATGGTTTGCATTTTTTATAACGTGTAAACAGATTAGTATTTCCTTCTCGTAGATGCATGATTACTTACTCTTAGTAAATTTTCAACTTTCAATAGCAATAGGTTATTCATAAATTTTAAGAACACGACTCATATGATTGTTCTTGAAGTATCACATTGCCTTTTTCATTTTTAGGAATGCGATTGTTATTGTCCGTAAATTGATATTTTCTTGTAAGATTAACATGGTGTGATGTCTTCAATATCGAATATATATATATATATATATATATATATATATAGAACTTATATAGCTTATAAAATCCTCTCATACAGGTCACATTAATGAGAATGGGCCAATCATGATTGGATTTCAATATTATTAACTTTGTTTAACAATATAAAGGTGAATAGAATAGAAATCTTCATGTGGGCTTGTTGATGACCTAAAATACTACCTTTACCTATTTTATGTTTAGTGTTCACAAATTCATCGTTTGTGGGTTTTTTTTACAGGTGTGAAGATTAAGATGAGAAATTATAAATTATTTTTTAATTGATTTAAATGATTTAATATGTTTTTAAAAATTAGGATATTATCAAAGAAATATTAAAAATACTCAAATAGGACATGTGTATTCGGTTCACGATGCCTTAAAATATAATTGGGGCATTGACTGGTCTTAAGGGCATTTCCTTAAACTCGTAATTGCTATCGTTGATATCAAAAGTTGACTTGAATTGATCATATTCCCTCACCCTTATCTAGTGGTATCCTTACTTAATTTACCATCTCCTTAATAAAATTAAGAAATTAAATTCAATTTTTTCATATATTTATATCTTAAATTTTAAATATTTCTCAATTATAGTGTGGAAGAGAATGAAGTTAATGTTGGTCAATCTTGTTCATATACAAAGTGATCTGTGAGATAGGAAAGTACTACTAAATTTGACGGCTATGGTTAATGTTTAAAGACACATAAAGGTAAGATACTCTGGTATATAGCCGATGGGATCTGGGTGGAATGGTTAAGACAAATGATTGTGTCCGGACTCAAAGCCTCACCGAGATGGACTGCTCAACTTCATGAAAGATTTGTTGATGTTGTTGCCAAGCTTGGAGGTCCAGACAGTAAGTAAAATGGTCATCCTCTTGAATGTTATTCATTATTGTTAAATGGGAGGAATTACATACAGACCATTGATTTGAATTGGATTAGCATTTTTTTCTTACAAGGTCTGAAATGTGTTGCAGAAGCTACGCCCAAGTCTGTAATGAGAGTCATGGGTGTCAAAGGCCTTACTCTTTATCACCTAAAGAGCCATCTTCAAGTATCTACAATTTTTTCTACTTGGTTTTCATAGGTTTTATTTCATAGATTTTTCCTTTGATGAGAATAGAAGTTTTAATTTTACATTAAAATTGAATAAGACTTTCCCACTTTTAATTTTCATGTATGTTTTTAACCCTCTATCTTAATAGATTTCTGTAAAATGTTTCTCTGTCTTCTCAAAGATAATACAGATATCTAAGACAAAAAGAAGAATAATATCAAAGAAAAATAGAAAATACTAAAATGAGAAAGATAAATTCAATATAATAGAAGAGCTTAAATCCTAAAGAAAGGACGTGGAATAAGAATAACACGTGTAATCCATTTATAACGTAAACAATAATCTTCCAATTACTGGCCAGAATTCTGTAATGTTCAGTAATCTTCCAATTACTAAGATATGTTGTTTGTTTTCTTTTTCCTTTTCAATAGAAATATGTGTGTCAGCATTTAAAACCATAAACAGTGTCAGATCCCTGCACAGATTTTTGCGTCAGAAATGAAAGGAAAAAATTGAATCACTGTGAGGCAGCAGTGGGACCAACAGGCTACAGACTATTCATAGCCGCGCAGGAAACCGGGCCCATCTACATGTTTCAGCGGAAATTTATTGTGAAACTTTCATTTTTATTTATATTTCTGTAAATTTAGCAGAAATCAGATAGTTGCAGCGAATACAGGGTCGGAGCTTTGCTAAAAAAACAGTGCTCTGTCTGTATCTGAATGTTCCCGAATTGTGTGTGGGGTTTCTGGTCTTTTATTTGCCTTCCAACTGTTTGAAAAAATACCTTAACTGTTCGTAGGGTTTCACAGGTCAGGGACAGGTGCAGGAGCATCTTTTTCACAGGTACAAGGACATACACAGTGCAGCAACAGGTACAGGAACAGGGTCAGATCAGTAACAGGAACACACAGTTTACATGCCAACTGTTTGACAAAAATTTCTCAAGTAATTTACAATGACAGAACCTTCAACAAAAGAGGAGACACGAGTAATTAATCTGAATGCATCTCCACAAAACATGACCAGCTCTCCCATTGACAGAGTAACAATCCTTGAGGAACAATTGCAGGCTCTCAAACAACAATTGTTGGAGTTATCTTCAGTGGTCATGGAACAAAATAAATTGATTACTACACAGGCTGGGCATATCAGCACTCTGGAATCCTCCTTGGTAGAATTGAAATCCTCTTCAACCTTAAACTCCATTAGCAACAACAATCAAGAAGAGCTTGCCCTTCTTCGCGCTGAACTTGTGGTTAATAGAGAAGAACAAAAAGATTTAGCTACCAAAGTGGATTCTATAAATCCAAACGAATGGGTTCAGGTTGTTAAAAACAGTAAGAAACCAGCTCCGTTGGTTGAAGTTGTAATTCAAGCAAAGTTTGAAGAAGATAGACAAAGACAAGCCAAAGCCCTTAATCTGCGAGTCAAAGGATTAACCAATCAAGAAAATGCCATCCAAACAGCGTCCAACTTCATTACTAATGATTTAGGACTGCCTACTATATCACCAGATAGAGCTTGGTTCAATCAAGATGACTCTTTAGTTATTCGCTTTCGCACATCACAAGATAGATTGGAGGTACTTAGATCAAAGAAAAAATTGTTTGATCGTGTTGACAAAATTTATCTAGATGAGGATTTAACTAAGATGCAACAGGAAGAGGTAAAAGAAAGTAGGAAGAAAGTTATTGATGCCAGAAAGCAAGGGAAATGGGTTGTAATCCGTAATGGAAGGGCTTGGATCAAGGATTCTCCTCCTGATTGGTGGACTAAACCTTGGCCTATTTCTACATGATGCCAGAGCTCTGAAACATGGTCTACAACCTCAATTACAATTGCAGTTTGGAATTGTGGAGGTTCTATCTTTTTGCCCCAGGGTCTTCTGAAGATGTGATTCTTAACTCAGATGTCATTTTTCTCATGGAAACTCATGAAACCAAGGAGAAACCTCTACCCTCATATGCAAGATACTCATGGATTAGTGTTCACAGACCTCAACTTCGACATGGCACAAAAGGTTCGGTGGAGTTGCTTGCCTTTATAGAGATCATCTCCATTCCTCTATTCAATTTGAAGGATCTGATGAATTTGCAAGGTTCCTATGGATATCACTTAAAAGAAGACCTCCTTTGCAAAATTTGTATATTGTTGCCTGTTACTTCCCCCCACAATATTCAAATTATGCTCCAGCTCTTGATGGTGAATCTCCCTTTGTAGACTTACAACCGGAAATAACAAAATACTCGCTTTTGGTGAGGTTCTTCTTCTCGGTGACTTCAATGCCGGATTGGCCACCTTCAGTGTGCTAATCATGATCTTCACAATGACCCATTGATGATTTATGAAGTGGATCAGCATGAATCAGGGCTTCAACGTTATTCTGCAGACTCTACGGTGAATGCTTATGGACAACACCTAATCAAATTGGGTGAATCTCATGATCTTGCTATCTTGAATGGTACGAACACTTCCCTAATTCCAAAGGCTTTACTTGCTTCCCTTATTCTGGTGGAGCTAGTGTTGTAGACTATGTTATATCCTGCAAATCTTTTTCTTTGAGTATATATGATCTCCAGATTTCGACTTCTCCCCCACCTCTCACTGATCATGCCATTCTCTCTTTCCGTACGCCTCTTGCCACACCTATTGCAACATCCTCCCATGTACTCTCACAAAAACATACTACTATCCATTTTGACCATGCATATGATGAGAGCTACACTAATATCCTCAAAACCGATCTCATGAACATTTATGATATCTTAGATCCAGTTGAGAGGGCTACTAGACTATCACGGGTAATTATGGATGCGGCATTTAAGGCTTTCCCCCACTCCAATCATACTTCTCGGCTCCATACCCATGGTCATTGCCCACGAAATTCTTGGTACGATGTGGATTGTAAAAATGTTCACAAGTTAACCAAACGTATTATGACCGAAACTCCCTCTAAAGCCAAGCTGGCCCAAAAGCTTTATAGAATCATTCTTAGAAGGAAAAAATGACAATACTTGTATGATAAACAAAGAGCTACCATATACCAAATCCGGTTTAATCCCAAGTCTTTCTGGAGATCATTTTTACCCAAAAAATCTACTTGTGCCATTACTGACCCACATACCTGGTTTACCTATGCTACCTCTCTCTATGATGCTCCCAATCAGCCCTCCATTCATTTGAATCCTAGACCACCCAAGTGTCATTTCTTCACCGATAAGATGGTTCTTAAAGCCATCTATAAACTCAATTCCAATAAAGCCCAAGATGTGGAAAATTTAAAAGCTGAATTTTTCCATCATAGTCCAATTGTTCTTGCTGTCCACATTTCCAATCTTTTTAATTTTATTGTTCCTCATGGTCTTCCTCCCTCTTGGACTTCCCATATTATTCATCCCATCTTCAAATCTGGAGACTCTCTTAAACCAGAGAACTACCGTACCATCATGATTGGGCATACTTTGGCTAAGCTTTTTGCTACAATACTTGATGATTATATCTCACAATGGGCAGAAAAGAAACGGATCAGGGAAAAAGGTCAAGCAGGTTTTAGGAGGAATCACCGAACTAATGATCACATATTCACTTTGGTTGCCATTATAGAGGAAGCAAAGGCTAAAAATAGAAGGTATATTGTTGTTTTGTGGACTTCCGTAAGGCTTTTGATACAGTACCTAGACATCTTTTGATTCAGAGGCTAAAAGATTTGGGTCTTCCTGACATGGTAATTTCTCTTGTCATGACTTTATATGAGAAATTTTTTGGGCATATTCGTACCAAATTGGGCACTACTAATGACATTCATAGTAACATAGGTGTGAAACAAGGTTGTCCACTATCGCCTACACTTTTTGGGCTCTATATTGATGAATTAGAGGATCTTATCTCCACAGAATTAGGTACCATGAATGGTTGTAGCCTCCTTGGGATCTACATTGCTATTTTATTATTTGCAGATGACATTATTTTGCTTTCACACACAATTACAGGGCTTCAAAATCAGCTTGATGCATTGAGCGATTTTTGTGATAAGAAAGGCCTGGAAGTAAATCTTGCCAAGACAAAACTCATGGCATTTAATACAACCAAGAAAGTAGCATCTACAATGAATTTGTTGTACAAAGGAAAACAAGTTGAGGTGGTGTACTCTTACACCTACTTGGGTGTGGTTTTCTCTGGTCCACCTTTTAGCTTTGTTCCGGCAATAGAAGCAAGACTGAGCAAAGGGTATGCAACATTGACGGTCTTGGAAAGACAATGTTTTCAGCTCCAATTTCAAGATATTCAGACGAAGATTCGACTTTTTCATACATTGGTTACACCAGCACTTTTATACGGATGTGATGTTTGGGGTCCATATTTGAGACAAAATGATTTCAATCGTATGGAAAGAGTTTTCATTTCCATGTTATCAAAGAATATCCGAGCCAAAAGAATAGTTCCTCACTCAATTATTCTTGTTGAGTTTGGGGTATGTCCTCTCTTTATCTCTTTGATTTTCAATGTTATCACTATGTTGCATAGGCTTCGATGCATGGCAGATTCATTTTCTGTCAAAACAAGTATCCATATTTGGCACTTCAATCTTCTGTACAACTTGCCAAAAAGGGTTGCAAATCTTGTTGGTATGCAAGGATTACTACTCTCCTTCAGAAGTTGAATATTGATATTGATAGACTCCCTCCTCTTGGGTTTTCTATTAATGCTCCTCAACTTACTAAACATGAAGTTAACAAGGGTATACGAGAGGAGCTCACTAAGTCTTATTTGAAAGTTACATGGTTTTCTCCAAAAGAGCCTTTGAAACCAAAGCTTCTTCACTATTTTCAATTGTATTCCTGCTTCCATGAAGATCAAAACAAAATTCCAGAATACATGAAGATGTTTTTGCCTTCATGCCTAAGGATCCCTTTAGCTCAATTTCGCATTTGCTCTCACCCTCTTCGGATGGAATCTGATCATAGCCTTCCACAACATGAGCGGATTTGTCAGTTGTGTTTTCTAGAACCTGAAAGCGAAGAGCATTTTATATTCAAGTGTCCCATCTATTATGAAATCCGTGGGAGATATCATTGTCTTTTCAGAGATTCCAATGGGTCTTTAAGGAGTCTCATTCGATATGAAGATCGAAATGCTTAGCTTTATTTATTCGTGAAATACTTCAAATTCGGGAAAGAACACTCAAATTGCAGTCCTCAAATACAAATGAGTACAGAAATATCAGTTCTTACTTCCACATTACTGATTTCAGGAATCTTAAGAGATCTCATATGCAGACAACCTGGTCCAGATGTGTTAGACAACGCACTTTCTATTGGTTTCACGATCTGCAACCTTCTAGCGGTTGATTTGTTGTTTCCTTATTTCTGTTTCTGGAGATGTTTTGACACTCCCTTTATGTTTTGGTTCTTGGTTTGTATTTTTTTTATCCCATAGGCCATTCTTGGCCTTCTGTGGACATTAATATCTAAATAATAAGTATGAAATTTAGATTCAAATTATGGGTGTGGTCTAGTGTATATTTCCATGATTGCCAAATCATAAAATGACAAAACAATTCAGAGAATTCAAATAACAAGTTGATAAATACAATTACCAAGTTAAAATATTCAGAGAAAGGTTAAGTTAAAATGCTTGTAAACAACAGGTCATGAAATCAAAATCTAGGCGTAAACCTGTCGACCACAGACAGCTGCCACTTGTGTAATTTGGTTGCTATATACCTCCTTCAGGGACTTTACAACTTATTTGTAACTTGCAGATTAACAAACAAACCACAAATGGATCATTTCACCGAAAGTGAACACCGCTGCTGGAAATCCGCCATTTTTGTCCTTACGAGCAGCATTTCCTTTAGAATTGAATTTACCCTTAATATTACGTTGTGTGCATGTGTTTGTTTTTAACTAATACTAAATATAAATGGAAGACTAACACCTAAATAGTCTTGATTTAGCAAGAATTAACAAACATTCTAAGCACCATCATGATAAGAATTAATCAAGGATTAGAAGCTAACATTTATCAATAAAACTATGAAATCAACAATGTTAAGCATCTAAATAACCTCTATTCTCTAACAACATGCAAATGAAAGAACCTAGGTAGGCTCCATGGCTATCAAAATAGTTGTCCTTAAGGTTCCAAGCACCTAGGAATGGGGGCTAGTCAAAGTTGGGCTACAAGACCCCTTTTGACACCTCCCATATGACCTAAGCACTTTTGAGAAAGAGGCTTAACTCTTCAAGATGATGAACTCTCAAAAGGGCAAAATGCAATCTCTTGGTCTTTGCTATATGCTTTGCATTCACTCTCTTAGAAAGTTTAGGTGTAAGTAAAAAGGTAGGTGGAGGGCTCTTTATATAGCCCAAAAGATGGAGTATTCAACACATCCTTATGAATGTGGGACTAATGGAGAAACAGATTAGGAAAGGATAAGGTTGCTTTATTAAAGGTAACCTTACTTTAGAAGGGTTTAATTTATAATTAGCAAGTTATGGGAGTTGGGGGTGTTTTAATTAATCAAAGGTGATTAACTAATAGGTAGATGTAAGCTTATACAAGCTAATTAGGGGAATATTAGTATGATTTAGGCCATTAGAAAGGGATTAAATCAATTAAATATTGATCTACCGCTTAAATGGGGTGAAAGGCTAATTAATTAATAATAATTAATTAATCTAGATAGAAGAGGTGATTAATTAACGAAAGGTCATTAACTAGGTTGTTAATGGATAAAGGCGACTTAATTAATTAACTTAATGTAATAAATTAACGACAATAGAAGAAAAAGATGGGCGCTTATTGACAATATGTCGTCAATTTGCGGGAAATGAGATAATTAGCGCAATTTAAGTATTTAAATTGTTCCGGCATAATTATAGGTGTCTACATTTTCCCCTCTTTGGGGTGGCGTAAGTGACGCCACTTCAAAGATAGTAGATGAAAGAAAATTTTGAAGGGATAGAAGAAAAATTAGTAGGAGGGAAAGATGCCCCTTGAGTGTCGATGGGGTGATGAAAGAAGTCGATCGACGATCAAAAAAGGTGAGAGATAGATAGAAGAATGGGAAGGGGTAGGATGCCCCCGTAAGATGGAAGAATAGGGGTGAGAGGAAAGCGATGCGGAAGGAATACGAGAGGAGGGGGAAGAGCGTAGCCTCTGTGCACCGTGGATTCGAACAATTTGGATGTCATCATATTACCATAGGAACTACGTCATCAGTCCTTATGAAAAATATAAGCATACGAAAAAGGTAGAATGACATGAAAAGTCATAATAGGAACAATTGTCCATTGCTGAAAATACCAACTCCACACAACATACAATAATGCAATGCAATACGAGAAGGAAACAAGCTCATGTAACAGGGAAAACAAGTACAAACGCACATATCCAACCCAAAAACGGTCAAGACATTTGTACAAATGTTTTTTTATCGATCTTCAAGAGATCCACAAAATCGTGATTGAAAAAAAGGGTTAAAAATGATGCCCGAGCAAGGATACATGCAAGGAGAAATGACGATGGACACAGGGTCCATGAAAAGTGTTTTTGTGCAACGAAATAGTACCAGTGCAACAAAAGTGCCCTAGAGTTCGAGACAAGCAAGCAATAGCTTTGTGAATGGTTGTGAATCCGGTGATCCACTAGTCATATTAATCGAGGAAGATGTGAGACAAACCAACAGGGATATGGAGAAAATACGAAGTGCAAGACACAAGTTTCGGATGTAATAAGCAAGTTACCATGTTTGTATGGTTTTTTACTTTTTAGGATTTTTGTGAAAATTTTTGCCTTGTTTTTGGATTTTTGATATGTATATTGTTTTTGTTGTTTTTGCTTTCCAAACTATGGTGAACAATAGAAGAAAGTAGAAGAAGAAAGCGAAGGGCCTAGAGGCGAGAGAAAGTGCCCTAGGTGGAAGAAAGGAGAAACAAAGGACAAATAATGTCTTTGTTAAGTGGAAAAATTAAGAAAAAATAATTATTTGAAAAATAATTATTTACGAGAGCGTGAAGAAGAGTAGAAATCGCCAAGGAGCAATAAAATTGTTCGATGGAGAAGAAAGGGTTATCGGGCAGAAAGACCGCCCTTTGATACGGTGAAAAATAAGAGAAAATAATTATTTAAAATCATAATAATAATAATAATTATTCCATAGCAAGTAGAGGAGAAAACGACAATCGAAACGGGTCGTCAAAGAAAAAACAGTAAAAAATAGGTAAATATACCCCAGGAAGGGTAAAAACATCACAATCAAACCATTTTAACCATTCGATTCGAAAAATTACCATGAGGCTCTAGCACGATGGTGATCGCACGAGACCGTTTGAGGTGTCTTTGTGCGACGCAAATTGGGGTACTAGAGGCATGTAGACGAGGGCCCATTCATGAGTATCGCAACCTTGCACTTTAATGTTTGTCATTAATGCATTAATTAGGGTTTCTACGTGTCAAAAGTGCACAAATGCACTGCGCGTAGCGCAGTGTGATGGAATAGGCGCGCAAGCACCAGCTTTGGGGCAAAGGCATCCTTTTGAGGGTGCAGCGCCAGTCGATGCGCACACACGTGCGTACAAAAAAATCACACACACATGTGCACGCACACACACAAGCACATGTGCGCGCATGTGCATATGCCAGGGAAAGGGGTGCACACGCCAAAAGCATGGTGCATGCATGGAGAGGCAAGCACACATATTATGGAGCACACATGCTCAAGCGCAGGCACCAAAATGGTGGCGCACATGCCAAAAAGAGGGCGCACGTGCCTAGAAACACATGTGCTTAATCGTAGGTGTTAAAACTTGGTGCACATGCCTAAAAGGGCACGTAGGTGCCCTAGACAGGGATAAAAGATAGGAAAGTGTCCAAAAACGTGACACTTAGAAGAATTTTTAGGATTTTTGGGTTAACCCTAAAAAATGAGATAGATTTTTAGAGGAAATGCTAGAAACTAATGAGTGGTGTGTTATTTTGTAGAGATGGCTACCAGATTGTAGATGAGGGAGTGACACTCCTGGATTGTCGAGTTACATGGCGGCATGTGCTAAGCGCGACCGTTGAGTGATGGAAATTCTATTGGAGCGGTGGGGTTGGGCCTCGTGGCTTAGATGCTTTCGATTGTATTAGATCATGGCCTTACATCCGAGCTGGCCAGCGATGGCACAACGAGAGTTAGTGCTTCCGCCGCCTGAGGAGAGATGACAGTGACTATAGAGGATGTGTGGCAGATTCTATGCTTGCCCATGATGGGTACATTGATTGAGTACAATACATACACAAGTATGATCGAGAGAAGCGTGCGGCATTATTTAGCGTAGATGACATCCCACATGACGGGATGACTGTGGCCTTACATGAGTGCATATTTGACCTGACACTACATCAGGGACCTCTCTAAATCATGGCTCTTATCAATGGGTTCCTACTCATTGATAAGATAGAGACTTCGTTCCCGAGAGGATTGTTGCCACTAGTTCACGACATTTATAGTGGAGAGAGATATTGGTGGGGGCAGTGTATACTTGCCCACTTATACTTAGACACATACCTTATCACATACCACAGCTAGAAGACCTGTGGGGCCAAAGTCACTACTACGTATATGGTCATGGGATCATATTTCCATTGGGCATCATGTTGGCCCTTTCGAGTTAGAGATCCCGAGGAGCCATCATACATAGCTTGGATAGCGGCGAGCGAGATGTCCGTGGTCACCTTAGTAGCCTATTTAGATATATACAGGAGTTTGACAAGCTAGCGGCGATAGACGTCACCCGGCATCTATATGTACACTTCCAATGGCCAGAGGATGCCATAGAGCTCAACGTGTGCTTGGTAGAGCACTTTCTTATTGGTAGCCGCAGCTACATCATAGAGATGTATCGTGTTGATAGGTGCTAGCGGAAGCTCGACAGAGTACGGGGGTCCCGCAGCTAGATATCTGGCATGCTCGTAGGGACTTCGAGAGGCATACTATGGGGCCTCACATTCCAAAGTGGCCCAAGCTAGGAATAGTTTCTTACAGGGTGGTCCCCGTGCCTCGGACCCATTCACTACGTGTTAGAGATCCGAGGACTACACCGATTATGCAAAGCATGGTACGCCACAAGATTACATCGACGTCTTACTATTCCAGAGGCATCTTGGGTAGTAGGTGTTTGCCTACCTATGGAGATATGGCATGGAGCAGAGCTACCGAGCTATAGTAGTGGGCACTGGGCTGACCTAGAGGATCCTTTTCATGGGATCCCTCATGATGGGCATGTGCTGCCTGCAGCACAGGGACCGAGGCCACATGGTCCATCACAGAAGCTATGCAGCCACCTCGAGGTAGAATTTTTCAAGAGGCCGAGTCTTACAGGGCGCTTCAGTGGACCATTCCCTATGACACATGCAGCCTCCCAACCAAGGTGGCACAACCAGCCACACAGACAGCACAAAGTGCACCGGTTCACACCAATTGAAAGAGACATGGCTAGAGCGGAGAGAGACGAGGCTCGAGGCTGGTGCGTGACAACCACAACAGAGCGGGATGAGGCCTGAGCCCATATTGTGACATTATTATCGTATGGGATCATGCCTGTGCCCAGCTAGGCCAGGAGATGATAAAGTAGCTCACAGCAGAGCCATATTCGAGAGACTACATAGGGGACACGATATTGAGCCTTTTACATCAATATTAGTCATAGGTGTGTATGGTCGTGGCACGATAGATCACGTATATGCTCGATATCGGGCGGTAGTAGAACACACAGATGATCGGCCCGCACTGAGCTATAGGGGATCACCGTAGAGATGGATCGAGATGCCATTACTTACTGACAGCCGAGGATGACTGGGCCGAGTTATAGGTGAGAGAGATACTTCCCTTCAGGAAACACTCGCTCTAGTGATGCAGATTTTATTCGTGATGCCACCAGGCTTGTTGGTGAGGCACTTTTCTATAGGACAAAGATACTACGGGGTGGTGCTACTAGAGCATAGAGTGGCATTGCCACAACTATCATGGTCAAGTGCATCAGCTCACGATGACGTAGATCTAGCCATTCGACGATATCATTGACAACCTCCGCCGAGTATCCGGCGAGACCAAAGGCCATCCCAGCCTCCAAAGATCCGGCATCCGGAGGATAGACCAGGGGAGGCCCTGTGAGGGCAAGAGCTGTGGTTGATAGCCACATTTTTTTGTATAGATTCTTTTGTATGTATGCCTCTTATGAAGGCTGATTTTTGATGTACAGTGATGTTATACATATATTTTTGATGATGCCTCATGATGAAGGCTTGATTCTTTCAGATACATGCCCCTTTTTTATGGCATTGTGTATCGATGATGTATTAGATCGAGTACCCATCCGGACATTGTATATATGTACACGATATTTTTGATGTATCATGTTTGTACACTCTCACTAAAGGAATTTTTGACATAGAGCAAAAATTTGTATGTATCCATTATTGATATAGATGTATATTTGGCACACATGTATATATATATATATATATATATATATATATATATATATATATATATATATATATGTATATATATATATATATATGTATATATATATATATATATATATATATATATATATATATATATATATATATATATATATATATATATGAGGACTACTTTACTTTGGCTCGGATACACATGGTTATGAGATGATGTATATCTTTGTTTTAATACATGCATATAGATGGTTTTCGTTGTGTCTTGAAACTCATGGAATATTAATTGACGATGGTATATGAATCCCATTGCATGCTGCGATTTTTATTTCAGCACCATGAATGCGTTGTGACATGAGTGGGAATACTTTGATTCACCTTGCATGCCACGTGTTTTATTTTCAGCACTTATGGAGGCATTGTATTCGCTTGATTC
Organism: Taxus wallichiana var. yunnanensis; assembly: GCA_018340775.1. Lineage (NCBI taxonomy): Eukaryota > Viridiplantae > Streptophyta > Pinopsida > Cupressales > Taxaceae > Taxus > Taxus wallichiana. Next base: position 508,240,470 of record CM031243.1, on the reverse strand, counting down.
AACATTTATGGATGTTGTTATGATGTTAATTGATTTTTCACCTTGTATGTTATCTTATGTGGATGTTATACATGTTCCGTAGATGTGTAAATGATAGACCCTTAGATAATATCAAATGTTTTTTCACATGTGTTATGTTGATGTGTATGGACGGGATGATATGATGATATTGGTGCGGGGGATAGATTTTTGATTATGCGCAACCCCTCTTGCCCCCATTGATGATACAATATGTGATGATTATCTTAGCATACATGCATGATGTAAAAACTTAGCATTTTTGTTTATCTATGATGTATAGATGATGTTAGATCTGATGATAATGATGGTAATGTGATGTGAATGATAACAAAAGCAGAGCACATGTAAACTAAACATAACCAAATGCTAACAAAGAACACCAAGAATTAATGTAATACACCATGATTCACCATGTTTTATTTAACAAGTAACAAACACAATAAAAAAGCATTCAAGAAAGAACATAATGAATGAACACAATACATCATGACTTCCTAAAATTCACAAGCATGCAACAAACATACTACAAGGCTCATAAGCAAGAATAAATCTAATCTAAGCAAGAAAAGATGAATCATAACAACTCAAAAGCAAGAAACATAAAAACAACTATACAAGCAAAGAAGCAAAGCAAGGAACATGAAAATGCAAGTAAATGTTTTTGTAAGATATGTTGTCATGGACTATTTTCTATTGTTTAGGTTTTTGCGAAACAATTTTCTATTGTTTTTGTATTTTCTCAAACAATTTTCTATTGTTTTTTTGCATTTTCTTCGACGGTTTTCCAAAGCTATGTGCGGGTAACCAAGAAAACGTGGATGCCTCCAACGTTAGATGGGGAATATACTAGGCGTAAGCCACGCATTTATGAACAAGAAGGTGAATTCATTGAATTTCCCCAGATAAGATGGGAAATAGCGAAGGCCATGCCCTCACAGACTAATAAAAGAAGACAAAGCCGGATCAAGGTTGGATAGGATGGTGTGCACAAGGGATCTCGAAGGCGGAACCAAGTCTAGGCCAAGGAAAACTACTATCCTAATACATAATGCTTGTGAACAATGAATCCTTCCAATGCGTTGGAAACTGGTTTTCACCCAAGGACTTGTCCAAAGTGCCATAATTATGTGGTTTTCACTAGTGGACGACCTGTTTTCTCTTTTTCTTTTTCTAATTTTTTTTGATGTTTTTGTATTTTTTGATTTTTTATGCCATGTTCAAGCATAGAACTTCTTAAGATGCATGGCGTTCATGGGATCTTGGAGCTCATCACCATTGGGATGAGCCAGTTTGTATGCCCCGGTGCTGTACTTGGCAACTATTACATAGGGTCCTAACCAGTGTGGTTCAAACTTCCCTTTCTTTTCTCGCTCTGCTCTAGTGTTGAACTGGTTCTCCTTCATAAATAAATCACCCACCTCAAACTGGTGAGGGATGATTCTCTTGTTGTAGTTGTGGGATATTCTATGTTGATATACCTTCAGGTGATTAAGAGCGCGAATGCGCCTCTCATCCAGGAGCTCTAACTCAGCCAATCTTGCCACTCGATAATCTTCATCCTTATCCAAATAGTCCCAAAGAGAAATTCTCAGGGATGGGAGTTCGATCTCTAAAGGGATGATATATTTTGTCCCGAACACTAGGGAATATGACATCGCACCCCTAGGAGTGTGAATTGATGTTTGGTAGGCCCAGAGGGCTGGGTGGATTTGTAGGTTCCAGTTTCGACTAGTTTTGCTAACCATCTTCTCCATTATCCTTACCAAAGTCTTGTTTGTTGCCTCAGCTTGTCCATTACCTTGAGGGTAATATGGCGTGGAGAATTTCAATCTGATTTGGAACCGTTGGCAAAGACCTTTCACAGTTTTGTTCTTAAATGACTTTCCATTATCTGTGACAATGGCTGTAGGAATACCATATCGGAAAATAATATGATTCATGATGAATTTAGAAATATGTTCTCCTGTGACATAGGTTAAAGGGACAGCCTTCACCCATTTTGTAAAGTATTATGTAGCCGTGATGATATGTGTATGACCATCAGGTGAGGTAGGAGTAAGCTTCCGTATTAGATATGGTCCCCACTTGGAGAATGGCCATGGGGTAGTGATTGGTTGCAATGGTTGTGATGTAGCATGGATGAAATTTTCATACTTTTGGCAAAGCACACATTTTCTAACATAATTACAACAATCAGTTTCCATGGTAGGCCAATAGTAACCTACTCTCAACAGTTTCTTAGCCAAAACCTTTCCATTTGTATGTGCTCCACATACTCCTTTGTGCAATTCTTTAACTGACTGGATTGACTCTGTCACATCCAGACAACGTAACAGATTCCCTTCATAGCCATGATGATAAAGTTTACCTCATAAAAGGGTGTAACGGGCTATCCGGAAAATTAGTCTTTGCTTTTGAACGAGAGATATTGGGAGGAAAGTGTTGTCCTTAAGATAGGTGAAGATAGGTTCGATCCAGAGGATCCTCACAGAGAAACACCGATCTAAGATCTTCTCAAAATAATTTTCAGTCATTTTTAAAGTGTAGATAAAAATTATACGATTCGATGATATCTTGTTTGCAGGAAACGGAGCTCGTTTGCAAAAGTTATAGCCCGCTGAAATTTTTGGGCAACTGGCAAAATTTTGAGTTTTGTGCAGGTTGGATGTGTGCACGGTCGCCAAGTGTTTCGATTATATTGCAACACATGGAAAAATTGTGTGACGTACTAAAAAGTGGTTTTGGGAACGCCGGTCTTGGACACTCGTTCTCAGACAAATGGACCCCGCTATTTACTCAGGGGGCCCTCAGCCAGGTTCGACACACTCGATTATGGAGGGGTGTCTTGGCCTCCTTCTCATTTAATCACTAAACCAAATTGTGTATATGAGCTCCTATAATTACACTAGCGCTATGCATGTGGGACTATTAGACATGCATTTTTACTAATTTCCATATTCCCACGCATTGCATATTAATCCATTAATACCATATTACACGCATTGCATAGTAATCCTATAAACTGTCCACGCATTATCCTTGGCTTATTTAGTGCTTAAAAATATACAACCATGCGCCACCCCAAGAAATGCACCACTCCATAGCAATTACGGTGGCTCTTAAGCTAATGCAAACAAATTTCCCTCCTTTGGCATTATTAAATGCCTACCTTTTTGCACGCACCCACAATGTGGGATAAACCACTACAAAACCGCCTAAGGAGAAGGAGAGAGAAGTGGAGGGGATTGGAACAGCTGACCTCCCATGCAAAATTTTAGGCACCTAACCATTGCGCTTGACGATTTGGAAACAGTATAAAAGGAGTGATATTATATTTGTATAGCATTCGGGTCTGTGTGAAAATATTGTAATGCTCATAACTTGAGCTAGGAGTGGAATTTGGAGGAGATGTAAAAAGCAACCCCTGTTATTTTTGATAGAGGAAGACTTTGTGAGAAGGTCATAATTTTGTATAATTATTTGTAAAGAATTATTTTCAAGATTTTAATAGATCAGTCCCATTCAACTAGGACCCGAGACGTAGGCCTCAAGCGCCGAACTCCGTTATCAATTCTTGCGTCAAATTGCTGGTGAATTCTCTTCATTTATTTCAATATTTACACAGTACTTGTAGTTTTTATTCTTTTATTAAAAATACAAAAGGATATAATGCTCAAATTTTACATCGAAAATCAATACAAAGCAAGAAAAATGTGTGTGCACAATTGCTAGTGAAATTTGGTTTTCGATCATTGTATCGAGCTGGTTTTGACTAATTTTTGGTTCGATTAATGTGTTTTGGATTGCAAGTTGTGTGTTGGATGTTGACAAGGTTTCGATCTAAGAAGGTTGAAGGAGAGTTAGTTGAAGGAGATCCCAAAATCGTACTGCATTTATCTCGAAGTCCTACAATGGCGGATCGAGAGGAAGTGGAAGAAAACTTTCGTCAATCATTCCAACAGATGAAGGAAATGGTGGAAGAAATGTACCAAGATAGGCAAAGGGAAAAGGGAACTAGAGGAGGTAAGAAAGAAGAAAGCTCTAGTTCTGATATTCCAAAAAGAGACTCTTTAAAATCTTATTTTCCTTCATTAAAGTTAGATATCAAGTTTGAATTGCCTATGTATACTGGAGAGCTAAATGCAGAGAAGTTGGATAACTGGGTCAAGTAGATAGAAGTATATTGCAGGGTTCAGAGAATTGTTGATGATGAAGCAAAGATTCATCTGGAAACTCTTCGGATGGGTGACACAACACTCATTTGGTGGGAGAGTAAGCTTCAGGAAGTGGAAGAAAACAAAGGTATAGAAATCACTTCTTGGTCTGAATTTGTTTCAAATCTTAGGCAACAATTTTATCCTCTTGGTTATAAGAAACAAGCTATGATGGATTGGAAAACATTAAGACAAACTAAGGGAAAAAGTGTTCAAGAATACACACAAGAATTTAGGAAAAGGGCTCTAATTCAGGAATTTCCCTAAACACAGAAGAAACACTACTCAAATATATTGGTGGATTGCATAGTTATCTAAGGCATATGATACTTGTTTTAGGTCCTACTAATCTTGATGCAGTATGTGTTCAAGCAACCCATTTGGAAGCACGAGGTAAAATGACAAAGGATTCCTCTTTCTCTTCTTTTAATCAGAAGAACAAGCAATTTGAAGGGAAAGGTTTGAAAGAACAAGGAAAAGGAAAGGGTAAGCATAAAAAAACTCTCTATTATTAAGAAGGAAGATGAAAAACCATTTTGTAATCATTGTAAAAAAACCATGATGAGTCTAAATGTTGGAAATTACATCCTAAAATAAGCCTAAATGGATGGTTAAGAAAGGAAAAGAAAAGAAAACAAACAACGTAGCGTGCATGATCTTGGTTCTGATTATGGTGATGAAACCAAAATCACAGCTATGAGTTTTCAAGGTAAATCAACTCTTTCAATTTCCAACAATAGCACTACAGATGTTGCATCTTCTTCTAGTAAACAAACTATACCCGACGATAAGAAAAGAAATGAGATTTTCCACATTAGAGTAATTTCAAAGCATACGAAAATTGATACTCTTTTTGATAGTGGATCTCAAGCTAATCTAATTTCTGAGGAGGTTGTTAAGAAACTAGGACTCAAAACTAAACCACATCCTAAGCCTTATTCTTTGGGCTGGGTTTGTGATGATGCAAAACTACAGGTAACTAAAACTTGTACTTTCATATTTTCCATTACAGACAAGTTTATTGATGAGGTTGAATTGGATGTAGTTCCTTTGGATATTTGTGGGGTGGTTTTGGGAAGTCCTTATTTATATGATCGTAAAGCAATCTTCTATAGGGAAGAAAATAAATATTTTCTTGTCGAGGATGGAATTGAGTTTATTATTAGAGCTCACCATGAAAAGAACAATCTATCCTTGGTAACTGCAGGTCAAATGAAAAGGCTTGTAAACTCAAGAAAAAGTTTTGTGCTCATGGTGGTCAAAGCCAAGGAAAAAGAAAATGAGATGGCTTTTGAGACTTGCGATCTAAAACATAAGGATGAATTGGTTAAATTTTTTTCTCATTTTGATGATGTTTTTCAGATCCACAGGTATATACCTCCCAAAAGAGGGGTTCAACATTAGATACAGTTGCTTCAAGATGCACCTCTTCCCAATATCAGAATGTACAGGTTGTCAATAGAAGAGAACGAGGAAATCAAGAGACAGGTAATGGAAATTTTGGCTCAAGGTATAATTTGTCCAAGTACATCCCCATGTGGTTCACCAATTATATTGGTTCCTAAGAAGGATGGCACTTGGCGAATGTGTGTTGATTTCCGTGCTTTAAACAAGATTACTATAAATAATCGTTACCCTCTTCCTATAATAGATGATTTACTGGATCAATTAAAGAATGCAATTTATTTCACTAAGTTAGACTTAAGAAGTGGTTATCACCAAGTAAGAATTGCAGAAGGTGATGTTTGGAAAACTGATTTTAAAACAAAACAGGATTGTTTGAATGGTTAGTGATGCCTTTTGGTTTGTGCAATGCACCGACAACATTCATGAGAGTTATGAATGAAATTTTTAGACCATTCATTGATAATTTCGTTATTGTCTACTTAGATGATATTCTTATTTTCAGTAAGTCATGGGATGAACATGTTAAACACATCCAGAAAGTCTTAGATGCACTAAGGAAAGAGAAATTGTATTTGAAGATGTCAAAATGTGAATTTGGAAAAACATCTTTAATTTACTTGGGTTATATTATAGGAAATGGAGAATTGAGAATTGATCCTGCAAAAATAGAGGTTATTGTGAAATGGCCTAGACCCACAAATGTGACGGAAGTTAGAAGTTTTCTAGGTGCAGTTCAGTACTGGAGAAAATTTATTGCTAACTTCTCATATATTGCATCTCCTTTGCATGCTTTGACAAGTATTAAACAGGTCTTTCAGTGGGGAGGAAAACAACAAAAAGCATTTGATACACTGAAAGAGAAGATAAGTATTGCTCCGATCTTGGCACTTTCGGATTTACAACATTCATTTGAGATTGAGACAGATGCTAGTGACTATGCAATGGGGCGCTTTTGATGCGAACAAACGATCGTATGTTATCATTCGAAACCTTTACAAGTGCGGTAAGAAACTATCAAACTTATGATAAAGAGTTGTATGCTTTGGTTCGAAGTGTTAAAAAGTGGAAGCATTATTTAATGGGAAAAGAAACAATTATCTATACCGACCATCAATCGCTTGAATACTTACAAACAAAAACAAAATTGCAGCAGATCTAGACATTTCGTGGATGGGATTTATGCAACAATTTCATCTTGTAATCGTATAAAAAGGTATTCAAAACAAGGTTGTCAACATGTTTGTAACATCCCCATTTTAAGATACTAGAACAAGGAAAAAAAAATTATACAACGTTCCTTGTTATGAATTATATAATTCAAACACACGTTCAAGTTTTAATAATTGTTCTCTATCCAATTAATGCAATTTGGATCACACAATTTCTTTTTAAAACCAATGTTCTCTATTCACATATTTGCAATATGGAACACACATTCAATTTCATTCAATCATATAACAGATACCATATGCTACTGTAAATTACTCGAAGAACTACCGATCTCCCATTTTATGGCTCGGAGCTTCAGCGATCTCTCATTTCATGACTCGGTGACTTACCGATCCTTCATGTTAATCCATGCATTGTATAATGAATATACGGGTTCTCTTACCGTTTCCAGTTATCGAAGTGATCCATTTAAGAATCCTATCTGAATATTTGTTACTGATATTCATCTGACATCCTGCATCTTAAACTAGGTGATTAGGACAACACAACCAGCACTTGCGATACTTTGGCCAAATATTTTCACATGCTTTGCATGATCATATTCCTAGATGTGATACACATCATTGGAATACGTCCTTCACCTCACTTCATCTATTATCTAGAATGGTCTTTCCTGGTCTCTGCCAGTCCTTCCGTTTAAGGTCAAGCTCTAACCCCAACTAGCAATATGAACGAGTATAGGAAGTTACTCATGGTAACTAAAGGTACGCAGACATACGGTGTCGTCCCTAGACAACTCCGTGTGTCTAGTTACCTTTAGTCCTCCGGAGTCACTCCGTATACGTGATCACATTCCTATCCCCATCTAAGAACTTAGTATCCAGCTTATGTAAACTTGATGATTTGATTTGGGAGGGCATTGTAATATGTCAGCTATAACATTGTGTCGTCATGAAGGCCCCACCTTCATGAAGACACCATATCAGTATCCGGCGTATGTCAATGTCCTATGGAATCCTCTCATCAATAGTACATATCCAAATTTGAGTGTGATTTGATTATAATCTTAATATTTAAGATCAACTTTCAACACCCATGCTCATCCTTTAACCTCATTCTCGTTACGGTTGTATGTAGCTAAGAGATACTTAATTCGTCCTCTAGCTTAATATACATCCTCTCCTTCATACCAAAGGGTTGCATATTCTCTTCTTGGTCCCTTTCTTTAATCTTCTGACTAATCAGTCCATCATAGATATCGTAATAAGTTTACCCTATTAAACTTAACCAAGTTTTTCCACAACTGTAAACAAATTCAGAATTCCATCTTATTAGACATCATTTAAACGAGGTCTAATTCTAAATGAATTTATTCATTTATTCTCCTTAACCTTACTTCAGTTAAGTTTTGTTAACAATAGATATGTTTTCCCATATCTATATTTTCTGAATTTAAACATTCGAGGTTATTAACGGAGTCCGAATACAAGGTTCGGCTGCTCCTAAGTTATTTGATATTCCTTAGCTTTCAAGCTAATCCCGAATATCTTTCAATTAAGAGATCATGTTTACCTAAATCCCTTTTTAATGTCAATTTAAAATTCATCTTAACCCAAGTATGAACTAATTGCACATTTCAACGTAAAAGTTGCATTCTGTAAAGAATAGATGTTATTTCCTTTTAAATCCATCCATTAACATTTGAATAATTCCAAATCAAGAAATAATTTTATATTCTCAAACTTATTCAACAATATCAAACTCGATACAACATTAAAAATATCACACTTTTCCTTGTATTCATCCATCATTTTTACAATCTATACATTTGCACACCCAAATGACTCGACTTTGTTTATATCAAACAACATTACAACTCATAAAGATAGAAGAATGTAATTTCTTCCTTTCTCATTTCCTCGTAGAGGAGTAATAGCTATCAATACAATCCATCTTTAGTTAATCAAAAGAAGTATCAGAAAACAACCATGTCTTCGTTTATACTCAAGTTCCATCTGCAAAATTACTTGCACGGGCCGCCTTCATCAATCGAGCATATTAAGCACTTGTCATTAAAATGAGGTGCTTTTAATTAACTGTCTCAATAAAAGAACCCTACTTTTATGAAACGTTAAAATGAACATCATCCAAGAATTAAGTACTGAAAAGGATGAACAACATAACAACTCAATCATCTAATTACCCTCCCAATCAGAAAAGATAGGATTACTGCCCCTTTTTCCAAATAATTACTACAAGAAGTAATTTCCTTCAAATAGTTCCAGAATTAACATCTGTAAGAACTAAAACACAATTATGCATACTGTTGTTCCAACATAATTACTGTAATTTCCTTTCCCGACGGACGCTTATGGTTTCAAAAGATAAATTTTACTTGAAAAATTAAACCGAATTACTTTCCTTTCCTTTCAAACATCTCATCCGATTTCAAACAATCAAACGTCAAGAGAAAAGTAGATAGCAATTAAATGTAGATTCTTAAACCCAAGCACTACAAAATTCATTCCATAACAATTACAGGTTTACCAACTGTATGAGAGAAGAAATGAACACTAATTCAAATTATCCATCCACACTCTTTTTCTTTTCCTCATAGCTGTACTGAGAATTTGATCTAGATGTGATACCAATCAATGGTAACAGTTCAAAGTGAAATAAATAAAATCAATAATCGAATACAAGGAAGAAGGATCATATTACCTCTTTGCACTGTTTAACCAAATATCCACTATTTAGCACAGACATAATCCAACAGTATGATTCATTCCGCATAATATATTTCAATATGCAAAAACTACTATTTACCCTTCCAAAAGTTGACCAGAGTTCATTGCAACTGATCTGTAGGCATCGATACCGAAAGAACTTCTAAACACAATCATTTCCTTTTAAAATAATTCACTCTACAGACATTTACGTCTATATAACATGTAAGAGTGTACAACAACAACAACAAGTCACACTTTCATCATAATAATGAGAGAATTCACTTTCCAACAGCAAAGTAAGAAATCCATTCATATTCTGCTCCAATGAAAACAATGAAAGGTTCTCAATCCTTAAAATTATATATGTGTGTGTGTGTGTGTGTATGCATAAATCCTTGAGTTCAAGAAGACACGAGATAATTTGTATGATCTACTCACCTATTATATAGGCTAATTTTTATGTTCCTCATCAGATCAGAACTTCCTTCCAAACAGTCCTATATGAATACCAAGAACCAACAGGGTGAACACCATATCTAATTAGAACAACAAAGTAAGATGCTACTATGACCTTACTGTCCCAGGGAACCCGTATTCTATGCAATGAAAAACATCTAGGAATTATAACTCGCATAATAGTTTATCAACATCACCACAAATTTGTTTTTCCCAAACGTTTCCACACACTGAACTCAGAAATACAATATTCGCATAACAATACATTTATCAATGCAAACCCGTATAGGGTAATAGATGCGTAAGCAAAATACAGTCAAAAACAATCTCATACAGCAAGCACAACCTCTTTATTCCACTTAATCGCAAGAAATACCCAAGGCCGTGTTCCTTCTTGTTATGCCAGTTCGAACCAAACATACAGAATCACCATATCCTTACGTGTATATAAGATTACACAAAACTCAGATTAATACACACATAACTAATGTATTATTCTGCACAAATTCAACTCCTATTGAGTAGAGCTCAACTACCCGACATTGCCAAACAACCCACTCGTCAAGAGCAGACTTATTTCATTCACACATTTCACAAAAGAAATTATCCAAGTCGTATCAGAAAGGAGGAACGACTCATTCCAAAGATCATTTCATTCAAAACAACAACATCATTTAATTAAATCACCCCTCATAAGAGCAGGGTTGTTTTAATGAGTCGATTAAGTAAAAGCAAGCGGTTTAAGGAGAAGGGCTTAACATGCCTCGTATTTTTTTGTGGTTCAAGAAAACCGCGCGTCCCCGGAGTTGTTTCTCTCCACGACGCCCTCGCCAGCTTTCCAACCAATCCACTATCTTCCACAGGCTCTTAAATAGCCTTGCCTCTCAAAGAACAGAGATAATAACCAAAATACAGCAAGTTCGATAGAACAATGGAAGAACAAAATGCAGAGCCACTAAAAACCCAATGCACACAACAACAAATAAATCTTTCAAAATCCTCTTTCCAAGGTGAGCTGGTCGCTAAGACCAAGGTAATTGAATGCATTGAATGCATTACCTTTCCTCATTCCTCACGCCACCGCCGACTCAGGTTGGTGAGCCTTCTTTTTAAAATTTTGCTTGCAATCAAAGTTTAGCTTCATAGTTAGTTGGATGCCTCCAACTTTTCCATGTTCCCACCAAATTTGGCGCTGCAACCTATAAGGACGTCATTCATTGTCCTAATAAATTTCCAACCTTCCCTCCTTATCCTTTCCATCCACATGGGTCCATACGTCCCCTTCCATAGGTTAGGAATAGTTTAGGATTTTTTAATAGTCCATATCTAGGTTATTCACCTAGTTCATAGGTTAATAGAATTTACATCTATTTTCATCCTTATGAAGTTTAAAATCCATATAGGGTAGTAGTTAGGGTATAGGATAAAACTTAGGGGTAGGTTAGGGTTTAATCCCCTAATATTTAATTAATTAGTTTCCAATCAAGTCTTTCTGGTTGGCATTCATATTCAACACTATGTAGGACGTTTCGTCCCATGTTCCACATACATGTGCCACTCACATCCAGGCCCTTATCGTCTTACGCTATCTAGCGTTATAACAGGTGTGGTTCGAGAATTGAACCTTTTTCATAGGCATCTATGTACTGGATATTCATCCCAAAATCAAAGCCGCAACATTTATATCAACCTTCAGTCTGGTTTAGAAGTAAATCAACAAAGCGATCACAAGAAGGCCACAACATACCTTGGATCAATGGAATTGATTCAAGGTGTGCTTTCAATTAGTGAAAAGAGTTCATCAAGCATACGACAAGTCTTTTTGTCTCATTAGCAATCACACAAGCAATAATAACTTTTGTCCCAAGTAAAAAATTACAACAAACAAGGGTCCAGATTAGCAACACATTCCTTTAAGATCAAAAGATGTGTCTTAACATATTTATCTTCATTTCTGTAGTTACAACATCATGAAAAGTAATTACCATGATAACTTACAAAAATCAAGGCGTTACATAATGTTATCCATCCACCAAAGTGGTAGTAGCATCTATTCTTTTGCAAAGATAGTTCTTTGGCTCATGTTAGTTACAAGGAACAATATGTAAATGATGTTGATTTTAGAGAAGTGTATGAGGATCTAGTAAGTGGGAAACAAGTAGGAGAAAAAGATTATCATTTGCATGAAGGATTGTTATATCATTCTCGAAAACTTTACATCTATTTTCATCCTTATGAAGTTTAAAATCAATATAGGGTCAGTAGTTAGGGTATAGGATAAAATTCAAGGGTAGGTTAGGGTTTAATCCCTAATGTATAATTAATTAGTTTCCAATCAAGTCTTTTTGAATGGCATTCATATTCAACACTATGGAGGGCATTTCGTCCCATGTTCCACATACCTATGCCACTCGCATCCAGGCCCTTATCATCTTATGTTGTCTAGCATTACAACGGTGTGTGGTTCGAGAATCGAACCTTTTTCATTGGCATCTACATACCAGATATTCATCCCTGAAATCAGGTGCTGCAACATTTATATCAACCTTCAGTCTGGTTTAGAAGTAAATCGACAAAGTGATCACAAGAAGGCCACAACATACCTTGGATCAATGGAATTGATTCAAGGTGTGTTGTCAATTAGCGAAAAGAGTTCATCAAGCATACGACAAGTCTGTTGTCTCATTAGCAATCACACAAGCAATAATAACTTTTGTCCCAAGTAACAAATTACAGCAAACAAGGGTCCAGATTAGCAACACATTCCTTTAAGATCAAAAGATGTGTCTTAACATATTTATCTTCATTTCTGCAGTTACAACATCATGAAAAGTAATTACCATGATAACTTACAAAAATCAAGGCGTTACATTCCTCCCTTCTTAAAGAATCATCGTCCCAATGATCAAATTAACCAATTCAAGGAGTTTCTAGGACAAAATTCAGTTATTGTCCTTCCATTCATAAGTTCATACCAAAAAAATTCACTCTTTAAAACAGTGTTTTAAGATAATCAAAATATACCAATAATTGTCTAAAGTTGGTAGAATTATCAGCTTTTCAAATTTCAATTTTGATCAAACAAGTATGGAAAAGCATATCTTATTTCTTCGATATTTTCCCAAGTTGCACTTTCTTCACTAAACCGGTCCCACCGGACCTTACATTGATTCACTTCGCGGTTTCTTAAGTACAATTGGTGAGTTCCCAAAGACTCGAATGGGCTTAACCACGATTATTCCCGGTCTTGGACTGCAAGGAATTATAATTCAACACATGTGATAAATCATTACGTATTTCTTAAGCAAAGAAATATGAAAAATATCATGCATTTTTGATAAAGCGGGAGGTAATACTAGACAATAAGCTACAGGGTTGATTATTTCAACAATTTCAAAAGGTCCCACGTAACGTGGTGACAACTTGGCAGCCTTGCCAAAAGTTATTGAGCTCTTTTTCGGCTTAACCCGAAGAAAGACCTTCTCACCAAGTTTATAATTCCTATCAACCCGCTTTAAGTCTGCATAACTCTTGTTCCTATTGGCAGCCTCCTTTAGATGTTCCTGAATCATTTTGATTTGTTGTTCCATTTCCATGAGGATTTCTGGCCCAATTACCTCTCTGTCCTCTACACTGTCCTAGCTAACAGGGGTTCTGCATTTTCTTCCATACAATGCTTCAAAAGGTGCCATTTTTAAAGAGGCGTGGTATGTATTATTGTAGGCAAATTCAACCAGCGGAAGGTATTCCTCCTATTTATATTGTTGGTCCATGCAATACATTCTTAACATATCCTCTAAAACTTGATTGACTCTCTCAGTCTATCCATCCGTCTCCGGATGATATGCAGAGCTGAAGTTTAATTTAGTTCCCAAGGCCACATTAAGCGTTTGCCAAAACCTTGATGTCATCCTTGGATCTCTGTTTGATATGATCAATTCGGGTATTCCATGCAATCTGAAAATTTCATGTACAAATCTTCTCGCTAACACTGGTGCATTGTCTTTCAAATTACCAGCAATGAAGTGTGCCACTTTGGTTAATTTGTCGACGACAACCAGGATGATATCATGCTTATTCCTTGACATAGGCAATCCTTGAACGAAATCCATCGTTATCACTTGCCATTTGTACTTTGTGGAATGCATGTGGGGATACAATAATCCAAATGCATATGTTCTATCATCACCAATCCGGCACTATGATAATTCTTCACCAGGAACTCCTCGTGCTATGATTATTTACTAATGCACAGCCTTTAGTTTGGTGGATGTAATCTGGAAACAAAACAACAACATAACACAAGAATACCATCGACTATGATAAGACAGAATGATGACAAATCTGAAATATCAAAATAAATTATAATATTAACATGAAACTGTTACAATCTCACCCATGAGGTACTTCAAGTGTTATTGACTTCACTTGCCTTTCACCAAGACTATGGGAGAAACTTTACAATTACACCTCTTAATGGCTTCTTCAACACACCTTTAAACTGATGGCTTCCTTCGCACACTTCCTACAATATTTCTCACTACTTCCTTCTATGCTAAATGAGGGGGTGGCCTCTCTATTTATAGAACTTCCAGGCTTATCCATCTTATCTCTAAGATAGGATAATAAATCCACTCGATGAATCATATTCCATACCTTAACTCTTATATGTACATGTAAGCTTATCTTCTAAGATAAGATAAACCTTATCATTTTACATGGGTTCCACATTTTTAGACTTTTTACAAATAAAATACACAAAATATTTATGACCTCACTCCTTGTCCTTATTACCAATATGATATTTCTAATTCCTAATCACGTAGACCCTACTTCTCTAATTACCCAAACTTTGACATTTTAACATTACCGGACCACTTACTTACAAATATTTACTTTTTACAACATTCCTATTTTACTTTGATCATTACCATACTCCACATTATTGGCGGCACTGCATCTTGACGGCGCCGTTATCTTCTATCGACGCTACTACTAATTGTACTTAACAACATCCTATTCCTAATACATACATTAATGAAATAGAAATTACGGAGGAAAATTTTAGTGTCGACAGCTTCCACCTTAACACGCTGACATTCCAAGCAGTGTGTTACAAATTCCACCACATCCTTTTTCATTCCCTTCCGTAAGTATTGCTGCTTAAGATCAGCAAGCATTTTTGTAATGCCGGTGTCCGTAAAAGGTGAATTATGAAATTCGCTAATAATTTCCTTCTTAAATCATTGGCCAAGGGTATATATACCCTGTTTTTGAACCTCAGAATTCCTTCATTATCGAAACGAAGTCCCTTATACTTCACATCCTTTGGATTTGCAGCAAGTGCTATTTTAACTTGTCGGAAATAAGGATCTCGATTCCATGACATCTTTCACCTCATCCTTAAACCGAGTTCTTAATGTTATAAGAGCAGTAGATGTGCTTCCTTCAACTCGAGCATCTGCCACTATATTTTCCTTGCCTTTGATGTAGCTTATATCAAAATCATACTGAGACAGAAATTCTAACCATCATCACTTTGTCTTGCATTCGATTGGGTGAGTAAAAATATACTTCAACCCCGGATGGTCAGCTTTTAACTCAAAAGGTTTGCCTAAAAGATAATGCCTCCACATTTGAAGTGCATGTACAATGGCAAATGTAGCTCTAGGTCGTATGGAGCATAATTGCTTCATGTAACTTAAGCTTTCTGCTTTCATAAGCTATGACATGGTTATTCCTGCAATGTAATGCCTCTAAGGACTTCTCCCGATGCATCCATTACAACCATAAAATTTCCATTTGGGTCCGTACAGCTTAAAATAGGTGCTATAGTTAACTGTTCCTTTAAATTTTTAAAGGCGATTCACATTTGTCACCCGAGAAAAATTTCTTATCCTTCTTTTGCAAAGTGAAGTGATTGGGCAGCAATTTTTGAAAAGTCCTTAATGAACTTTCTATAATATCCTACCAAGCCCATGAAGCTTCTTACCTCATCCACGTTCTTAGGCGCAGTCACTCGGCTTATAACCGTGATCTTTGAAGGGTCTACAGCTATTCCATTCTTGCTTATAACGTGTCCCAAATAATGCACCTCTCCACATCATAAAAGGAACATTTAGACAGCTTTACCATACAACTTCCTCTTTCTTAAAACTTCCAAAGACTATCCTTAAATGTTCTTGGTGCTCTTCGACATTTTCGAGTATATAAGAATGTCGTCCAAGAATACAAGCACAAACTTGTCTAGGTATTCTTGAAATTTATTGTTCATCGATTCATGAAGGCGTAAGCGGCAGTGCATTTGTCAACCCAAAGGTAACACCGTGAATTCATAATGCCCGTACCTTATTATAAAAGTTGTTTTATGAATATCTTCTTCCTTTATTCTCACCGATGATACCCAGGATCAAAGATCGATTTTGAATAGACTGATGTGATAATAATGGTATAGCTTTGATACCAAATGATAGAATAGAATAAGATTGTAATGACCAAAGAGGGACAGAAGCCTCACAAATATTATTGATCATGAAATCAGATTACATAACAATGCAAGAGCTGTAATATTTATAGATATTAGATAGCCTCATATGGATAGACATGACACCCTAGCAGACACCAACTATGAGATGATAAGACCCATCTCACATGCACATGTAATTACTACTAATACCAATATTGAATGTTATCCAACATAACAATATTGAATGCAAGTCACTAGACTAGAGTGCACATGTTGCACATTATTAAATAAAAGAAAATGTAATAAAATGCAATAAATATGCCTATGCTAAATTATGCTAACATTCCCCCCCTTAATTTTGCATAGTTTCCAATGAAGTGGAGAGGAACTCTCGAACAAAGGTGAATTTTTCATGTGCAAGTGACTTAGTGAAAACATCGCATCGCTTGCTGTGTAGATGAATCGAGCCGTATGTTGTGCTTTAAGACATGCTCGCATATGAAATGAACTCAGCACTTCAATATTTTTGGTTCTCTCATGAAATACTTGGATTGCGAACAAGATTTAGAACTCCTTCATTATCAACATATACTTGGAGTAGATTTACTGTTGTGGTAGATCAATTCCTTCCAAAGATTCGGCGTAGCGATATTGCTTCACAAACAACTTCACCGCACTCGATACTCGTCAGTAGAAGAGCGAGAAACAAAGTTCTGCTTTCTTGCTTCCCCATGATATCGGTCCAGATCCCATAAAGAAGATGAAGCATGATGTTGACTTCCTATCATCCATGTTTCCCGCATGATCTCGAATCAATATCCTGTCAAGAAGAAATTATCGTTCTTCTTGTACTCTGACCAAGGTCAATCGTACCCTTTAGATATCTTAGTATTCTCTTTACCGCTTTCCAATGACATATTTTCGATTCTTGCATGAAGCGTGATAAATAGCTGACTCGCAAAGCAGATATATCTGGTCTAGTATATGTCGTAAATGAGACTCCCGATCAACTGTCGATGAGAGTTGCATTCACCGATGGTGATGGATCGGAGCGAGATAATCAAGTCTTGATTCCATAGGTGTAGCAATAGGAGTGCAGTCCATCATCCTAAATTTCTCGAGCATTTTCTTGGTGTATTTCAACCGTGACACAAAGATATGATTTTCTTTTTCCATACTTCCAACCCAAGACAATAGTGCATGAGCCTCGAGATCTTGTCATGTCAAACGATCAATTAAAATCTTTCTTTGTTGCATCGATCATCTTCACAGAACTTCCTGTAATGACTAGATCGTCGACATAAACAACCACAATGACAATCTCCCCCCTTTTATTTTTGAGGTAGAGATTTGGGTCATAAGGATTCCTTTCAAATCCATGACTTATGAGATGCTCATCAATTTTGATGTACCATGCCCGGGGTGCCTGTTTTAGGCCATATAGAGATTTTATGAGTCTCGCATACCATCATCTCTTTTCCCCGTATTACATAACCCTCTGCCGAGTCATATAGACTTCTTCTTGCAAATCTCCATTAAGAAAGGCACTTTTCACATCCATTTGGTGGACTTTCCAACCAAATTGTGCAGCTAGAGCAAAGATCATCCTAATTGTCTTGATCTTGGTTGTGGGAGAAAATGTCTCCTCATAATCAATGCCTTCTTGTTGTGCATACCCCTTTGCTACAAGCCTTGCTTTATACTTGTCAATAGTCCCATCTGATTTGTACTTAGTCTTGAATATCCATCTGCATCCAATGGGTTTCTTCCCTGGTGGAAGGTCGACAAGTTGCCATGTGTTGTTCTTCATCACTGACTGATACTCTGAATCCATGGCATCTTTCCAAGATTTTGATTGTAGGGCTTCTTGAACTGTAGATGGCTCAACTGTTTCAACAACTCTGCTCATTAGGGCATAATTGACCTCTTCACGAGCTTGACTGCGAGTTCTAGGTCCAGGATTAGATGATGTGCTAGGTGCTTCATCCAAATTTGCATCTCTTATTAATTGAGTATACCATTTAGGTAACTTCTTAGTTGTTCCATTGGCTTGTGGTGGATCCAAGTTTTCACCATCATCCAATTCATCACTGTCATCTTCAGTGGGAACATCAAATTCTGTCTTCACAAGAGGTGTATTCTGCATGTTTGTTGAGTCGTTGAGTGGAGCATCTGCTTGTTTCTTCTCAAAGAACTCAACATCCCTACTTGTGTATAATTTCTTTGCTTTCGGATCCCATAATTTGTACCCAAGTGCTTCTTCACTATATCCAATGAATATCAGTTTCTCATCTTTCATATCCAACTTGTTCCTATTCTTCTTGGGTATGTGCATGCTAGCTTTACACACAAATACTCTTAGGTGTGTAATTGATGGTTTTTGATTTGACCATGCTTCTTGAGATGTCATTCCTTCAAGAGCTACTGTGGGCACTCTATTCAACAAATAGATCGCAGCTTTGCAGCTTTCGCCCAAAATGTCTTTGTTAAACTCCGAGTCGTCAATCATACATTGCACCATTTCCATGATAGTACAATTCCTTCTCTCAACTATACCATTCTACTGTGGTGTGTGAGTAGGAGGCATTTGTAGAAGAATCCCATGAGCTTCTAGGTAAGTCTTGAACTCATTGCTTGTGAATTCCCCCCCTCGATCTGAGCGGAGAGTTTTGATCTTGCGACCAACTTCATTCTCAACAAGTTCTTTGAACTTCTAAAATGTCTCAAAGGCTTGACTCTTGTTTCTTAGACAATATATCCACATCTTTCTTGAGTAGTCATCAACAAAAAGCATGAATTATTGACATCCAGAATGACTTGGTTGCATGGGCCCGCAAAGATCGGTGTGCACCAAATCAAGCTTTCCTTAGCTCTATATGTGTTCTTCTTGGAAGGGTACTCTATGTTGCTTTCCAGCTAGGCAATTGTGACACTTGTCAGTGTTGTGCTTGAGTGTAGGCAATCCTTTCACCATGTTGCCCTTTTGAAGTGTTTGGAGATAGCCAAAACTGATGTGACCATATCTGCGATGCCATAGTTCTACAGATTGTGTGTCTTTGGCCACTAGAGCTTGATCATCCTTGTGGACAAAATCAAGTTGGAACATGTGTCCCACATTGGAGGCTCTTGCTACAATCTTGGAACCTCTTGACTTATCTCTTATCAAGCACACTTTTTATCCATTATTACTGTCAAAATCCAACTTCAAGTTGTGATTAAGGAGTTGACTAACTGATAGCAAATTCTTGGTCAACCTAGGTACATACAATACATTTGTGATTTTACAGTTATGCTTTCCAAGAGGTAGTGAAATGTTTCCAATCCCCTTGACACTATATGATGAGTCATCACCTAATGACACATGGTTCTTGTTAGGTGAGTCACGTAGTGTGTAGAACCAATCCTTACATCCAGTCATGTGTCGAGTTGCACCCGAGTCAACATACCAGATATCTTGTGTGGACTTGGTTTCTTCATCAAATTGAGCAGAATACATGTGGTGTCCTTCATCTGAATCATCCTCATGTTCGGAAATGTACCCTTGTTGTTTGGGTTTTCTTTGCCAATTACCATTTTTCTGCCCTTGATTGTTGTTGTTGTTGGACTTCCCTTTATTTGAATTATTGTTACCCTGTTGGTTATTGGGTTTTGAATTGCTTGATGAACCCTTTTTGTAGGAATTGTACTAACAATCTTTGATGTCATGTCCCCCTCTATTGCAAATGGGACACTTCTTGGTGTTGTCTTGTTGACTTTGGTACCTTTGTTGACTTTGATTTTGTTGGGACTTCTTGTGATTGGACTGAAATTTCCCCTTTCCTTTATGATTGGAAGATAGTGCTTGCTCATCTTCATGATCTTTGTTTTTCATTGTCTCTTCTTGTTGGAGTAGATTGACCAACTTCTCAAAGGTGACTGTGTGTTCACTCATATTGATAGTTGTCACAAAGATTCTATAGGAAGGAGGAAGTGCTCTGCAACACAATTGGTACGAGGTCTTCATCACTTATCTCTTTTCCCAATGCCAATAGAGATGCCCTCAAAGTAGCAACTCGTCTCAAAAAAATTCAACCTTCTCATTGTGCTTGAACTTGAGAGTATGTAGTTGTGATAGTAGGTTGAGGATGGCATTCTTGTTCTTTGCCTCATAGATTGTGCTCAACTTATCCCATGCATCCTTGGCCGATGTGGCATCTCTAATGTGGGGTTGCACATCGTCCGTTACGCCAAACAAGATGATCAACTTGGCCTTTTGATTGGCCCTGTCAAATTGAACTTGTTGTCTTCCATCATCAAGTGATCTTGTTGTTGTTCCATCTACAACTGTCCATAGGTCTTCAAACTCAAGTAACATCTTGATCTTCGGTTTCCATGCAGCATAGTTGTCTCCTCTAAGTAGTTGTGAATCAGCAAGAAGAACTTTTGTGCTTGTGCACCCATTTGCAATCTAAATTTCTCAAACTCTGAATTTCTAACAAAGGGTAAGGCTCTTATCACTCCGGGTTTATGGTCTCCTCTCAATATACCATCGTGCCAATATACCAAACCTTTCTATATACTCTCCTTCCGATATACCCGTCAGTGCACGTGGAATAAGATCACCCTTTCAATATACCCGTCGGTATGGAAAGAGGTGTTAACACACGTGAAAGAAATTAGTACGTGGTACTTGGGACAAATCACATAGAGGGGTTTGTGCAAGCACAAACGGATGGGAGGGCTCAAATGTGTGTGTTTTGTGTCCTTATTACTCCCGTCGATTTTATAGGGTCGATGCCCGGATGACGTTTAGGCACTGTGTTAGGCATTAAGTGCGAGAGTAGTAGCGACGACATCACCCATAAGCACTTCCCGGAGGCACCGTATATACCGACATTGCTATGAGATCAAAGATCTCGTGTGATAAAACCAAACATAAAATAAAAAATGTACACTTTTTTTTTCCTTTTTTTTTTGACCTTTATGCACCAAGATTAGTACAAAATGCTCCAAAAGTACATCAAAATGAAGTTTTTGTGTCCCCCCTCTTTAGAAAAAAGGGTCTAGAATTACAAAATACACAATTTAGGCCAAAAATATTTTTATCCCCCAATAGGTGTTTTTCCACTAAATTTAGCGGTGGCTCTAATTGTGTTTGGTCAGCTTCTAAATTTATAAATCTCCCAAAATTTAGTAATTTCTCCAAATTTTCCAAAAAAATAATTTAATAAAAATATGGAGAGAGTGAGAATTGAACCGCCTGACTGTTTGTTCCCAAGATCCAAACAAACAATCAAATATTGTTTTCACCTTTTCTCGAAACCGTGATCTCGGGTTTTTCTAAAAAAATTAAAGCAGCATCATACGATATTTTTCTTGAAACCCACAAAATTTTAGAAGAATCGGAATCTTATTCTTTGAGATCTTACCAATTTACTAATTTAGATCTGATTTTTTTTTCAAAAAAAAATGATCCGACTTGCATGCAAATTTTCGTCATATGTAGAGGCCGAATCTGAAGATGATGTAAACTGCAAAGTTGTGTGCCTCCTTCTTATCTTTCCAAAAAAATGGCACATTAATCTGACATTGTATGAAAAAGTTATGTCCTTTTTCTAAGAGCTATCTGCTGAAATTTTGTTGACGGGATTGCTTCAACCTTTGCTCCCGAATTCTTCACACCTCCACTTTCAGATCTGATTTTGTTTTTTTTTTTTTAGATCTGATCTTTTTTTCACTCTTTTTTTAGATCTACAATTTTTTTTTCAAGATCTTTCTCCTTTTTTTTTTTTAAGATCTCTCACAAATCCTTTTTTTTTTTTTTCAAGATCTTTTTTTTTTAAGATCTCCAAATCTGAAATATTCCACCAATATGTTAGATCAATTGGCTATGCCAATGACTAATCAAAAAAATTACCTTCCAAATAAGTGGATAGGTCAAATTTTAGTTGAGGGATGCTTGGAAGGAATGGATAGGTCAAATAAGATCTCCAAATTTGTCAACCCAAAATGTAACACCGTGAATTCATAATGCCCGTGACCTTGTTCTAAAAGTTGTTTTATGAATATCTTCTTCCTTTATTCTCACTGATGATACCTAGATCGAAGATCGATTTTGAATAGACTGATGTGATAATAATGGTATAACTTTGATACCAAATGATAGAATAGAATAAGATTGCAATGACCAAAGGGAGGGAAAGCCTCACAAATATTATTGATCATGAAATTAGATTACATAACAATGCAAGAGTTTGTAATATTTATAGATATTAGAACGACCTCATATGGATAGACATGACACCCTTAGCAGACACCAACTACGAGATGATAAGACCCATCTCACATGCACATGTAATTACTACTAATACCAATATTGAATGTTATCCAACATAACAATATTGAATGCAAATCACTAGACTAGAGTGCACATGTTGCACATTATTAAATAAAAGAAAATGTAATAAAATGCAATAAATATGCCTATGCTAAATTATGCTAACATGATGCTCCACGCATCTGGTCGAATGATCATCAATCCTAGGAAGTGGGTATCGACTCTTAATAGTTGCCTTGTTCAACATTCTGCATGTCAATGCACATCTCAATGTGCCATCCTTTTTCTTTACAAAAATTACCGGTGCTCCCCATGGTGAGACGCTCGGTCTTATCAGCCCCTTAGTCAAAAGTTCCTGTAATTGAGCCTTTAGCTCTACCAACTCGAGGGTGGTCATTCTATAAGGTTCCTTAGATATGGGTTCAGTTCCTGGCTGAATTTCTATTGCAAAGTCAAACTCTCGTTTGGGTGGAAGACCTAGTAATTCCTCCGGAAATACATCACTGAAATCCCTTAATAATGGATATCTTTCCATGAAATCATGATCTTCCTCAGCATTTTCTATCATTTTTACTGCATACAAGGTGCAGCCTCTATTTTTAGCCCTTTTTAGTTACATAGCTGTTAGTTTCCTAACTGCAACTTCACGCTTTACACCTTGAATGACTGTTGCTTTCTGCAGGTCATCGAAACAACAAATTTGTTTTTCATAATAGTCGACCTTTGCCTTATGTTCTGCCAACCAATTAACTCCAATAATGATGTCATATGATCCTAAAGGAGTGACATACAGTCAACTTCGGTGGAGAAAGCTGGGCAAGTCAAGAATTGCCCCAAAAGGCACATTTTCGATTTGTATGGACAACATTATTCCCATAATGCACTTTGTCCATGTCTTATCCATTCGTTCAGCTTTCCTTTTAATTTCATTGCAAGTTTATTAGAAATAAAGCATTCTCGTAGCTCCAAAGATCAAAAAGTATGACTACAAATACCGAATAACTTACTCGGAACTTATATGGGTGCAACTTTCTTTTCAGCTTGTCTGTTAGCCACCGCAGCGTGTATCCTATGCTGTTGATCGCGATCATCCTTTTTCAAAGGATAGTGACTCGCGTAATGGTCCTTTCCACAGTTGAAGCATCCTCTAACTGGCCCTTTTCTAGGCTCAAATTTGTTACTAGCTTTGAAGTTATCGGTCGACTTCCATAGGACTTTTGTCCATTGGCACTAAATTTTGCAAGGTACATTCCGCACACTATTTATAGGTTTGTTCATTACAGATTTCTTGTTGTTATCTACAATAATTTTGTTTTTCACACCAAACCTTTTCCAAGGCCCCCTTTTGGGTGTGAGAGATGAAGAAGAGTTGGGAATCTTCTTCCTTATCTCTTCCCTATGAGCAAAAATTGCTCTCAATTTCTGTTCCTGCCTTATTGCCTTTTCAACAATTCCTTCCATAGTGGTTGGACCGTGGACATCCACTTCACCACCAATGATGGGATTCAGTCCCATTATGAAATTTCATATTTTGAACTTCTCATCAGGTTGGGTATCATGGGCACATACTTAAGGAGTTTAGTAAACCCTTCCCAAAGATTCATCACACCGTGACCTTCCTTGCGACTCGATTCGAAATTCAGTCATTTTTCTATCAAAATAGAGTTGAGGCAGCCATTGTTGCCTAAATTAACCCTTAAATTTATCCCAAGTTATGTCTGATTCGACAATATTCAACTCAACCTTACGATTGTCCCACCATGATGATGCTTCATGAGAAAGATGATATGCTCCCCATATCGCTTTGGTCTCCTCGGAGAAGTTTCTTATTGCAAAGTACTTCTCCATTTCATTGAGCCAATTTTCAACTCCATCCCCAAGCATTGTTCCATCAAACTTTGGAGGACTTATTCTCTTTATATCATTTGTAAGTTCGGCTGCTAATCTTGCCCTTTTATTTTCAGGATGATTAGAAGCATTCACATTACTATTATCAACACCGGATTCCCTCCATTGGTGTTGTCCACATGGAGGTGGATGATCATTTATATCAGCTTCTTCTTCCTCCTCTTCATTGCCCATTGATTGTTGTTCTAAAACAGTCAAACGATATCTCGTATTTATTAGGGCAGCAAGGATTTCATCCAGCTTTTGAGCAGTAGCTTCTTCTCCACCCGGTAACGGGTTGTTCGCAGCATTTCCTCTTGTTCTGACCATTTTCTGTTCAATAAGAAAATGTAAACCTTATTAAATTGTGGACTCATTAGATCCAAGAGCTGCAACCTTCAGCTCTGATACCAAGATGTAACATCCCCATTTTAAGATACTAGAACAAGGAAAAAAAAATTATACAATGTTCCCTGTTATGAATTATATAATTCAAACACACGTTCAAGTTTTAATAATTGTTCTCTGTCCAATTAATGCAATTTGGATCACACAATTTCTTTTTAAAACCAATGTTCTCTGTTCACATATTTGCAATATGGAACACACATTCATTCCATTCAATCATATAACGTACTACTATATGTCTGTAAATGACTCGAAGAACTACCGATCTCCCATTTTATGGCTTGGAGTTTCAGCGATCTCTCATTTCATGACTCGGCGACTTACCGATCCTTCATGTTAATCCATGCATTGTATAATGAATATACAAGGTTCTCTTACCATTTCCGGTTATCGAAGTGATCCATTTAAGAAGCCTATCTCTCAATATCTCATATCGATATTCATCTGACATCCTGCATCTTAAACTAGGTGATTAGAACAACGCAACCAAAGCACTTGTGATACTTTGGCCAAAGATTTTCACATGCTTTGCATGATCATATTCCTAGATGTGATACACATCATTGGAATACGTCCTTCACCTCACTTCGCCTGCATTATCTAGAATGATCTTTCTGGTCTCTGCCAGTCCTTCCGTTTAAGGTCAAGCTCTAACCCCAACTAGCAATATGAATGAGTATAGGAAGTTACTCATGGTAACTAAAGGTATGCAAACATACGGTGTCGTCCCTGACAACTCCGTGAGTCCAGGTTACCTTTAGTCCTTCCGAGTCACTCCGTATATGTGATCACATTCCTATCCCCATCTAAGAAATTAGTATCCACTTAAGTAAACTAGATGATTTAATTCGGAGGGCATTGTAATATGTCAGCTATAACATTGTGTTGTCATGAAGGCCCCGTCTTCATGAAGACACCATATTATAGCTGGTGTATGTCAATGTCCTACGGAATCCTCTCATCAATAGTACATATCCAACTTTCGAGTGTGATTTGATTATAATCTTAATATTTAAGATCAACTTTCAACACCCATGCTGATCCTTTAACCTCGTTCTCGTTACGGTTGTATGTAGCTAAGAGATACTTAATTCATCCTCTAGCTTAATATACATCCTCTCCTTCATACCGAAGGGTTGCATATTCTCTTCTTGGTCCCTTTCTTTAATCTTCGGACTAATCAGTCCATCACAAATATCGTAATAAGTTTACCCTATTAAACTTAACCAAGTTTTTCCACAACTGTAAACAAATTCAGAATTCCATCTTATTAGAAATCATTTAAACGAGGTCTAATTCTAAATGAATTTATTCATTTATTATCCTTAACCTTACTTCAGTTAAGGTCTGTTAACAATATATATGTTTTCCCATATCTATATTTTCTGAATTTAAAACATTCGAGGCTATTAACGGAGTCCGAATACAAGGTTCGGCTGCTCCTAAGTTATTTGATATTCCTTACCTTTCAAGCTAATCCTGAATATATTTCAATTAAGAGATCATGTTTACCTAAATCCTTTTAACGTCAATTTAAAATTCATCTTAACCCAAGTATGAACTAATTGCACATTTCAACGTAAAAGTTGCATTCGTGTAAAAAGAATAGATGTTATTTCCTTTTAAATCCATCCATTAACATTTGAATAATTCCAAATCAAGAAATAATTTTATATTCTCAAACTTATTCAACAATATCAAACCGATACATCATTAAAATATCACACTTTTCCTTGTATTCATCCATCGCTTTACAATCTATACATTTGCCATCAAATGACCTGGACTTTGTTTATTTCAAACAACATTATAACTCATAAAGATAGAAGAATGTAATTTCTTCCTTTCTAATTTCCTCGTAGAGGAGTAATAGCTATCAAGCACAATCCATCTTCAGTTAATCAAAAGAAGTATCAAAAAACAACCATGTCTTCGTTTATACTCAAGTTCCATCTACAAAATTACTTGCACGGGTCAGTTCATTGAACTGAGCATATTAAGCACTTGTCATTAAAATGAGGTGCTTTTAATTAACTGTCTCAATAAAAGAACCCTGCTTTTATGAAATGTTAAAATGAACATCATCCAAGAATTAAGTACTTTAAAAGGATGAACAACATAACAACTCAATCATCTAATTACCCTCCCATCGAAAAAGATAGGATTATCGCCCTTTTTCCAAATAATTACTACAAGAAGTAATTTCCTTCAAATAGTTCCAGAATTAACATCTGTAAGAACTAAAACACAATTATGCATACCTTTGTTGTTCCAACATAATTACTGTAATTTCCTTTCCCCGACGGCCCGGCGCTTATGGTTTCAAAAGATAAATTTTACTTGAAAAATTAAACCGAATTACTTTCCTTTCCTTTCAAACATCTCATCTGATTTCAAACAATCAAACACTAAAGAGAAAAGTAGACAGCAATTAAATGTAGATGCTTAAACCCAAGCAATAAAAAATTCATTCCATAACAATTACAGGTTTAGCAACTGTATGAGAGAAGAAATGAACACTAATTCAAATTATCCATCCACACTCTTTTTCTTTTCCTCATAGCTGTACTGAGAATTTAATCTATACGTGATACCAATCAATGGTAACAGTTCAAAGTGAAATAAATAAAATCAATAATCGAATACAAGGAAGAAGGATCATATTACCTCTCTTGCACTGTTTAACCAAATATACGCTATTTAGCACAGACATGATCCAACAGTATGATTCATTCCGCATAATATATTTCAATATGCAAAAACTACTATTTACCCTTCCAAAAGTTGACCAGAGTTCATTGCAACTGATCCGTAGGCATCGATACCGAAAGAACTTCTAAACACAATCATTTCCCTTCAAAATAATTCACTCTACAGACATTTACGTCTATATAACATGTAAGAGTGTACAACAACAACAACAAGTCACACTTTCATCATAATAATGAGAGAATTCACTTTCATCATAATAATGAGAGAATTCACTTTCCAACAAAGAAGGTAATAAATCCATTCATATTCTGCTCTAATGAAAACGATGAAAGGTTCACAATCCTTAAAATTATATATATATATATATATATCCTTGAGTTCAGCAAGACACAGTATAATTTGTATGCTCTACTCAGTCTATTATATAGGCTGATTTTTCTATTCCTCATCAGATTAGAACTTCCTTCCAAACAAATTCTATTATGAATACCAAGAACCAAGAGTGGGTAGAATACCATATCAAATTATAACAACAAAGTAAGATTCTACTATAACCTTACTATCCCAGGGAACCCGTATTATATGCAATGAAAAAAACATCTAGGAATTATAACTCACCTAATAGTTTATCAACATCACCACAAATTTGTTTTTCCCAAACGTTTCCACACACTGAACTCAGAAATACAATATTCACATAACAATACATTTATCAATGCAAACCCGTATAGGGTAATAGATGCGTAAGCAAGATACAGTCAAAAACAATCTCATACAGCAAGCACAATCCCCTTTATTCCACTTATTCGCAAGAAATACCCAAGGCCATGTTCCTTCTTGTTATGACAGTTCGAACCAAACATACAGAATCACCATATCCTTACGTTTATACAAGATTGCACAAAACTCATATTAATACACACATAACTAATGTATTATTCTGCACAAATTCAACTCCTATTGAGTAGAGATCAATTACCCGACATTGCCAAACAACCCACTTGTCAAGAGCAGACTTATTTCATTCACACATTTCACAAAAGAAATTATCCAAGTCTTACTCAGCAAAGGAGAAACGACTCATTCCAGAGATCATTTCATTCAAAACAACAATATCATTTAATTAAATCACCCCTCATAAGAGCAGGGTTGTTTTAATGAGTCGATTAAGTAAAAGCAAGCGGTTTAAGGAGAAGGGCTTAACATGCCTGTATTTTTTTGTGGTTCGAAGAAAACCGCGTCCCCTGGAGTTGTTTCTCTCCACGACGTCCTCAGCCAGGCTTTCCAACCAATCCACTATCTTCCACAGGCTCTTAAATAGCCTTGCCTCTCCAAGAACAAAGATAATAACCAAAATACGGCGAGGTTCGACGTAACCATGGAAGAATAAAATGTAGAGCACCTAAAAACCCGATGCACACAACAACAAACAATTCTTTCACAATCCTCTTTCCAAGGTGAGCTGTTCGCTAAGACCAAGGTAATTGAATGCATTGAATGCATTACCTTTCCTCATTCCTCACGCCACCGCCGACTCAGGTTGGTGAGCCTTCTTTTTAAAATTTTTCTTAATCACGCTTTAGCTTCATAGCTAGTTGGATGCCTCCAACTTTTCCATGTTCCCGCCAAATTTGGCGCTGCAACTGTAAGGATGTCATTCATTGTCCTAATAAATTTCCAACCTTCCCTCCTTATTCTTTCCATCCACATGGGTCCATACGTCCCCTTCCATAGGTTAAGAATATTTTAGGATTTTTTAATAGTCCATATTTAGGTTATTCACCTAGTTCATAGGTTAATATAATTTACATCTATTTTCATCCTTATGAAGTTTAAAATCCATATAGGGTAGTAGTTAGGGTATAGGATAAAACTTAGGGGTAGGTTAGGGTTTAATCCCTAATGTATAATTAATTAGTTTCCAATCAAGTCTTTCTCGGTTGGCATTCATATTCAACACTATACAGGGACGTTTCGTCCCCATGTTCCACATACCCGTGCCACTCGCATCTAGGCCCTTACGTCTTATGTTGTCTAGCGTTACAACGATGTGTGGTTTGAGAATCGAACCTTTTTCATTGGCATCTACGTATGCAGATATTCATCCACAAATCAGTCTGCAACATTTATATCAACCTTGATCTGGTTTAGAAGTAAATCAACAAAGCGATTACATAAGAAGGCCACAACATACCTTGGATCAATGGAATTGATTCAAGGTGTCTTGTCGCGATTAGTGAAAAGAGTTCATCAAGCATACGAGAAGTCTGTTTTCTCATTAGAAATCACACAAGCAATAATAACTTTTGTCCCAAGTAATAAATTACAAGCAAACAAGGGTCCAGTTTAGCAACACATTCCTTTAAGATCAAAAGATGTGTCTTAACATATTTATCTTCATTTCTGCAGATTCTGAACATCATGAAAAGTAATTAGCATGATAACTTACAAAAATCAAGGCGTTATAATGTTATCCAGACCACCAAAGTGGTAGTAACATCTATTCTTTTCTGCAGCATAGTTCTTTGGCTCATGTTAGTTACAAGGAACAATATGTAAATGATGTTGATTTTAGATAAGTGTATGAGGATCTAGTAAGTGGGAAACAAGTAGGAGAAAAAGATTATCATTTGCATGAAGGATTGTTAAATCATTCGAAAACTTTGTATTCCAGAAAATGAGCGTGTGCATATGATTAGGGAAGCATATACTTCTCTTATTTCTGGGCATTTTGGTGTTAGTAAAACAGTTGCACATTTACAAAAATATTGTTATTGGCCTAGAATGCATGAACATGTAAACCGGTATATTAAGGGATGTGTTCTTTATGCCACAAGAAAGCCAAGTAACAGAAATTGGGACTTTACACTCATCTTCCTATTCCAACAAGGCCTTGGGAAAGTGTTTCCATGGACTTTGTAGGAGGCTTGCCCATGACACGGAAGAAACATGATTACTTATATGTGGTAGTGGACAGATTTAGCAAAATGTGTGTGTTGGTTCCATGTACTAAACAAATAACTGGTGAGGGAACCGCACATTTTTTTTTCAGGTTTGTTTGGGTTCATTTTGGTTTACCTACTTCAATCATATCTCGATCGGATTCTAGATTTCTTGGGGAATTTCGGTCAACATTGTGGGGGTTAATGGACACAAAACTGAAAAAGAGCACTACTTTTCATCCACAGACTGATGGTCAAATAGAGGTTGTAAACCGCACAGTGGTACAATTACTTAGGGGCTATAGTAACAAACATCCTAAATTGTGGGATGAACATCTTTATTATGTGCAACATGCTTATAATCGTGCCTTACATTCTTCTAATTTGAAGTCTCCATTTGAGACTTGTTATGGATATCTGCCTAATTCTCCATTAAATATATATTATGGACATGAAACTATTGTTAATGGTGCAAGTGATTCTGACAAGGCTAAAAGATTTCTGCAGAGAATACAACAAGTTCATTAGTATTTCTGTGAAAAATTGGAGAAAAGTCAGGCTAAGTACAAAGCTAGGCATGATAAACATAGAACTGATCACAAGTTCAAAGTTGGTGATTTAGTTTGGCTTCACATCGATGGAAAGACCGACAGTGAAGGTAAAAAATTGAAACCTATACGGTATGGTCCGTTCCAAATATTGGAAAAAATTGGTAACAACGCTTTCCGGTTGGATTTACCTCCATATATGTAAATCTACTCAGTTGTAAATGTTGAGAATTTAATATTGTATGAACCGCCTATGATTTTTTATCATGATAATTCTAACATAATGCCTTCCATTGATGATTTTGCTCTTGAGTATCTTGATGAGTTGCAGGAAGACATCATTTTGGACAGAAAGTAAGAACTTCATGAAGGGGTGATATTGAGTATATTCGTGTTGGGTTCAAAGGCATGCATCCGAACAAGGATAAATGGATGGAAACCGGAAAGGTGAGGGAGAAATACCCTCACCTATTCACCAATTAAGTTGACTTTTGGGGTCCAAAAGTTTCTCAGTGGGGAGGAATGATCCAGAGGATCCTCACAAAGAAACACCGATCTAAGATCTTCTCAAAATAAGTTGCAGTCATTTTTAAAGTGTGGAGAAAAATTATATGATTCCGATGATATCTTGTTTGCCGGAAACAGAGCTCGTTTGCAAAAGTTATAGCCCGATGATATTTTTGGGCAACTGGCAAAATTTTGAGTTTTGTGCGGAGTTGGACGTGTGCACGATCGCCAAGTGTTTTGATTATATTGCAACACGTGGACGAATTGTGTGATGTACTAAAAAGTGGTTTTGGGAACGCCGGTCTTGACACTCGTTCTCGGAAAAATGGACCCGCTATTTACTGGCTGGGGGCCCTCAGCCAGGTTCGACACACTCGATTATGGAGGGGTGTCTTGGCCTCCTTCTCATTTAATCACTAAACCAACTTGTGTATATAAACTCCTATAATTGCATTTTTGCTATGCATGTGGGACTATTAGACATGCATTTTTAAACTATGCAAATTTCCCATGCATTTTTACTAATTTCCATATTCCCACGCATTGCATATTAATCCATTAATACCATATTACACGC
Organism: Taxus wallichiana var. yunnanensis; assembly: GCA_018340775.1. NCBI lineage: Eukaryota > Viridiplantae > Streptophyta > Pinopsida > Cupressales > Taxaceae > Taxus > Taxus wallichiana. The sequence goes on along the minus strand of CM031243.1, from coordinate 508,208,110 downwards.
ATTGCATAGTAATCCTTTATAAACTGTCCACGCATTATCCTTGGCTTATTTAGCGCCTAAAAATATACAACCATGCGCCACCCCAAGAAATGCGCCCACTCCATAGCAATTACGGTGGCTCTTAAGCCAATACAAACAACCCTCCTTTGGCATTATTAAATGCCTACCTTTTTGCACGCACCCACAATGTGGGATAAACCACTACAAAACCGCCTAAGGAGAAGGAGAGAGAAGTGGAGGGGATTGGAACAGCTGACCTCCCATGCAAAAGTTTAGGTGCCTAACCATTGCGCCAGCTATTTGGAAATAGTATAAAAGGAGTGATATTATATTTGTATAGCATTCGGGTCTGTGTGAAAATATTGTAATGCTCATAACTTGAGCTAGGAGTGGAATTTGGAGGAGATGTAAAAAGAAACCCCTGTTATTTTTGACAGAGGAAGACTGTGAGAAGGTCAAAATTTTGTAGAATTATTTGTAAAGAATTATTTTCAATATTTTAATAGATCGGTCCCATTCAACCTGGACCTGGAGACGTAGGCCTCAAGCGCCAAACTCCGTTATCAATTCTTGCGTCAAATTGCTGGTGAATTCTCTTCATTTCTTTCAATATTTGCACAGTACTTGCAATTTTTATTCTTTTATTAAAAATACAAAAGGATATAATGCTCAAATTTTACATTGAAAATCAATACAAAGCAAGAAAATGCGTGTGCACAATTGCTAGTTAAATTTGGTTTTCGGATCGTTTCGTACCATGGGGAATGGGGACCAACAACCTCACAAGCCAAACAAGATTCGGCATGTCATACGTGGGCTGGCATAGATTTTCTATGAAGAATGGCATATCATTTTTCCCTAGAGGAATATGAAGCATAGATCCTACTACGTACCATGGCATCTACCATGGCATCTGCTTGATATGTTCTCGTGCTCTTGGGATCTGTTCAAAGGTAATGCGCAAAAATACTCCTTCATAGTTTCTACTAACTTTTTGTAAGGTATGAGCTTTTCGTCCTTAACCTTATATTCATCATTTACCTATTTGATGATTAACCGTGAATCACCTACAACCTTAACATGATGAATATTCCATTTGATGGCTAACTTCATCCCTACAATAAGAGCTTCATACTGCAATTTTATTTGTGCAAGGGAAGGCCATGCGGAAAGCTTGTGGTATATGATCACCCAAAGGAGTAATAAGGACCACTCCCACACCTAAACCATGAAATGTAAAAGATCCATCAAAATGTATCTCCATATGTTCGATTCTTCGATGTAGAGAAAGGAGGCATCTGGTAGGTCTAGACTCAAAGGTTCCATGCTTTGCAAGGGTGCCTCCGCTAGCTGGTCTGCAAGTACTTTTCCTTTAACTGATTTTTGATGGAAAAATTCTATATCAAACTCACTATGTAGAATGATCCAATTAGCCATTCTACCCGTGAGGGAAGGTTTGGACAACAAATACTTGAGAGGGTCGACCTTGGATAAGAGCTTGGTCTTAGTATTTAGTAGATAATGGCAAAGTTTCGAAAGGTAAAAATAATGGACAAGCAAGCCTTTTCAATCTACAGATAATTACGTTCATATGTGATGAGGGTGCGACTCGGATAGTACACCACTTTCTCCTTATGGTTAAGGTTGTATTGGGCGGCAGCAGCACAATAGCATATTGTGTAGTGGAAATATAGAGCAATAGTGGTTCTCCAGGAGTGGGAGGCATAAGGAGGCGGTGGATTAGCCAGTCTTGTTTAAGCGAGCAAAGGCTTGCTATTGCTCGTGTCCCCAGATGAAAATGATGTCTTTTTAAGAAAATGGGTGAATGAATGGAATTTATCTGCGAGATGGGAGATAAAGTGGCGAATGGCTTGAATTTTCCTTGCAAGCTACTGCAGCTTGTTTGATGTTCTCGGTGGAGGCATTTCGGTGATGGCGAGACACTTTAGTAGGGTCTACCTCAATACCTTGTCTAGACACAATGAATCCCAATAGTTTCCCGGATATCACACCAAAGACACACTTTTTGGATTCACCTAACTTTGTATACACACGGGCATTCAAAGATAAGCCGCAAAATGATTGTATGATCCTCTCTTGTCTTGGAATTTCCCAAGATGTAATCTACATAGTCATCCATGATATCATGAATCATATCATGAAAGATTACTGTCATGGCCCATTAATAAGTTGCTCCTCCATTCTTAAGGCCAAATGGCATCACCGATAGCAAAAGGTGCCCTAGGGATTGGTGAAAGCTATTTTATGTTGATCCTTGTCATGATTTTAATTTGATCATAACTTGAAAATCCATCCATGAGGGATAGCATTTCGTATCCTCTTGTTGAGTCAACAATCATATCAATGTTGGGCGGTGGAAAATCATCTTTAAGGAAAGCTTTATTGATGTCCCTAAAATCCGTGCATATTCATATACCAATAGGTTTCTTCTGGACAGGAACAATGTTTGATATCCATTCGGGGTAATTGATTGTCTCGATGAATCCGAATGCAAGCAATTTTTCCAACTCCTCTTTAACCAAAAGGGCCACTCTTGGGTGCATCTTTTGGAGTTTCTGTTTGATAGGCTTAGCGTCTACGTGCACAACTAGGTTGTGTACGACCAAGGTTGGATCCAAGCCAGGCATGTCCTTGTAATACCATGCAAACACATCAATAAACTCTCGCAGCAACATAGTGAACGTATTTTGTTCTCTAGCTGAGAGTGATGCCCCCAATTTTACAATCTTGGGATCCTCTTTGGTACCAATATTGACATCAATGGTTTCTTTGACTAACAATTTTGATAAATCCTCCATACCCGTAGGATTAGGAGGAAGGTTAAGATCTTCATCCAAGGATGTCTCCATGAGATTTTCATCCTTGGCGTGGTCACTTTTCTTGTCCTTTGATTTATTTATTTATTTGTCAGCCAAAGTCGTCAAAGAGGTTTTCACTGTGCGACTTGGACTTCGATTTTTGTTGAGGATTTTCTTTAGAACTTTTGCCCTCACTTTTCTTTAAATTTTGCTAACCATGAAGTTCAACCTCCTCGCCGAAGTAGGCGTAGGTGTCTAAGTCGATAAAGAAACCCTTCTTGTGATCTCCAATGGGAATTGTATCCCTTATGCCCATGAACTCTGTAATAGCCTCGTCATTCTCAAATAAATCTAGTGGCACGTGACGTTGTTGGTCCCATTCAACAAGGGAGGGGTACACAAGGTCAAGGTTTGGTTTAGTGGGGGTTATGGTAAGGACAGTGTTATTCATGAAAAGTTTCGTGGAGGCCAGATCCTCATATTGGCTACAACAGGAATCTGTATTACTATCTAGATAATCTGAGCCATCCTCACGCTCTGAACAAGTCACATCTTGATTGTTGGGGTGTGCCCCATAGGGGTGAATCCTGATGCCATATCTTTTAGTTTTGAAATGTGGGAGAGGGACTAGTTCCCTTTGTCCTTGTTCATTCTTCCCACATCCTAGGCCTTTGTACCCCACTTCTGAGTACATTTTACTAGATTTTTCATATTCGGGGTTTGATAACAAGATGGTTTGAGTGTCCTTAGGGACCTAAGTAGTAGGTGGATCAAGCAATTTCTCCTCGGCTAACGAGCCTCCAGACAGAACGACCCAATAGTGTGTTCTTCTCTAAGTCTCCCGAAATGGTAGTTGGGTCGACCTCTAGTCTTGGGCGACAAAGAGAGGTATGAAACTAGGAGCACTTGTTGTACATTATACTCCCCCATGACCATATTTCAGGATTTCCATCTCCCATGAATCAAATGGAGATGTTGAAGTAGACGCCCATGAGCACAAGAACTAAGTGAATCTCAATCCACCCGGGATTCCATGGCCTCAAACCGAAGGGGAACAACCATATTTGTGGAGGGACATGCATATGCACCCTTTCTTGCAAAGCTATTGAGAGCTCTATAGTGAGCAAAGGGCTCGAGATCTCCTTGTATTTTGACTATATGTCCCTCATGCTTCAACTTGATGCATTGATGAAACATTGATGGCATGGCTGCATGGCATGAATCCATGGTCGGCCTAGAAGCATGTTATATGAAAGTTCCAAGTCGAGGACGTGAAACTTTTTCTGATGACAAGTGGGACCTACTTCCATAGGCAATGTGATGGTACCTGCTAACTCTCTTTCCGCATTGTTGTATGCGATGATAGTGATAATATGGGACTCAAGATCTTCCTCTATATGTCCCAATTGTTTGACCAACTTAAGCATGCAGATGTTCAATCCAGATCCATTATCCACAGGCACTGTTTGATTTTCCCCATGCGAGTGACCACTACCTCAATGTATAAGGGAAAATTATGTGCGGGATTCTCGGCCAGGATCTCCCTATGGTTGAAAGTGAGATGCTCACTGGGTGCAATGTTTACCACCGCAGCTTGAAGGTGTGTAGGGTCAACTTCAAAGGCACTCCCGATGCTGAATAGTTTGATACAGAATATCCTTATGCACATTGGATATCTTGAGAAGATCTAAGATTGAAATCTTAGCAGAGGTCTTCTCAAGTTGTTCTAAAAGGTTATACTTATCGGTTTGCGGGGGTCGCGGAGAGGGTTCGAAATCACGAGGTGGGCACGCCTTATTCTTATCGCAGTGATCCTTTCCCTTGATCCGGATGGTATTGATACGGTCGATAGGAGAGCGAATACATCCGATAAGCGAATCGTAATGATTATTGTCTCTTTTGGTATAGAAGTGATTCACAACTTTATAATTTTGGGATGACTCTCCCAATCCGGCTTTGGATTTTTGACTTTTCATGCTTGGGAATGGTTCCTTATAAATTCCCATTTTCTCATTTGGTGTTTGTATTTTTCCGGGTTATCCACTTCGATCTCCCCGTTGTCATGAGGTCCCGAATATAATGGCAAAGATGCGGACATTTGTTTGTCTTATGCCCTTTAACATGATGCATTTTGCAATATTCATGCTCCTTATACCATGAAGGTTTAGGAGCGTTGTCATCAAATGGTTGCATTGTAGGATAGGTTATCATGTGGGCCTCATCCAACTATTTTGGTATGACAGACATAACGATTCATTGAGGGAGGTGAATATTCGTCACTTTGGTGGTGGTTGAATTGGGCCCTTGGTCGGTTTAAAAGGTTGATGGTTTAGACCATTTGAATGCATTTGGCATCGGTGATTCCATCTCCCACCACATTTTTGTTTTTGTTAAAGATCTTAGGCTTTTCAGCGGGTTTGACACTTCAGTTGTCTTTAGATTGGGTTTTGAGGGTGCCTTTGGCAATGAGAGCCTTTTCTATCTGAATCCCTTTCTCGATAACCTCCTCAAAGGTGCGGACACAATGCATTTGGAGGTGGAAAGCTATATCTCTGGGTTGAGATTAGGAACGAAAATGCCGACCACCGCTTCTCGGGAAAGCGCAAGGGAAGCGACTAGCTAGCCCTCTCCATCGTTGGAGGAAGTTGGTGAAAGTCTCATTTGGGTGTTGTTTGGTGCCACACAAGTCTGTCATGGCGATATCACTCTCTATGTTATACGAGAAATGACGCACGAATCTTTCCACTAATTCTGGCTAGGTGAAAATTGATCCTCATGGTAAGCGTGTAAACCACTCCAACGCTTGTCCTCCGAGACTCTTGGGAAAAATTCATGAGGTTATTATACTATAAGACACCTCTTGACATGCCATGTAAAATCTTTAACATGATCCTTGGGTCTCCCTTTCCTTTGTATTTGTCAAACTTTGGCATATCAAATTTCTTTGGAAAGGGTTGAAGGGTCATTGTCTTGTCAAAAGGATAGGGGCATAGTTCTTCATATTGGTATTTCCTAATACTCCGTATATTGCTCTCTTGTGTGCTCGCAAGCGTTGCTTTCATAGATTGCAGGTTCTTCATGCGAGCAATTGTTCTCTAGTAGGAGAAGTGGGGATGTGTAGACGATGATACCCCATGTCTTCTTCTTCTTGGTTTTCTCGATGGAGTTCATTGATCCTAACCTTAAGCCTTGACTTTTGAATGTTCTTGTTTGCATCTTTCTATACCCGGGAAGTAAGCAAAGCTAGTTGTCGACTTAGGTTATTGATTTTTATTGGATTGTGACTTGGTTTGTGTCTTCTTCTTCTAAAGGTTATTCCTCTTCGTATTGGGAGGTTCTTCAACCTGTCTCATGTTCTATCCTATTTCTTCGTGGCATTTTGATAAAGGGTATTCCATGCCCTATCACTTTATCGTTTTCTACATAAGAGGTAGAAGCTTGTTTGTGCATCAAAATATCTTCCATATTGATAAGGGGACATTCTTCCTCAAAGAACGTTATTCACAGTAATATTGTTTCATTCTCGGTGGGCAATTTGGCCCCTAATTCTACAACCCGTGCTAACACTCTATCCTTGTTTCTAAGAAGAAACTTGTCTAGCAGAGTGGGGTCAAAATCAAAGTTTGCATGCGGTGACTCTAATTCATTTCCACTATGATTGACCATTGCTTCGTTTCCTTTTACGTAGAAAACAGATTGCCTAGGTCGTGTCCAATGAAGGGGTTTGACCCTTGTTTGTTAGAGGTCTCTCAAGCGTGCACTTGTTGTTCCTCATATGTCTGCTTTCTTGAACCCTAGACGTGTTTTGGGAGCCATGTTTTCGTGATAGTTTCACTAGGGTGAGTTGTAGATATATTCAAAGCTTAGTGACTACCCCTAAGTGAAATGCAAAATGAAATTGTTAAGAGTATGAATATGTCAACAATGTGAGAATACCAATATGATAGAGTGATAAATCACCCGTGATCTGCGTTTGCGTTTGGTATTAAAACCCGATCAAAGGAAGTACCTCCTGACTACGTTCCAAAGAGTAGTTCCACGTCGCAAGATTTTCAACAAAATGTCTTCACTTATGCCAAGTTCAATGGAATGAACAAAACGTAAGTAAATACAAGAAGTCAATATGGCTCCCAAAACACCTAAATAGTCTTGATTTAGCAAGAATTAACAAACATTCTAAGGACCATCATGATAAGAATTAATCAAGGATTAGAAGTTTGAGATAATTAGCGCAATTTAAGTATTTAAATTGCTCGCGTAATTATAGGTGTCTACATACGTCACAAAAATACTTTGGTATATTGTGCACAACTTAATATTACGTCATGTAATCTATTGACATTTTCTCCCACACTTTGAAATTACCTTCCTTGAATCTCCTCCTTCATTACCCTTCTTCCTCCTACAATGTTTCACTCCTTCCACTTTGTGTTCTTCGACACATCCCTATTAATGTTTTTATTAAATTTGTTAAGTTTATTTTACTCCATTAAAAATAAAACCTCGACCAATAAAATTAAGAATTTTTTTTTTAATTTTTAAAAAATCTTAATATAAAATGTTATGAAAAATTAACAAATCACATATAAAATAAAAGTGACTTGATGTCAGCAGAGGATAATATATTACAGTCTATTGCAAATTGCAATATGCATGTCCAGAAATGGCATCTTCACATACAGACGTCTGACGTAAAAAAGGGTTTCCAACTTAGAAAAGCATGACCGTGGAAAGTGTAGATGTTCACACGGCAATTGCGCTGCTGCTTGCGCACAATTCGGCGAGGTTTCCGCTGTCGCATCCGCCTTTGTTTTAACAGACAATTGCACCTCCGGACTTTGCGTTCATCTTCGAACTGTCGCAACAATGGAATCGGTCATTTATTTTTCTCGCACGCTCAAGACTTTTCATTGCAATTTTTCTCGCACGCTTGAGACTTTTTTATTTATGTATGGACTACATTACAGTCGGTCTGCAGGCAGCACGACTCACGAGCATTTTTTGAGCGAAAATGATACCGATTTTTTTATTCACTATTTTTAATTTATCAAAATCCCATAATTTCTGCTTTTATTTGTTTCTTGGTTCGGTTGGGGTTTGGTTTGCGTACCATATAAATTTCAGTATATTATAATTTTAATATTAATATGGTTGCAACAATAATGAAATTAGTTTTCAATTTAACATATTAGCAAAAATATCCATAGGTGTTTGTGAGAGGCCGATAGGTATATAGAAAGATTTATTAAAAGTATTACATTGTTAATAATTGTATTCTATTAAATTAAAATTTGATTTCGAATTTATTGTAAACAAATAATAGTACTTAGTAACCCATTCAGCAATGGATTTATATGTAGAAAAATAATTATTTATTCATAGCAACGCCAACATCATTCATGAACGTTTGTGGTAGGTGAATACAAAAATATTTATTGGTGTAAAATAAATAATGCACAAAAAAAGAACACACAAGTAACGATATAGATCACGAATGAATTTATAAAAATATGTTAATAATAGCAAAGAGTGTTCATGATAATTTTAATTCTACAAAGCTAGATTATATGATAGAATTATATTTAAAGGTGATTAATAATAAAAATGATTTGCTTGATTTTACAAAAAATAAAGAATTGTGAAGTATTACTAGAGATTAAATACTCCATTTAAACAACGATAGAGGTGATGTCTCATATTTGAGTATGGGCATATGTATTATACCAAAAGAATAAATTTAACAATACATTAAAAAATTGTGATTTTAAGTGTAAATTACTTACAAATATATGAAATAGCCATCATATTCTACTTAACATATATAAAATAAAATATATACATCATTACATCAACACACACACACACACACACACACACGATATATATATATATATATATATATATATATAATCTTTTATATATTTTATTAATAGAATATAAAAAATAGTATTTTCCCATAAAATTGTTTAGAACACATAAACGACACTTAAAATTGAAGGGATGAATGTTAATTTATTAATAAATATGATGATGGATTTCCAATTTAAAAAGCATGACTATACGCTTTCAAAAATATAAGTCAATAATGGTTTAATGTAATTTATGCTAAAATGCGCAAAATTCGAGTCAATTAAGAATAGACACGTGTTCCTTTGACATGACTGCACCCATTAACGAAGGAATCGGATACTTTGATTCCTCATGGCTTCGGAGTGTTTACTTACCTTCTTTCACACGCTACCTAAACAGTCTTTCAAATTGACTAGCAAAAGTTGCGTGTATTACACGTTTGATATTTACTTTGCTATAAATACTCACTCAATTTACAAGTAATTCCAATTTGCATATCCGAAGATGGGCAATCTGCACATGTTGTTGGTGTTGGGCATGCTTGCCACTGCTTCTTTGCTCCACTTGTCATCACTAGGAAAGAAGTGGTCTTTCCCATTTCAAATGAGGCCTCAATAATTCATATGACCATTGGAATCATGGAATGAGGGCTTAGAGTGTTTCTCTAGAGGGAATCACTTGCCACCTCCGCACCGGCCACGTGCTTTGTATGGATTTTACAAACTTTGAGAAATTGATATATGTGAGGAATTCAAGTAGCCATATTTTCCATGGTTTATTACAATCGCACCATTTGGAGTACCTCAATCTCTATGGGATTGGCTTCCACTCTCTTTGCATCCCTTCAGAGATTTGGATGCTCAAGAAATTGACATATTTGAGCTTGGATGAATGCAGGGTTTATCGGCCAATTCCAAATGACTTTCGCAACATGTCTATCTTGAAATTTTTAGACGTCTCCCAAATTGGGTGAATGGATCGGAAATTTGTGTGGTTTGAGTACCTCGGTCTGGTCAATGTGAATTTGACAATGGGAGGTGATCATGTGGTGGAGACTATTGTTACGTCCCTCACCAATCTTACAACACTTGACATGTCTAAGTGTTGGATTTCGAGAATACACCAATTCTCTCTCTCTAGCAAACCTCACCTCCCTCTCCCATCTCTACCTTGATTTCAATGACTTCACTCACCAGCCGTTTCCCAACTGGATTTCAAAGCTTATAACTTTGGTCTCCCTCTCACTCTTAGATTGCAATCTCCAAGGTCCCATCCCTTCGCCCTATTAGCCTTGCCACACTTGAGGAACCTTTATTTATCCTCCAATCCCAATCTCAAAGTAAACTTGTCTTACATTTTACAACATTCTCACAAGCTTGAGATGCTTTATCTTGGGAGGACAAATGTTAGAGGAGTGATTTAAAATTCTATTGGAAATATGTCATCGTTGATCTCCTTAGGTTTTTCTAACAACAATATTGAGGGTGTTCTTCCTACTTCCATTGGAGATCTTTCACGACTTCAAGGGTTGGATCTTTCTGCAACTCACCGAGAGGCAACATTCCGTGGACAACTTTAGGTGGACTCTCAAAGTTGTCGATGCTTTACCTTTGGGTCAAACCAATTTAACTAAGCTTGCCATCTACTTTAGGGAACATGTCATCCTTAATTGAGCTTGATCTTAGCAATAATTCTTTGAGCGGCATAATCCCAACTTCCATACAAAAACTCTCATCACTCAATTCGCTTCGCTTGGATGGAAAAAAATTCCATGGTACTTTCTTACTCTCTCTACTAGCAAATTTCACACGATTTATGAGTTGTTTCTTTTAGGAACAATCTCTTGACCGTAAAATTCAATGGCTTTTGGATCCTTAAATTTCAGCTTTACCGTCTTCTAGGTTTGAGATCTTGCAATATGGAAGGCAATTTCCCCTTTTCATTTCAACTCAATATGCCATAGAATATCTAGAATTTTCAAATAATAGGCTTAGCGGATATATTCCGATTGGTTGTGGGATCTTTCATATGATATGCAATTTTTGACTTGTCAATGAATCTATTTGATGGATTCATTCCAACAAAAATTGACAAAGATCTCGGATTACTTAATAAACAAAACATTTTCTAACTATTTCATCAACAATGAAAATAAATTATGTTGGACAGGATCTCGATTACTTAATAAACAAAACATTTTCTAACTATTTCATCAACAATGAAAATAACCTCTATGGGACATTTTCCTTCTATATGATGAATACCATTAGCCTTGAAGCATCCATTGGGCATGGATTCAAGATTAAACTTGAAGCAACTAATCTCAATATTTTTAAAACCTACCTCCAAGATCCATATGAACTTAACACTGGTTGAAGATGATATGTGGAATTTTGAAAGAATGTACAATCAAATCTGCTCAAGATATTTTATTTTTGTGATAAAATCTACTCGAAATGATATATGTAAGATTGCAAGTGGCCCCAAAAATGATGTAAAAGGTAAGATCATACATATTTCAAGTGAAACATGTGAAGAGTGTGCAAAAACTTATTACAAAAAAAGATGATCACCACAAGGATTGAGGAAAAGGCACTCAATAAGTGATCAACATACAAAAAGAGGAGTGGACCTCCAACAAAAACACAAAACACACAAGTATTTACAAGATGCAATGGGAAAATTAATGGGAGTGTTTGAGATAAATCCCATTGACTGGGATTTGCAATACATATTTATCAAGATTAGAAAACTGAAAGGAGTTGATCATTTTACAAGTAGTGATGATGTATGTCCCACTCTAAAGTGCATAAAACTTAGAGTTTTTCCCTGGTTTACTATATCCACATCCCATTTGATAACTACATCACTTTTTTTGAAATCATGTTACTTGGATTTCTTGTTGAACCATTATTTGGTTGACCTCTGATGCTCTTGCAACTTAATCATGGTGTATTGTCTCAGTTCCTCCATTATAATTTCTCTTTGATTTTTACTAGAATGAAGGTAACTCAAGTGATAATGGGAGCCTAGCTTCCTTGCCATATAAAAGTTTGAATGGATAATTGTTAATTTATTTCTTTGGAGTGATTTTAGCATCCCAAAGAGAACTTTTTATTTTATCATGCCACTGAATTTTATTGATCTATAGAGTCCTCTTCATGATCCTAATTAAGTTTTTATCACCAATTCTGCTGCACCATTACCTTACAGGTAGTAGTAATTGTAAGAAGTCTTCAAATAAAATCCATTTTGAGAGCCTAATCGAGATTTTGGAACCTAAGAATTCCTTAGCATTATCTGAAATTATGGTTTGAGGAACCCCACAATTTTTTGTGATATCCTTCAAGAAGTCAACAATGAATCATTTAGTAGCCTCCTTGAGTGGTATGACCTCAATCCACCTAGTAAAATAATATATTGTTGTCAAGACCCATTTATGACCCGCACTTGATAGAGGATTAATCATGCCTATGAAGTGAATTCCCCATTGAGAAAAGGGTTCATCCTCCTAAATAAGATGAAGGGTAAGGGTATGCATCCTTTCGTACCAATGAAAATGACACATTATTTACATTTTCTAACCCAATAATGTGCATATGTGATTAATGTAGGCCAGAAGTATCTTGCCCTAATGATGTTCATTGATGTGGCCTTGGCTAAGAAATGTCTACTAGAGAAACCATCATGGAATTCTGCTAGGACCTTATTTATTTGTTCTCCTTCAATGCATCTTAGTAGGATACCATCTAGATTCCTTTTAAAAATAATTCTACCAATTAATGCATAAGGAATTGATTGTAACCTAAGGTGTCTTCTTTTTTCCTTACTCAAGCCAAAAGGATAACCACTAGTTGCTAAAAAATTTCCATGTCGTTGATCTAGGTGCCATTACTAGGTTGAGTTCTTTTGTCTCACGAGTTCTATGTATTATGTGAGAATTTAGTATTTTTGGCTCTTCTATGTTGTGTGAATATCCATTTTCCCACAGAATGTAACATTTCATGGGTTTTCCTATTGAGGATCTCCCAAGTCCTACGGATCCTCAACAGCTTTATTATTTATTTTCCTCCATAAATTTAAATAAGCTCCTTGATTTTCCTAATAATATAAGTAAATTTTTTCATATAATGCTCTTCCTCTCGCCAACTTCATGGAATTTATGGTCACATCAAAATATATGATTTTGGTCACCCACCTATCTCTCTTTTCTCTAATTTCCATGCCCATGATGAAGTATCTCACACTAGCATGTGGGACTATAAATTTGATGCGATTAGTGGCTAGCATGAGATTCAATTTCTTGAGATATCACAAGTGGTGAAATTTTTATTTTCTATATTGCTATATCCGAGCTCAAGTTCTTAAGTGTTTGGCTAAATAAAGCAATATGATGCTTCAAATATTCATTATTTTTTTGAGTGAGAACCACTACTATACTCAGATATACACCATATGCGTAAAGGATGAATTCCTTTGCAAAATATGGGTTAGTGAGCATTGGTGATTACGAAATTGTGGTTTTGATCTTGTTAAAGCTTTCTATCCTTTCATGGTATATTTGAAGATTATATATTTCCTCAACATCAAGGTGATGGGCCTGACTAATCATGCAATTTTAAGAATGAATTTCCTAAAAAAATATCTTTCTTAGGAAGGCCTAATGGTCCTTCTTGTGAGTTGGAAATGAAAAATATAGAATGATAGATACTCTTTCTGGGTCAATTGTAATTCCAACCTTTGAGACAGCATGACCCAAGCGATTACCTCGTGGAACCAAAAAAATGTCCTTCTTGGGGTTTAATGACAATCCAAATTATCTGTATCTCTAAAAACTTTCTCTAAATTTCCCATATGATTTTGTCCCTACTTTGAGAAGACTATGATATCATCCAAATAGATAAGGACAAACAGGTTGATGAGTCTACAAAAAGAAATGTCCATTTCCCTCTGAAATTTGGCACCTATGTTTGATAAACCAAAAAGAATTTTTGGTATGCATATGTTCCCCATTTGGTTTTGAAAATGTTTTTTATTGATCCTCCTCTCTGATTTTAATTTGAATGAAGCTTGAATATCCACCCAAAATAGAGAATCTTTTAGATCCTACCACTATTTGTAAAATTTATTCCATAGAGGGTAGATGATAATGATATTTTAGGGAGGCCTTACTTAAATACGTAAAATCCATGCAGAGGAATATTTCTCCATTTTTATTTTTAATAGGGAACAAATTAGCCACCCAAGAGGAGTACTTGAATGGGAATATGATTTTTGACTCAATTAGGTTGGATAACTCCTTCCTCATGAGGGCTCAATCTTGGGATTCATAGGAATTTTTTTGATCTTAGTGGCTTAGCTGTGGGATCAAGATCAATGGTTTGTTTGGAAATGATAGGATCAAAACCCTTAAGGTATTTATAATTCCATAAGAATACATCATTATATTTCTGGAACAAGGAAATGACAATTTTTTTTTGACTTGGTCACATACCTTTCCAAGAAGTAGCTCTTTTCCTTATATAATGGTGACCGACCTATAATATTTTTGACTGGGAAACATTCTTTTGTTCTACCCCAAACTCATTGTCTTTATTGAATATGTTTGTAAGGGTAAAAAAATATTGGCTAGCTAGCTTGTTTATTTGTACATAAATAACCTAATCACCACGACTCTCTTATAGACCAAATTATAAAATAGAAGAGAACTCAACCCCATTATGAAAAAAATTAGACAATTTGTTGTTCATTCTAAAAAAATCCAATTAACTTGATTATCTAGAATAGATGGTCTCACAACCATTTTGGCATGTTACTTTTTTGGGATAAGGTCTTCTACAAGAGAAAACTGAGAGCCAATGGTTTTCATTTGATCTACCTCCTTATTCTGCTTCCGCGAGACCACTTGAAGGTCTATAGATTCAAAAATTTCTAGAAGATCCAAAAATCAATTCCTAAAAGATTTTAAAGTATTTTTTTAGCAACATACTTACATTTGACTTGATGAATAACCAATTTAGTGTCCCCAAAAATATGTAGAGATTTGATTAATCTCTTTTATGTAATGAGCATGCCATGAACCAATGCCTCATACTCTTCTAGGTTGTTTGAACATGAAAATTGTATCCTAAGGCCAAAGAGGAATTTTTTATCCGTAGGGGAGACAAGAACTACAACTACCCTAGTTCCATTCCTACTTTTGGAACCATCAAAATACATCTTCTATAACCTAGAACCATCGTTGTCTTATTATTTGTGTGGTATGGGGATGGTTAACTTCTCTTCATGGATGCAATGAATGAGAAGACTAGTTTCACGACATCGTCACAAGGATCAAACTCGTAATGTTATTTGGCCCATTAATATAATATAAGATTAGGAATTGAAAATGATAAATTTGTTGTTTTGGTGAGTTATGGATCATTGATTACCTCACATTAGACCATACAATTTGTATTAATAAGACTAAGATCATGAATTTCCACATGATAAGTTTAAATAGGTTTAGCCATGATTGTAAATTTGGTTCTATACCTTTTCCTTAGTAGTAAATGGGACCAATATGAGGAAATATATCTTCCCACCTTGGTTTTTAAATCCCTAGAGAGACAAAGGGTGAATTAAGGTGGCAAATCAATCACAGATATATCTTACGTTATGGTTAAGATTGGGAAAGCATGCAAAGTTAATTCTAAATCATTGAATACACCTAAAACCTACACTTGTTGATTCATTAAGTTGTAAAACACCCTTTAAAGTTAGTTTATACTCAATTATCAAGATATTTGTAATATTTTTGGGTACAACTACGGTACTAAAACCATAATCTATCATGTAATTGTGTACAAGGTTATTTATAACTACCAGAGACATGTAGAAACGAGGAGGCTTAATAATTAAATATTCTTATTCTTTCTTTGGCTGACACATGTTGACCATGGAGTTTGTTTTGTGCATTATGGGTTATAGAGGTGGAAGTTGCTTCAATGCTTCTTTCAAGAGGGATATAAAGGGCATCCCAAATTTTTGCATTCAGGTTTTTCCTTTTCATTTGTTCCACAATGTGGAGAGGAATACTTGTGGGATTTTGTAATGAAGGAGTGACATGTTTTTTTCTTTTATATTCCATCTACAGAATCTCCTTATCGTGTGGGTTCACCGAGTCCCACAAATTTAATAGAGAGAAAAAATTTTATGCATTCCATAGAAATTGATCATTCTACAACTGTTGAGTGACCCAAAAAAGACTAGGTGAATATGAATTTCCTCTAAAGTTTGCAAGACAAACTAGGATTATCACACTGAGTTGGGGAAACTGGAGGAGGAGACCTTAAATCCATTTATCTCTTCTTAGACCTTGTGTTTTCTCCCACGTGAAGTTATATCCTATTCAAACTTCCCATAGCTTGGTTAACCACACATAAATATTCAAATCCAAAAATCATGAAGTTAAGCTTAGGCGAGGCTTCTTACAACTCTTCAGTATTTCTTTCTAATGGAACCATGACTTGCTCTTGCGGATAAAAAGGAGTTTATACCATAAGATATTTTTCCTACAAGGAGTTCATCCCAATCTCAAAATTGTACTAGTTATGGGGTTGATCACAAGGATAAAACAATTGAAAACCTTGATCCATATTATTTTGGACTCAAATAATGGCTTTTCTTAAGATAGAAGCTAGTAAGAGTTGTGATTTGAATTTGATAGTTTTCTTAATGGGTGATGATGAGGGTTTTCAATCCTCCTCATTAATAATGTCAATCCAGGTTGGTGTCTAATGGCTATATGCATTAAGAGAAAAATATCTTTGAAAAACAAATCCTTTAAACACAATCCAAACTTGCATAAAATAAATCACACATGCAGAAATTTAAAGACACACTTGCAGAAATAAAATTTGCATGAAGGAAACACACTTGCATAAATGAAATTACTAAATTAAAATAAGTGAAAGATAAATTAGACACCTGCAGGTTCACAATAGAAATTATACAAAAAGAAAGATCACATAACATGAAATCAAAAATTTACAACAAAAGGAAAACTACATAATAAAGAACTGAACATAAAACATTGAAAGAAAATAACATAAAACATTGATCCTTATTCCTTGGAATGAGTGTCCAGCTCATTCCTTGGAAGAGGACTTAATTCATACTTTCAAACTTAATTCAAAACCTGTAGAACAATTTCACTCAAAAGATTGAGAAAGAACAGATCTATTATTCTTGGTAGGGAAAAATTACATATCAAAGTGTGGGAGGTTGCATCTATAATTCATGCATCCAACCAACTCATTATTTTAGGAAATACAATATGATCTTATCTTTATTCCAATCCTAAAAACTAAGATCTCCATCTCCACAAAATATGGAGAGAGATATATTATTGGAGTCAAAGTCTTATTTCGCCATTTTAGGAAGATTTACTCCCAAATCTTCTCCATTATTTTTGGTAACAATAATCACAATGATTTTACTTTCATACTTTATTGGAAGGATGTTTTTCCTCAAAATTTACTTTGACCAAATACCTCTCCCAGATTTTCCATTTGACTTCGTTGTTTCTGATTGTGGAACATTTGGTGCTCGTCTAATACATTTTTTCCCTTGGAATATAACTCACTAAAAGCTATATTCCTCTTTATTGGTAAAACCTATAGTAAATATTAATGATGTTTTTGTTAAACACATTGCTATGAACAAAAACCTCTCTCGATTTTCCATTTGACTTTTCTGCTTTCGTTTGTTGAAATTTTAGTGCCTGCCTAATACAATTTTTCCTTGATTGTAGCTCACTAAAAGTTATATTTCTCTTCATTGGTAAAACCTGTAGAAAATATGAATGATATTTTTTCTAAAAAAAATTCTATGAAAAAAATCTCTCTCATATTTCCCATTAGACTTCGCTATTTCGATCGTAGAACTTTTAGTGCTCGTCTCGATACACTTTTTCCTTGGACTACAACTCACTAATAGTTAGATTTCTCTTCATTGGTAAAACTATAGAAAATATGAATGAGATTTTTGTTAAACACATTTATATTAATAAAAAAACCTCTAAGATTTCTCATTGGATTTTCTGATTATTCACAATTCCTAATTTTATGCAAGTTCTGAAACTAAAACCGCAAGTCCCTTTAACTAAATCTGCAAGCTTTGAAACTAAAACTGCAAGTTCCGGAGCTAACTCTAATGTTCGAAAACTAAATCAGTAAGTTTCAAAACTAAAACTACAAGTTCTGGAGCTAACTAAATACAACTATAACTTTTGTACATGATCTCGGATTTAGAAGATTGTTTTTTTGAGATTGCATAATTTTTTGAGAGGAATTTGAATATGAAATCATATTTGAGTTCGAGATAGAATATCCATGATCAATTCCACTTTTCAAAAACTAGCATTATCTTTCCTTTATGGCCTCGTATACACAAAAATTTGCATCTTTCCTAAATAATCAATAGGATTAGTCAAAAATAGATAATAAAATAATTCTAAAGACCGAACAAAATGTATATCCTATATTTTATCTTAAGCAAACTATAAGTTCCAATATTACATTTAAATCCACTTTCAAAGGTAGCTTGGAAGGATAAAATAATGATAATGTATGGCCAATTTATGGCCTCATCGTGTAACTCTATGGAAACCTTTGATTTAGATATTGAAATCCTTATTGTGGTTAGCCTTGAGGAGGGTTATGATAATATTTTAGAGCTTGAGCTTGTTTTATCTTAAGGGAAACAATCTCATTTGCTAAATTTTTATGTTGAACACTAAGGATTTCAATTTCTTCATGATTTACAGAGGAACTAGATGTGGGTGGAAAAGATGAAGTGGATGGTTAAGGAATTAGAGCAATAATAAGTTGAGAATTTTGTGGAAAATCAGGAAAAATGGGCATAAGAAGTCTAGGGGATAATTTTCCTTCCTTAATTAAATTTTTTTAGCACTAATGGCCATTGTATAAGCATTTATTAGTTGAATCAAATCTCTAAGAAAGTATAAAAATTCACCTTGAGGGTTTGGTCTGAGAAGGAATGGAATTCTATCCCATGTTTTCTAGAACCTAAAGTTGAAATCTTCCATGACCTCATTCGAAGCCCACTTGATTGTGGTCAACTACTCTAAAAGTGAAATATTTTCATTATTTTCTTCATATTACTAACAGAGAGTGGTACCACGTTCATCCCAAGTGTAGATTAAAGCGGTTTTAGGATTTTTTACAATTGCAAGGATTTTCTTTTGAAAGATGATGCCAAAAGATGCACCGTGACATCATATTCCATCATTACATGAACTTAATAGACATTATATATGTCTAGTATGTTCTCCATAGGTGTAGTATAGTTTTCACCTATAAAGAAAGGAATACTATTCAAGAAAGTTATTGGATATCATGTTGTGTAGCTAAGAGAAAGGGACTTCCTCCACTAAAGCTCACAAATGGAAAATTCCTTTGATGTGTCATTAATGGAATGGGTCTTAGACTTATGATAGGATGTAAAAGTGTTCTAGTTGGAGGTGGATTTGAAAATATTATGTTTTTGGATGTCATGGATCTCTGTGGAGATATTTATCTTCTTCTTCATGGGGAGAGTTACGATAGTCAAATGACTCTCCTATGGATTTGCTTGACCTATTTTGCACTTTTATCCTGAAATAGGAAAAATTGGACTACTTAAAATCGAAGATTGAATGTTGGTAAGTCACCAAATGTGTTAGATAATTCCTATAAAGACTAAAACTACCAGGTTACACACCAAAATTTTGTAATAATGAAGTTAGAATCATAAAACTGTCCCACCGAATGTGTTAAAATTGTTGGATCTTAAAATTTCACCTTACTATGAATCATGGAATATCCATAATTTTTAGGTAGCATGGGACTATCTCTAAGTATGGGAATTATGGCTTGAGATATACCTCCAAAGACGGATGGATTCCTCTATTCTATGGGTTGGGAAAACCCACAGATCACAACCTATTTCTAATACTAAGACTACTCCTACAACTAAACCTACACTAACATCTCCAAGGGACTAGGGAAAGAGAAATACATAAAATAAAACCTAAGATATCAAGGAAAATGATAGCACAAAAAGAAGGTGGAACTCCTCCAATTCCAAATGACACATATACAAGATCACAAGGTTGGGATCATAAAGATGCACGTAGTTCCAATGCAAGCAAGTAAATAATATGAAATATGTAAGAGGGCATAATATTCACACCCAAGACAAGTTATTTGAAGGAAATAGATAATCCACAGTTGCATTAATCAATATTTTATTGATTATATGCATAAATGAGGAAATAAAAACTCTTTTTTATGATTTACGAGGTCGAATGGATGAATATTTGAGTTTCAAAGGAAAGATCCTAAAAAAACATATGGAAAATGGGAAGAACCCTTACAAAGTGCATAAGCACTTGTATTTATAGAACTCATGGAAAGGAGAAAGAGAGCGGATATAAAGAAGAAAAGATCACACATCTAGACTTTGGCCTCTTTAAAATGTGTTGAATAAGCATGGGCGTAATGATTTTTGTAGAGTTTTCTTGTAGTATAGACATGGGAATCATTATATGAGATTCAAAGCCCACAACACAACCCCTTAATTCTATCACATGCCATTACACCGAGAAGAAGGATGACATATTTTTTGTGAAATAATTTTTCATGTTACAAATTATTGAGTCTTCCCTAATAGTATGGGACTAATACCCTCATTCTTGTGTATGGGGAGGCTCACATTATTGAATATAAACTACTTAAACTATCTAAATTATATGGGGTGGTTAATAGACTACGGATCACACACGAAAAATCCATTGAACCTATGGAAAAGTTCTTATACAAAGTACAAGGGAGGAAATTATAGTGAAGAAAGGTAAAGGGGAGTTGGGAAAAAGGAAAGAGAGGGTTATTATTGTTAGTAGGAACTAGAAAAGTTCACACACAATAGCCGAGTAAGTCCACATATAATTAGAAGAACACAACAATTCAAATCGTGATAAGACAAAACAAACCATAAACACAAACTTATACTGATTCATTCATCAAAGGCACATACACTTTCTTGGTTTTATAAGATTATCATATTTGTAAAGTTAGAAAGAGATAGTAGAGGAACATTGACAAAGAATAGAAGAATTGAATTTGTTTTCACTTGATGTAGAAGTGGAACTCTCAACAACATGCATTCAATCAACAATTTCCAACCCCTTTGGAATGGAGAAGAAAAGAATATGAAAAAGAGAGATGATGACTAGTTTGTAGAAATGCATTCCCAATAAAATTACCACGGTGATCTATGGTTATTTTTTGTTAATGAGGATGTTGTCAGTGAAGTTGGTATGGTACTAAATTCAAAATTTACTTGATGAACAAACATTACGTACTCAAGTTGAACGCATTTACATTGAAATGAATAACGGCCTTATTCTTGACATGGAGTTGGAAGTTTCATTGTTCAAGAAACTGGAAATGAAGGCTTATAGAGAAAATAAGGCATGCTCTTGTCTTAAATATGGTTGGAATTTGGGGAATTTCATACATCAAAAAAAAAAGTTGTGGAAATTCCTTGAATTTCATAATAAGATGAATTTAGTATTTAAAACATTATACAGAACCGAGGATACCTCTTCTATTTGTCATTATTTGAATAGAAAAAATGTTCTTTCTCCACTGAAACATGCAAAACTATTTACCTCACTGAGGAGATCTTATTTGTCTAAATTAAATATAGATATATCTAATTCAAAGTTGCAAGGGCTTATAAAGAATAAAAAATTGGATTTGTTGTTGAAGAAAGTGACCAAGATGTTTGAGCAAATAGAAACTTTACATGATGAACAATTAAATTTTTTTTTGTTCAATGGTGATGTTTTTCAAATTGAAGTTTCTAGGTGTCATTTTGCACCTCCAGAATATCGATTACATGTTGTGCATGATGATAATGTTGAATTTGTTATCTATTAAATTTTGATTAATTTTATTCCTACATTGAAGGATGCACTTCTTCTTCCCTTTTGACCTGTTACAAAGGAACTTGTGTAAATCGAGGATCCAGATGACCTGAAAAGGGATGAAGTGCAGTTCTACATTCTTGACGGTCAACATACCATTTGTGCCCAAAAATTTTTTTGGATGAAAGAAGATAAAAGTCATTACATATTAAGATGCGCTTTAGAAAGGCTCGTAGGATGTCCTCGGAGGGCCCGTGAGGGGAAACTCAAAGTCGATGATTTGAAGGTAATGAAACTTAATGTTAGTGCATTTGTTCTTAAAATTTAATTTTATAATATGAAAAAAACAAATATACTATTTCATATTTCAATGCAGTGTTTCGAGATGCAATGTCTTACTATTTTCAAAGTGTTTAAGATAAAGACCCTTCATTACAAAATGAAATTTCTATATTTACTTGAGGACATATGGACAAATTTGACAACAACCATTGAGTTATTTAAATCTAGTGGGATAGATTGTTCTCCTTTTAAGGATAACCAACCTAAATTTCAACCAAATTCATTGGCAATGTTCATGGTGAATTACTTCAGGCCTGTAAGAGGAATGACCAATGAGGAGATATCAATTCTACTAGATAAAGTGCAAGCAGGGAAAGTATGACTAACTCTCTCTATTGATGCAGTGTCATAGCGGAGACTTTAGATACTTATTGCAAAAGAGTAAAATATGGTAGAAAGATGAGAGAAAATTTCCTAAAATATGTTAAAAGTAAATATCCAAGTAGTCGTGTATTATCAGAATGCACTAAAAAAATATTGTTGAAAAATATGGTGTGCATAATTCTCACTACTTCCAGTTGTGTGTACTCTTAGGAGAAGAGCCTAAAGGAAAAAGAAAAGTTGATTTCGGAGGAAGTGAAAAATCACCAAAAAGAAAATTTGATGATGAAGTGACAGAGGTTCTCCCATCGGCAACTCAAATAATTATAGACTACTACATGAGTGCAATGGAAGAGAATATTCCAACAAGGATGGAAGACACCAAAGACTTTACCTATCAATGTGCATATTCCTTTTAGCTCCTCGTTAGCAATGTGTTCTATTTTGTCCAAGAATCCATTCAATATGAAATGTATGATCATATATTTTTGTAATTTGTGTAGTGTACTCACTTCCGAAGCAATAATGGACTCGCTTTATAGTTATTAGATATAGTATGCCAAATTGTGTAATTATTGTGCTCATACCTATTGCTTCTTCAAAAATGTTACTTGAGAGACATTAAAAAAATACATGCAAAAAGTCTAAAATAAGGGGGAATCAGTAGTGGAAGGTTGTTACATATTATTGTTGATCTGTAATCACAACACCCCTGACTATTTTCAATTTGAAGGATTGAGACCGTCAGTGTGATTGCATAACATGGAGCTTTTCCCAAAGTGTGGGACTTTACAATTGGGAAAGCTCTCCGGATGAAGGTTGGTTCCTATTCCTCTATTCTAATACACACATTCAAATTGTAGAGGATCTACTCTAAAATCTACTCTAACTTGCCAAGGAGACAGGGTTAAGAAGATTACAAGAAATTAAACCTAATCTACCAGAGGTGATGCACCAAAGGAATGTTGAACACCTACTTTGCATGGAGATGGAAACCACAATCAAATTAATAAGGATGAAATACACCACATATCAATCCACTAATGAGAATCCACTAACCATTAAACATGTAATACAATATCCATACACATATAACCAAGATTGCAATGAGAGATCAGGAGAATGCAATGAACACAAGAGAGGGTTGAAATTCATCCACAAACATGTATTATTGATCCACAGATTTGATACAATGCATTACAATGGCCAAGAGGAAAGATTGTATTTATAGTTTATATGGGAGGTTTGAACTCCACAAATCCACAAGAGAATAAGGGAGGGTGCAAAGCAAAAGTATCCAACATTAGAGCAATGACCCTCCTTATAATATATAGGAAAATGAGAGAAAAGAGATAGAAGAATTAGAAATATTTATTCAACCACATTAAAATGCATTGAATTTACCTACAACAATGATGGGTGCCCCGTAAACCCATGCCCCCATGTACTTTTCCTTTTTTGGCAAGAAAGGAAGCCCATACTTCATCATTGTGGTAGGTGAGAAACCTAGAACACCCTATGAAATGGCAGAATTTATTTATTCATTTTTAATAACTTAGTCCCACTTAAATTAAGATAAATTATTTTTATAAAGGACCCTAAGAGATTTCCGAAAATTCCTTTCTTGAGAAAATCCGAGCTTCCAAATCGAAAGTTATGGCCGTCAAGAGAGTTCTCAAATTCTCAACCTCCGAAACCATGAAATCTGAAATTCAGACTTTAGGTTTCGAACCTTTTCATTTTCAGGGGTTAGGTTACTATTCATCCTTTTTTCAGCTTAAGAGTTCTAAAATTCTAAAACTCGAACCCCGAAACTCAAAATTCCAAACCAGACCTCCAAAAGTCCTAAATTCCTCCGCTTTGACCGTGAAACCAAGTTTGACACCGAAAATATTGAAACCTTTCGGACTTCGTGGATTTTGGGATCTTTCTCATGTTTTTGAATTTTCTTTGGCAAAGACCCCTGAACCTCTGAATCGCTCCACCTCTAAAGTACAAAATTCAGACTTTGAAGCTTCTTCACTTCCCGACCTCCTCTATAATTTTCTCGGTTTGCTTCACCTTTCTAGGCCAATCTTGAAATGTAATCCTCCATGACTAAATTCATCCCTTCGTTTTCTTTACGTGTAAGGTCATGTTTTCCAAACTTTTCCCAAGGGAAAAATTGGATAACAATTATACAAAAGCAATGGAAAATTTAAGAGCTTGTGTCTCATGTACATAATAATGGACGTGAAAAATTGTAATGTTCACAATGGGGATATAACAAGACATTGCCATGGATTGGATGGATTATCTTCCATAAGAAAATGTGAGTGCAAGTGAAATTGGCCTTCTAATAAATACACATCCTTTTCTTTACGAGATATCTTATTTGTTTCGATCTCGTATGTTCAATTGACTTACTTCCGATAATTTTCCGGTTATAGTGTCAGACGGAGATAGTGTTGCAATGCATGCTTTGGTTGACTCAGGTCTATCAGCGGTTTTTATTGTGGAATCACATGATCAAGAAATGTTTTTACAAAATTACTATTGTCATTTGAAAAAAGGTACGTTGAGTAAGATCACTTTAAACACTTCTATTAGTTTAATGCATTTGAACTGATACATACAATATTTATGCAGAACCAAACAATAGAGGAAGACATTGTCTCTTCCTCTCCACATACAAATAGAGGAGACAATGTCGATCTTAGTATGTTAGAATGAATTCAACTTGTTTCCCTAGATGTTGTTAACCAGTCATCTAATGAATCTATAAAGGGTGAGTGGGAAATACTGCTTTATAAATTTATCGCTATAAGATGTTTTTTATTGTCATTGTTTACATATTTTTAATAACTTCAATTTTTCTCGCATTCGATGCCAAATGGGGAGGTTTGTGGCATGTCATGCATGATCGCACGATGGAAAATAGTATGATATTCATATACAATTATAAATAAAACCATTTATAAGACCCTAATAATTGAAGGAACCTATAATGAAGTTGTTTATTTGTAATATGCATTACCTAAGCGGTTGCTAACTTGAATCTTTTAATTATATTTATTTTGAATTGAGTAAATTTTGGGTCTAATGGTTGATATTTATTTGTGGAAAATCAAATAAACTTGCTTCTCAGATATTTATCTATTAGCGATTACTAATCCCATCATAGACTATCAACCCAAACATTGTCCAAACATTAATGGCTTATGCCTACTCGGTCGCTAATATACAACTACATGTATTCAATATTGTATAAAAACAAGTTGTTTCATGTATTTTTTTACATCAAATTAATTTTTATTTTAAATTGATTACAATTTTTTAAAATAGAACGAGCATCACAAGAACCTACAGAGGGGGAGTAAGAGGGAATCCAAGTTGGATTATTAATCACTAACTATTAACATTATGAAATTTTGATTATTTGATTTGATTAATATCAAATTGCAGAAAATTGAGAAAAAACTACTTCTCTGGAGTTGGCCAAAAGGATTTTTTTATTATTTTAGATTTGGAGGGTTTTCTCTATGAGAAAAACCAATCCTACAAAGAATGGACAATCAAGTTCGGTAAGGAGACTCTCAACTTGCAAGTTGGGCTCAAGGAATATTTAAAGATATTGATACCAAAATGTGAAGTGGGATTTTAGTCTATCTATCTCTTTTGCATCGAAGTTGAAAAGATGATTAAGGCTTTGAAAAAAATTAACATTTGAATTCAAACCATTTATTATTTTGGGTAAAATACATTGTTGTGTAGAAGATGAAATTATAGAACAATATCTCCAAAATATTTGGAGTAGAGATGGTAATGTTTTCGGCCTTAGAAACACATTTTTATTGCGTTGGCCCAAAGGAAAACTATCTAAAATTTTTTTATGGTGGGGAATAAATACAATGAAGAAAATTGTTTCAAAGATAAGTGGTTGATGACCAATTTGTACATAAACATATCACAAATATTGTGTCGTGGTTTGAATGTTGCGGAGGACATTCAAAATTTGCAGAAATGTAAAACATATATCTATTAATTATTTCAAAATGTTTTTAACAATGATATTCATTCGTATACCATACGGTCACTTTTATTTTATATGTTGAGATTACAAATTTAAAAGTGGGTAGTATATGTATCTTCACTATGATTGAGATGATATTTTAGTTTTATAAGTTGTTTTTGAGTTGTGATTAAATAATTTCATGCCTTGTTTTTTATCACTTTTGGAAGCTTACATTGATTCTGAGTTGTTTTTATAGATCCTATTGGGAAGCCTCGAAAATTACTAGTTTTGGGAGTTGAAGGTTTATTGTTTGGAATTTATGTTGCGAAAAAATACCTCCTAATATGGTTCACGATTTTAGATCCAGGAATACTTAATACATTGAACGAGAGTTTAGTGTTGACTTGATAAGTATTGTGCCATCAAAATATTTTGACACTTCCTTATGGTCTTCATTTATGGATTCAACAATGGTGAAATACATGTTCATAAAAAAATTTAGTTGACTATGAGAAACACACTTCAGGTTCATTTGGGGATGCCAAGAATGTAAGTTCAAATAAAAACAATCCAACAAATAGTAGAAATTTATGGTAATGCCTATGGAGAAAACAATATACTTTTGATCGATGACACGAGATTCTTGTCGCAAGAGGTCAAATAAGAAATTACTCTCAAAACCCCAACATACTATAGATTTGATGGAAACTAGAATGATTCAAAAATCGATACTAAACTATGTACATGGTTGAAACATGAAGGAGAGCACAAAAACATGTGTAGATCATTAAAAATTTTCAAACACACAATTGGCATTTGAATTATATACTTTGCTTCCAAATCCAACAATGTATTGTGCATTTTTATGGAATAAAATAACTACCTTAAGGTTCTTAAAGATTCATAGTGCACAATCATTTTTTCTAATTCTTTTTTGGGCAAGAAAAACATTTTTTTCTAACTTGGGTGAAGAGACAATCGTGGATCATGGACCAATAAAAGAATATGTTTTCCCAGATCTACATAGTTTAAAATTTGTTTCACACATCGATGTTGGCTTCTCTAAAATAAAAAACATTTTTCCCCAGTTATGCATGGTTTAATCTTAAATAAATTTTTAAATTGATAGGAACCTTACTCGCAATAAATAAATAATACTAGCGGTTGCTAGACCATATAAAATAGAAACGTGATATGCTTATTGATTTTCAGATCCATGGAGGTTTCCTTGAAATCATAAAAGGATTTTTTACCAGATATTCATGTGTTAATATTAATGAAAATTTGAAAATTATTGTATACACTTGTTAATTGGGTGAACAATTTAATACACTTAAATTGTGTTAATTGCACCACTTCTCATAAGTTGACGATACACTGTCAATAATTCCCCAGTTCTCTTCTATCATCATTAATTAACTACATTACACTACTTAATTGACTCTTATGTTACTCAAAACCCTAATTAATGACCTTTCGCTAATTAATACCTCGTTCTGTCTAAAGTATTTAATTATTCTTAATTAATTACGATCACTAGTCTAAATAAAAAAACTTTCATCTATTTAATCAAATTCCTCTATTGCATCATTTAAAATCATGCTAATTCTCTTATAACTAGCCTAATAGGCCCATCCTCCTATTAATTGATCATCTCTGATTAATTATATGCACCCCTAATTCCCATGGGTCACTAAAGGAAAAATTAAACTCTCCTAAGGTTGACTCAACCCTCCCTAAACCATCCTTATCCACAACTAACTCAACCTTGTTATTATCCCACATGTAAAGAGATGCAAAGCTTCTTTTATCCATTGGGATATATAAAGAGCCCTTCTATTACCATTCTAATTACACCTAAATGAGTATAGAACCTATACTATAGCCATTTTATCATCTTAGAACATTCTCCATTAGAGTGGAGCTAAGCATCATCCATTTGCATTCAATCATCCAAGTTATTTTTGAATAAAAATGGAGTTAATCAAGAAAGGACTTGTTGCCATGACTTGATGAACCTCCATCCCCAATCCTCTTGGATCAAGCAACAACTATTAACCCTTTAATAGCTAAAGGATCTACATAGGTCCATTTCATTGATTTAGCTTTCTAAAGAGTCAAGCAAAAAAATTAGCATGTTAGTTTGAGGTTTATTTTCAAGGTTCTAATGCATAATGTTGATGTTTATTACTTATTTATCTCTTAGAATTATGGTGCATAGATCTTATTTTAGTACTATATTGAGGCTATAAGGTGTTAGTCTTGATTTTACTTACATAGCTAACTAATTCTTACACATATTTGGCATGCCCGTGGGACGGATCCGTAGTCCCTTAACTTTATAGTTCAAATTTTGTTGTTATTTCAATTTTTGGAAAATCCTTCATATGCACATGTGTTAAATAATGTTAAATTTCTTATGATTTTTCTAACTTTGCATATGTTGAGTCTTGTTTAGGGGTTTAATTTTGATGGGTAATAGTCAATTTTGAGCTAACATGTTAAATTTTTTTGCCTTTTTAACTTATTTTCATCATTTTCCCGTGTTTTTGACATCATCTTCAGTACACACGTATCCATCGGTCTGCGTGCACGTACTCTATCTAGGTGCACACCTACCGAGATACCCACATATCCTTTTCTCTGGGCATGTTCCTATCATGATCACTATTTGTTTTCACAGAGGTATGTACCTACCAAGATCCCCACGTATCCATCCCTTTGTGAGTGTACCTGTCTGGAGGTACTCTTTTTTTATTCTAGGTGCTTACCTATTGATATCCCCGCGTACCCATCCCTTTGTGAGCATAATCATCTAGAGATACTTTGTTTTGATCCTAGGAGCATACCTCATGATCCCCACGCACCCGTCCCTCTCGTGAGCATAGCTGACTCGAGGTACTCTATTTTGATCCCGAACACATACCCGTCAAGATCCTTACGTATATGTATGTATGTGCACGTACCTGTGTAGTTCACTGTCTATTTCCATAGAGGATCGTACATATCCTTAATCACACGTACGCATTAAAAGGTGAGTGTATCAGACAGAAGGGGTGCGTAGGTGTCATAATCAGAATTTTTGGTCTACTTTGAAGTTTGTAAAAGTTTGTACTTACGATTTATAGATGCTATTTTGAAACTAACTTAGGTTTTTTAGGGTTTATTTTCATGTTTTTGATAACTTGATTTGTTTAGAGGTTTAATGAGAATTGCATGCTTAATCATAAGATTAAATTTGTGTATGCTCTTCCCTTACACCTGTTAGGTGATCTTGGGAATCAAAAACTAACCTTATTTCTGTAATTTCTTTGAAAAACATTTAGAATGTAAAATTTGGTTAAAATGAACATATTTCACCTTTGAATTAAGTATTTTCCATTTTTTGAGTTCTTAGTTTGATCTTGCATCACATATGCTCTTTTCTTGTGTCTAGGATGATCTTGAGAATCAGAAATGACACTTGTCCTCTTTGTGTGTATGGAAAATTACTAACATGTCATGTTGGACCTAAATTATTTTCAAATAAAGGTGGATCAAGAAAAAAAAACTACTAATACAGTTTCTATATAGGTTGCCAAAAGGTGTACAAGAAAACCACATTAAGCTAAATAAGATAAAAGACACACCACAAACATCACACTGTATTTGTAGGTTTTGGAAAAGGGTACGTCCCTATCTCGCTCAACTAGAGCATAACCCCTTTGGAATAACACCTTAAGCTATAACAATAGGGGTGATTATAGGAACCATAAAGTAGTATACATAAGAAGGAACCTTGTGGATGAAACAGAAGTGCCCTGCACAACCTACTTGATTAATTTTATCATTTTTTATATTTAGCATCAAAGTTATCTGTATCGTGACCCCAGTGAGAGTACATGATGGACACATTTATTTCTCACTTTGCTTGAAGGGGTAAAGTAAATCTGAGATAACCCAAGAATAGTCAGTGCAACTTTTTTGGTAAATGAAGCTCGCATATAGATAACTTGTGACACCTAGTTGAGTGAACCACCTAGGAAGCTATCTTTGACTAGGAGCCAAATTCGACCATATCAAAACCAATTTGAGTTGAGAGACATCAAAAAGGGAGAATTTTTTTGGAGTCATAAGCTTTTTTATCAAACAAGGGGAGAGCCCATTAAAGTTTGAACGTTGCATCATTCATCACGAGGATTGTAAATCATTACTTTTGCTTAGTTTTTACTCACCAAAAGGAGAGACAAAACTCTATTGAAGTAAGCCAAAACTCTCTTCAACACTAATTGATCTACTTCCTTCAGTTTATTTTGACACTTTGTTGATCAAGAGAAGAGTGACTACCCTTGTGTTGCTAATCGATTCTATTCACCACTTTTATGTGCCTTTACACTCATAAATGTTTGTAGCTGAGTTGTTAAACGTATAAAGTGGCTGGAGACATTTTCATATCATTGGTAGCCTTTTTGATCTTGATACCCAAGTCAATACCATCAATTGTAGTTAGGATTATTTCATTACCTTGATTCTCCTTTGAACTGTTATCTTGTTTATATCATGTCACTAAAATTTTGGTACTTACATCTTGTTTATTATGAAATTGGCCTAAGCATCTATATTGGCATGTTATGCTATGCACACTCTAACAATTCCTTGGTATATGCTAGCCTTAGTTTAATTTCAATTACTACCTCGATTTTGAAAAGTGTTGAGTGTTACTATTTTTTGCGCGTTATATCAATGTCATTTTGATATTTATACCTTACCTTTTCGCAAAGTTTCCTTAACATATCTTAGTGGTATTCTTGTGTCACTCACAATCATAACTTCCACTTTTTTGGGATACAGGTCTTGATTGAATTCAAGCTCACTTTTAGTTTACATTATTTGGGGATCATATTAAATTCTTGTTATTACTTACGGCTTGTTCATTTCTTTGAACTCGACATAAGTGATGACACCTTGTGAATCATCTTAAACACCAAATACCATTTGAAAACAAACTTAGGAAGTACATCACTTGATTAATTAACCTAGAGCAGAAATTTGTGTGATTGTACCTTGTTTATCACTTGTGACCTATTCTTTTAAGATAATCACTTTGACAAATTGATCCTTTGACATGCATTGTTCTTTGAACTATTGACATTATTTTGCATTTGTATATTTTTCACTTGGGTTTGATCAATACCTTTTGAAAAAATAAAAACACCTTAGTGAATGTTTCACACGTCATGGCCCCCAAACCAAGACTGAGAGCTAGAAGAAAAGTAATTGAAAAAAAAAAGCATGGGAAACATCCAAAAACAAGGTTCAAATCCCTTTATTGGTCATGACTTGAGACTTCTTTTTGCACATGTAAAAAAAATGGAAGAAAAGATAGATCATAGTGGGGATGAGGTAGGATCACCACATGTGGAGTTTTATTTTGACCTTGCCTATTAGATGAATTAATTTTCATAAACAATTATCAAAAAGCTAGTAAGAGGAGTGGAATTAGGAGCTATAATTCCTATAGAACAAGAGACAATTCCACCCACGAATGAAGCTAATAAGGAAGAAATACCTCTCATTAACATGGAATACATCCTAACACATGGACACGCTTCCACATCCAACATTGGAAATTATAATATGGAGGGTTATAAAATTTCATTCATCAGGATACAATGTAGAGTTAGATTAGAACACGAAAACATGGAACAACCCCCACACACTACAAAGAGGAAGAAGAACCTCATGAGGAAGAAGTCACTATTCAACAAAAATCCAAAACCTTGGTTGACAATCACCTTTACTAACATCTCATGTATAGAAGGAAACAAACAAATATTTACATAGGGAGAAGCTTAAGGTCAAAATTAGTGAACTTCACATAGACAACCGAGAAGGAGAAAAATGTAAATAAACTCGCGTGTACATACCCGCTTCTTCCAATAAGGAGAAATTGCTTACAAAATAAATACACTTCATGAAGGCAACGGTTACAAGCCTTCAAGAAATTAATGGTTGACATAACAAAAAGTATCGATACGAAGAGTTATGTCCCCATCCATTTGATAAAGCTATGTTGCTTCAACCATTTCCTAAGAAATTTGACAAGTATAGAGGGAAAGGTGATCCATGGGATCATATGAAATATTTTTATATGGCATGCCAAGAAGTGGCCTATAGTGAAAACTACCTCATACAACTCTTTCTAAAAATCCTAGGAGGCCAAGCCTTAGAATGGTTTACTTGCTTACCTCATGGCTCCATTTTCACATGGCCTCGAATTGGCAGAGAGGTTTGTGTGACATTTCTCATACAAAACGGAAAGAGACATAATTATGGAAAACTTGTGTAACACTAAACAACTTCAAAATGAAACATTCATGAGCTTCTTACAAAGGTGGCGGGGGTTATCTAGTCATTTCCCTTGCTCATTTCTTGAAAAGCAACTTGTGAGCATCTTTGTGCCTAATATAAACCCAGACATCAATTTTCATTTACAAATGCATTATGTCCGAACCTTTGAAGAGGTCATTGAATAGGGCATACAAATATAAACGACCCTCATCAAAAATGAAAAATCAAATCATCTTCCAAAGATAATCAAACTCACAAACAAATAGAAAATCCAAATATCTTTAACAAAAAAATAATGTCGTGGGAGACAGAATCATGGATTCCAAATGAGTACAAATGGATCAAGTTGGTCAACCTTTTAAACTTACCAAA
Organism: Taxus wallichiana var. yunnanensis; assembly: GCA_018340775.1. Taxonomy (NCBI): domain Eukaryota; kingdom Viridiplantae; phylum Streptophyta; class Pinopsida; order Cupressales; family Taxaceae; genus Taxus; species Taxus wallichiana. The sequence continues at coordinate 508,175,109 of CM031243.1, read as the reverse complement.
GGATTAATTCAACCACCGCCCAAACATAGAACATTTAATCCTCTTAACAAGTCTTTGTTCGCAATTTTGAAACAATTGGATTGAGTCCACATGGTGATTTCTCCAACGACACGCACCTTTGATGAAAACACTCCTAAACCTTCATGGTATAAAGAGCATGAATATTGTGATTTTCATCATGTAAATGTACACAAGACAGATAAGTGCCTAAGAATTTTCCACTATATCCAAGATCTTATTGATAATGGGGAGATAGAATTTGATGCATCAAAGAAGAATAAAATGCCAAATGAAAATATGTGGATATTAAAATAACCATTCCCTAAGCATGGTAAGCCAAATGAGAAGTTCATCTAGATCAGGGAGAGTCATCCCAAAGATATGAGGTTGTAAAATATATATATACCAAAAGTGATAATAATCATTACGACTCGCTCATTGGATGCATATTCTCTAATGATGAGCATGTAAATATAATTAGGATCAAGGGAAGATATTACATTGAAGTAACAAGGTGTGCTGATCTCACAATCTCATATCCTCCTTTGTATACCCCTCGTGATGGTCAAGATAACATCTTAGAGCAACTCAAGAAGACATCTTCCAAGATTTCAATCTTGGATCTTCTTAAAATATAAAATTTACATAAAGACAACCTATACAAAAATATCAAGGGGTCAGGAGTACTAATGGAAGTAGACCTTAAAATTTACAAGTTGTGGTGGTAAACATTTCACCGACTCAACACATCTCTTTTAACCACAAAGAAGTCCCTAAAGAAACATCATACACATAAATTCCTCTTTATATAAAAGTATTTGTTACTCTCCAAAAGATAAAGAGGGTGCTTGTGGAGAATGGTTCAAGATTGAATATATTCACATTGAAACTAATCAAATAGTTTGGACACATAGAATAATATTCTAGAGTCCCATATTATTACCATAACCACTTACGACAACACAGAGTGGGAGTCACCTGAAATTCTAATGGAAGTATGAACAACTTATCACTATACCAAGTTTCACGTCTTAGACTTGGAACTTACATATACAATATGAATGTTGGATGCCCATGGATCCATGTCATATAGGTCATATATCAATATTCCATTAGTGCATCAAGTTAAAACATGAGGGACAGACTATTATAATACAAAGAGATCTAGAACTCTTTTCTCCCTATAGATATCTCATTAGCTTTGCACGTAAGAGTGAATATACATGTCCTTCCGCAGATATAGATGTTCCCCTTCAATCAGAAGCTATTGAATCATAAGTTGATTTAGACTCCTTTTACACTTGTTCTCAAGAATCATATACATCTAATTCTCCCTTTGATTCATGGGAGATGAAAATTATGGAATATGGTTGTGGAGAATATAATGTGCAACAAGCTCTCTTGGTTTGAGACCTATCTTTATCACCAAGAATAATAAGAAGGCCCAAATATCATTTCAAGCAGCCTAGAGATGAACGAACTATTGGAAAATAATTACCTAGGGATTACTTGGTAAGAGAAATTGCTCGACCCACCTACAACTTGGATCCTGGAGGACAATCAACCTACCTACTATAAAATCCTTGAGTATGAGAATTCTAGAAGAATGATGTATTTTATGGACTATAATGGCATACGATGTGGAAAGAACGAGAAAGGGTCAAGATGCTACATATTATGAGTGCGAGGATAGTTCTGATTATTTATACATCGACACAGATTCCCACTATATCCAATATGAGGATCTTGCCTCCACGAACCTTTTTATGGATACCGTTGTCCTTACCTTAACCCAAACTAAACCTAAACTTGACCTTGTCTACCCTTCTCTTGTTGATTGGGACCAAAACGTCATGTTCCATTAGACCTATTTGAGAATGATGAGGCCATCACAAAATTCATGAGCATATGAGATACAATTCAAATTAGAGACCATAAGAAAGGTTTCTTCATTGACTTATATACCTATGCCTATTTTGGAGAGGAAGCTAAGCTTCATGGTCAAAAAACTTAAGAAAAAGTGAGGGAAAAAGTTCCAAAGAAAATCCTCGGAAAAACAAAAATTCCAAGTTACACAGTGAAAACCTCTTTGAGGCGTTGGCTAACAAACAAGTAAACAAATGAATAGACAAAATAAGTGACCACGCTAAGGGTGAAAATATCATAGAGATGTCCTTGGAAGAAAATCTTAATCTTCCTCCTAATCCTATTCGTATGGAGGATATGTCAAAAATTCTCGTAGAGGAAACTATTAATGTGAATATTGAAACAAAAGAAAACCCAAAGATAGTCATGCTGGGAGCTTCACTTTTAGCACAAGAGTAGAATATGTTCACCTTGCTTCTCAAAGAAATTTTGGATATATTCGCATGGTGTTATAAATAAATTTCATGCTTAGATCTAACTTTGCTAGTGCAAAACTTAGTGGTGCATAAAAACACAAAGCCTATTAAAAAAATATAAGGAAAATAAATCCATGAGTGGCCCTTCTCGGTTAAATAGGTGTTAGAGAGACTGTTAGCTACAGGGTTCATCAGACCCATTGACTACTCTAAGTGGATATCAAACATATTTCGATACAAAAGAAACCTCGTCGAATAAGAACTTGCACATATTTTAGAGACATCAACAAGGAGTGTCCAAAAGATGATTTTCCCTTCCCTAACATCAACATGATTGTCGATTCAAATGTGGGATATGAAATGTTCTCTCTTATGGATGGATTTTTAGGCTACAACCAAATCAAGATAGCAAAGGAAGATTAACATAAGATGACCTTTAAAACCCCTTAGGGAACATTCTGTTATCATGTAATGCCATTCCACCTCAAAAACACCGTAATTTATCAAAGGGAAATGACTGGGATATTCCATGATATACTGCATGACATCATGGAGGACTATGTAAATGATATCCTCAAGAAATAAAAGACCATAAAAGATAATCTTGAAGCATTGAGGGGTATCTTTGAACGTCTCCGAGAATATAAGGTCAAGATAAATCCAAAGAAGTGTGTCTTCGAGGTATTGTTAGGAAAAATATTGGGCTTTATTGTATTACGAAGAGGGATTGAGGTAGACCCAACCAAAGAAACTGCTATTACTGAAATGCCTCCTCCCAAGAACATCAAATAGTTGTGCAACCTACAAGGGAAAATACAAGCCATCCACCACTTTATCTCACAACTTGCTGACAAATGTCATTCCTTTACCCATCTACTTAAGAAATATGTTGACTTCATTTGAGGACCAGAGCAACAACAAGCCTTTGCCTTGCTCAAACAATACTTGGTAGATCCGCTAGTCCTCATGCCTCCAACCCCAGGGGAACCACTTTTTCTATATATATATATATGTAACCCAATTTTCTATTAACGCATTGATTACTCAGTACAACCTAAGCCAAAAATAAAAGGTAGTGTATTATCTCATTCATACCCTAATTTCATTTGAACCCAAATATCCCAAAATCAAAAAGGGTTATTTGGTTGTGGTTTTTACCTTCGAAAAACTTTTCCATTACCTATTGAATAACAAAACCAAGCTTATATCGAAGGTTGACCCACTCAAGTATCTATTGTCAAAACCTGTGCTTATGGGTAGAATGGCTAATTGGATCATTCTACTCAGTGAATTTGACATTGAGTTCGTACACCAAAAATCAGTCAAAGGATAGGTGCTCGCCAACCTATTGGCTGAAGCTCCCTTACCTAGAATAGATCCTATGAGTTTGGACCTACCAGATGCATCATTGATGTATATTGAAGAATCTATCATGTGGAAATTGCACTTTGATGGATCATTTACGTTTCATGGTTCGGTGGAATGTGTAAAGCTAATCACTCCTTCAGGAGACCCCATACCACAAGCTTTATGTCTTGGCTTTCCTTACACAAAGAACATAGCAGATTATGAAGAACTCATTGATGGGATGAAGTTGGCAATCAAATGGAATGTCCACCATCTCAAATACATTCGCGACTCACAATTAATCATCAAACAAGTCAATGATGTGTATAAGGTCAAGGATGATAAACTCATCCCTATAAAAATTTGGTGGAAAATCTGAAAGAATACTTTGTGTACATCATCTTTGAACAAATTCTAAGGGCACAAAACCAATCTGCAGGTGAAATGGAAACAGTGGGTTCTATGTTGCGGATTCCACAAGAAAACAATGATATGTAATTTTTGTTGAAAATCTACGTCAACCTACATATGACATGCGAGAATCATGCCTGGAATGTGAAGTTGTTAGTCCCTACTCCCCATGGTATGACCCTATTTTTAACTACCTCCAAAGTGGTACCTTTCCTCCTAACATCTCCCGATCTAAAAACAAATCCTTATCTACCAAATAGCCCGTTACACCCTCTTAGGAGGTACGCTCTATTGTCGTGGCTATGATGGGAATTTTTTGCATTATCTAGATGTAGCAGAGTCATTCTAAGCGATCAAGGAGGTACATGAAGGGGTGTGTAGCGCCCATATGAACAGAATGGTCCTAGCGAAGAAATTGTTAAGGGTAGGCTACTACTAGCCTACTATGGAGATAGATTTTTGCAACCATGTAAGGAAATGTGTTCTATGTTAAAAGTATGGAAATTTCATCCATGCATCATCACAACCATTGCAACCAATTACAACATCATGGCCATTTTCCAAATGGGGACTAGATTTAATAGGGAAGCTCACCCCTACCTCATCTGATGGTCATACCCACATCATCATGGACACATAATATTTCACTAAGTGGGTGGAGACCATTCCATTGACCTATGTTATAGGTGCTCAGATATCAAATTTCATCATGAATCACCTTATTTGTCAGTATGTCATACCTACGACCATAGTTACTGATAATGGAAAATCATTCAAGAACAAGATAGTGAAATATCTTTATCATCACTTTCAAATAATATTAAAGTGGTCCACACCATATTACCCTCAAGGTAATGAGCAAGTCAAGTCACTAAAAAAACATTGGTTCCGATCATGGAAAAGAAGGTGAGTAAGACAGTTGCAAACTAGAATTTGCAAATTCACCTAGCCCTCTGGGATTATACAACCTCCATTCGTACTCCTACTAGTGTGACACCCTATTCCTTAGTATTTGGAACAGAATCTGTCATTCCACTAGAAATAGAGATTCCTTCCCTAAGAATATTCTTAAGTATTACCTAGATAAGGATGAGGATTACAGAGTGGCCAGTAGGAAGAATTATAACTCATCGATGAAAAGCACATCCGCACCCTCAACCATCTCAAGGTGTATCAAAATAGAGTCTCCCAATACTACAACAAAAGGATCAACCTCGTCGGTTTGAGGTTGGAAATTTTTTCATGAAAGAGAATTAGTTAAACACAAGGGAAGAAAGAGAGAAGAATGGAAATTTTGAACCTCATTGGTTAGGACCTTATATCATTGTGGAAAATATGGAATAGGAACACACAAACTTCGTCATCTTGAAGGAGATGAGCTCCGTGAGCACATGAATGCCATGTACCTCAAGTGGTTTGAACAAGGATCTCAAAATTGGAAAATAACCCAAAAATTAAAAAGTAATAAAAACACAAAAAAATCAAAAAAGACAAAAAAAGAGAAAAAAGGTCATCTAAATGTGAAAACCACGCAATTGTGGCACTTTGCATAGGTCCCTTGGTGAAAACCAGCTTTTGACACCTTGGGAGGTTTCATTTTTCACAAGCATCTGGTGTTTAGGGGTACTTTTCCTTGGCTTTGGGCTAGATCCACACCTTCATATGCAATTGCTTGTGAACCTGTCCTAATGAGCCTTGAACCAACTATTTCTCCTCTTGTAAATCAGTGATGGGATTTTCTTTGTATATTCCCCATCTAATGTCGGGGTACCTTCACACTTTCATGTTCCTATTTATAACATGTGGCGTCTTCCTCAGTACATTCCCACCTAGCGCTGAGGGCATCCAGGTTTCTTGGTTTCCTATACATAGCGTCATAAAACCGTAGAAAATATCCAAAAACATTCAAAAATGTTGAAAATATTCAAAAACATTTTCATAAGAATTGAAAACCCCCAAACATTAGAAAACAAGAAAATAAAAAAATAATAGGACGTTGTTTCACACAAAGTCTCCAAAAACAATACAAAATGTGTAGAAAATATTCTTACAAAAACATAGGAGCAATTTACTTGCTTTGTTTCCTTGTTAGTTTCTTCTTTTGCATGTTTTTTTGTTCCTTTTATATGTTTTACTTGTTTGTACTTCGGTTTTGTGTATTTCTTAAACATACTTTATTATATTAATCTTTTCTTTTTTAGATTAGATTCATTCTTACTTGTACATATTAAGTGTGTGTTGCATGCTTATAATTAATTGTATTTGGTTTATTTATATAGTTTTTGCTTTAACATATTGCTTTAGGTTGATCTTCTCTTAGATTAGATTAATTCATATTTGTACATATGAAGTGTGTTTTTGCATGCTTGTAAATAATTGTAAATAGTTGTGTTAATTCATGTTGTTTAGGTTGCATATTTGGTAGATTTGTTAACTTCGCTTGTGTTTGCTTGTTGCATGTACATAGTTTTGTTATCACATCATCATATCTCCATCTATATCATAACATCTAACATCATCTATACATCACATATAAATAAAATGCTAAGTGTACATCATGCATGTATGCTAAGCTAATCATCACATATTGTATCATCAAATGGGGGCAAGAGGGATCAAAAATATCAAAATCTATCCCCACGCACCAATATCATCGTATCATCCAGTGTGCTAATATACGAATTATCTCATGAACAAAACATATGATATCATCTAAGGATATATCATAAATCTAATGCATGTGATACATCATCAAACATCCATCACGAACATACATAGATATGAGATAAAGTCATACAACATCATGATATAATCAATATCCTTAACAATAATCATCATCATAATACACATCAAAAATGAAAATATATAACATCAAGTGTCCATATATACATGAAGAAGGATTTTCTCAAAGAGATATACATCATCAATGTAAAAATCTTCCATCAAGGGCATGAATCATCATGAAACCTTCATACAAGGCATGCAATCATTAGTACACACAAAATCAGCCTTCATAAGAGGTGTACATATACATATAAAGGGTGTATCATATGCAAAGAGTGTCATCAATGTCGCTCCCATATCCTGGACTTTAATGACATGGGGGATGAAATGGAGGCTACTATTGCTGCCGATGGGATGTTCAAACAACAGTGTACTACCCTGTTGAACAGGTGGGTTGTTGTACTAATCTAACTGATCGCCCTGACCTTCATGACCTAGATCCTATCCCACTCACACCAAGCTGATCAAATGGAGTCACTCTCTATACCTTTGGCATTTCTCGATAGTAGGTGACCTTGTAATACAAGGCCTAGCCACTAGCTCTTATGATGTCCTGTATCATCTCGTGTCACCAAAATTTGTAGTTTCCTTAACAAAACATCTCTCTCACCTTTCACCCTACCCATATCAGCCTGGTCATGTCTCACTATAGAATCACACTAATCTCTATCTACTGTAATGGTCTAGACCTAAGCTAGTTCCCGATCTCTCTAAATAGTGATGGCTTACACACGAGCATGTCCCTAATCACGCTATGTAATAAAAGCTTGAGCATGTGTTTGTGCTTGATGTAATAAGTTCAATATCCGAGCACCCTTCGATACTAACTGTTGAATCTACTATAACCATGCAGCCGAATATCCACCCTCAAAGAGCCTCGGCACTTACCTTATCTCGCTCTAATATAATAATTTGCGCTTGTTCCCCTGGCCTAATCTCTCTTGGCCGCAACTTGTAAATCGAATGGCTATCACCACATGTAACTACTACTAAAACATAGCTAGTTGTCCATCATCCCCACCACCACGTGGAACATGAGGTGGAGGACCTTGGTGTGAAAATGAATGCATCTACTATAATAGGACATGTAAACTAGCCGGAATACCAACTGGAGGCAACTGTATATGTGGAGCCTGGAGCACCTATCTTTTCTTACGACCCTATTCTCGTGATCACAGTGGTGGAGGACCTTGTCTCTCACCCCCATCCTAATATTGGTCATCAAATGGATCCTCATCATCATCATGGCCCCAGTCTCCACCCTCATCACCACTGCTACGTAGTCTCACTAGAGGTGCTCTCATTCCTGCCTCATAGGCTACCCTCATAATAGTCAATCGGCAAGGTAAAAATGTGTGGTGGCATGGCCCATACTCCTTTATACATCGTGGATCTATAGCCTACCTCAAAGGTTCCCATGAAATTGGCACCATCTAAAGATAACTGGCTATAGCACTATCCATGGTAATATGTGGGCCCATATCATCATACTCTCGAGCCCTGCAAGCATACCACATATATGGCCCCACACATCCAATACACTGCCAAGATGTCTCTTACACCGGTCAAATCTGTAAAAATATTGTGTGTAGTTTTGGATGCCAAACATAAAGTGCTCCACTATCACTATGGTCAACTCTAACCCATCCTCGATCCACTGAAAGTGCTTGTATGGCCTCCATACTATTGAGGCATGTTGTAGGTCATCAAACTCTCGACGATAGTGGTATGTATCTCCCATGTTCGGTAGCACATCATCATTGGCTAGAGCCAAACCTAGATTAGAAGGATCCTCTAGAGCACAAGCACATAGTGCACATGTGGGGTGACCGATAGCAATGTGGTCCCATTCTCAAATCTATAACAATCTAGCAGGACATACCGTATTTCGATGGTACTATGTAACCAAATGGAGGTCCCAATACAAATGTGCTAGTATTCACTAGCCACAACAATATCACTCGTTATCAATCAATCCATGAATAACTCCAATAAGGCCAAGTGGGAATGACACTTCGGTCTTTTCAAGGAGAAAACTGCACTAAAAAATGCCATCAAATATACTACAACTCAATCTAGCTATGGATTTTATATACACCAATATAATCTAACTGTCATGCCTTGACAAGGAATATTTGGCACTCCAAATAACTCTAGTATACACTATTCAATATCGAGATGATGGCTCATATACTAAATCAACTCCCCTTGGTTGGTAACCCTGTATATCCACCATACATCCTCTAAGGTAATGGTAATATAACATATAGGGAGCTAGAAGCATTGGCTCTCATTATGCCACCTCTTAGCTAAGGCTTTCAAGAGGCCATGATCGAGTGTGATCTATGGCATGTTAGCCACGTACACTAATCCAGTCATGAATATGAGGATATCTAATAACTTCCTATCCTCCTCATCAAACTCTACATCGATAACCGCTCGACGACCATATCGCTCTCTAGTATGGAGAATGGGTAATCACCTCTGCAAAAATAAAAATACACTTGTTAGGGATAAATTCTATCTACATTATTCTATTATTCTTCTACAACATACTAATTCTACTTTCTTCTACAAATTTCTAGCTTACATTCTTCTACACTTAACTTATTTCTCTTAAAATCTTGTTTAAGTGTTTCTTCTAGTGTATACGCACCACTTTTGGCACATATGTGCCTAATCAAGCATACACACCTAATAAGTATATGCCTCCTGCCAAACGCATATGTGACCATATCAAAGACATGTGTGCCTAACCTTACCTACCCCAAATTCCAACCCCCAGAATGCATATGCACCCATTTTGGCACATACACGTACCCTTCTATGCAGGTGTGCACACGTATGTTTTTACCCTCCCAACACATACACATCCCCTTTGGTGGATAAGTGTGCATGTACCCACATTTCAACATGTACATGTATGCGTACCCATCCTGTTGGTGCATACATGTGCATGTACACATTGTTTTAGCCCTAAGGTGATGTAAAAAAGTGTAAATTAAGTAATAAATGATGAAATTAACATGGAAGGATAGGGCACTCATGTATGGTCCATCCACATCATCCCAAAGGTACTCCCGGATGCGATCTGCTCACCTCCTCCTCCTCCTCCTCTCGAAGTCTCACCATCTCTCTCTCAACTCGCAGGTCACTCGCGGTAAGAATTCGACAAAGACTCCGTAGAAAAAACTAATTGGTCGCAATGGTTCCTTCCCCCTCAAGTGGGGTATATCTATCCTTTTTACCCACCATGATGACCCTAGGGCATGATTTGACCATCGTGATGACTCTAACCCTTCTTCTACTCACCGTAAATAATTATTTTTACTAACTAATTATTTTTATTAATTTTCCACCGTGTTGGGGCATTATTTTCAACCTATCACTCATTTCTTCTCACTAGGGAAATTTTATTGTTCTAGACAATATCAATTCTTCTAAAACCACCAAATAATAATTATTTTTATTAATTTTTTGTTACGTTAGGGAAATACTTGCCACCTAGTGTATCTTTGTTCTCCTTGAGGAATTTTTATCACTCCTAGGATATTCTTATTATTATTCCATCTTCTTCTACACCAATGTCAACATCTAAAAATCTAAACCAAAAAAAAAAATTAAAATCAGTTAAAATCCTAAAACTTGTAAAAAAAACACAAAAAATTGTAAAAACTAGGTAAAAATCTCATAACAGCTAAAACATGTGTCTTGCACATGATACTTCTCCCATATCTTGTTGGAATATTCATTTATTCGTAAACTAAATGACTTGTGGATCATCATATTTATGACAATCTACAAATCTAGTCTTCTTGCTTCATCTGTACTTTGGGGCACATCTTGTTGCCTGGTGATGTTTCGTGGTGCATAAAGCTTTTCATTGACCCCGTGTCCTCAAAATTTCCCCTCACCTATATCCTGGCTTGGGGCATAATTTTTAACCCTTGTCATTAATCACAAAAATTTGGGATCTTCACTTGATAACAAAATAGTTGTGCAATAGTCTCAACCATTGTTGGTTTGATTATGTGTGTGTGTACTTGTTTTCTTGTTAGATGAGCTTGTTTACTTCTCGTACTACATTGCATTTTGTATGTTGCATTGAGTTGGTTTTCAGCAATTGACAATTGCTTTGTATTATGGCTTTTCATGTCATTTTATGCTTTATCATATGCTTATATCTTTAATAAGGACCAATGATGTAGATCTTTGGCTATATGATGACAATACAGTTGTTCAAATGCAATGGATGAAGGCTAGTTCTTATCTCTCTTTCTCCATATTTCTTCTATGTCATTCTCCTAACAACATCATTCTTCCACTCTATTTGGGGTATCCTACCCCTACTCATTCTTCCACTTCGTTTGGGGCATTCTCGCCCTACCCATTCTTCTCCTTCACTTGGGGCATCTTGTCCCTCGTTTTCCCATTTCTCTCATCTTTTCGATTGTCGATCACCTTCTTTCATCACCCCATTGACATTCGAGGGGAATCTCTCGCTTTTACTAATTGTTTCTTCCACCCCTTTAAAATTGTACACTGCCTACTATCTTTTAAGTCACGTCACTTACGTCACCCTAAAGAGGGGAAAATGTAGATACTGTTTATTAAACCAAACCATTTAATACACTTAAATTGTGTTAATTACACCACTTCCCACAAGTTGACAACATAATGTCAATAGTGCCCCAATTCTCTTCTATCGTCATTAATTAACTACATTAAACTAGTTAATTCACTCTTTTGTTGCTCAAAACCCTACTTAATGACCTTTTGGTAATTAACACCTCTTTCTGTCTAAAGCAATTAATTATTATTAATTAATTATGATCACTAGTTTAAATTAACAAACCTTCATCTATTTAATCAAATTCCTCTCGTTGCATAATATAAAATCATGCTAATTCTCTTCTAACTAGCCTAATAAGCCCATCCCCTATTAATTGATCACCTTTGATTAATTATATGCACCCCTAATTCCCATGGGTCACTAAAGGAAAAATTAAACTCTCCTAAGGTTGACTCAACCCTCTCTAAACCATCCTTATCCACAACTAACTCAACCTTGCTATTATCCCACATGTAAAGGGATGCAAATCTACTCTTATCCATTGGGCTATATAAGGAGCCCTCCTCTTACCATTCTACTTACACCTAAATGAGCATAGAGCCTATACTATAGCCATTTTATAATCTTTGAGCATTCTCCATTAGAGTGGAGCTAAGCATCATCCATTTACATTCAATCATCCAAGTAATTTTGTGAAGAACAATGGAGTTAATAAGGAAAGGCCTTGTTTCCATGAATTGATGAACCTCCATCCTTAATCCTCTTGGATCAAGCAACAACTATCAACCCTTTGATAGAAAAAGGATCTACCTAGGTCCATTTCATTGATTTAACTTTCTAAAGAGTAGAGCAATAAATGTTATTCTAGATGAAAAATCAAGTTAGCATGCAAAAATAAAATGAATATGAAACCAATTCAAATTCAACATGCAAACTCAACAAATCAACTACCTCAGATCAAGAAAAGATGAAAAGAAGAGAAATAATACCTGCAATTACTAGTCTAGCATGTAATTCTCCTTCCTTAATGGTTGGATGTGCTTGAGGATGATTGATTGCTTCAATACACCTGGAAAAAACCTCCCCTTAATGATTGTTTAATTGTTGATGAAGGATTTCTTGGTTATAGATGGATGATTGATAGAATGGATTGATTGAACAAAAGAGCAGAATTTTGTTATGGATTTAGAAGATGTCTCTCATGGAGGATGAGAGCTTGATTTATAGCTTGTGAGTGGAAAATTGAATGGTTGATATTTTTCCATGGTGGATTGAATCCAAGGGTTGGAATTTGATGAGAGGATTGGAGGATTCTAGAATGGAAAATTCTAGATTTTGTGAGGGATTTCCATTGAATTAAAAATTCAATGGAATAGTGTAGATGCATTTGAATATTTGAAAATGGGAGGGAAGAATGGAGAAGCTTCTAGATTTAGAGGTGAGGATGTGCACATGATTAGGATTAGATTAGGTTAAATGATGTGATTAGGATAATTAATGATGAGATTTGATGGAAAGGCTAGGTGTAGGGATGTGTAGGGTAGGTGGTAGGTGAGATGTAGGAATATTAAATTCCTATAAAATATTAATAGGGATTATAATAGGATAATAAGATATAATAGTGAAATAAAATAGATTAAGGATGAAAATTGGATATTAGATGAAATAAAATGATAAATGATAAATGATGAATGGTGGTAAAATGGATTAATAATAATAATTAATCTTACGATTAATTATTATATGGTTGATGTATGAATAATAATAATGGATTAAAATATATTAAAATGGATTGGTAGCAGATAAAGCTAAAATGCAGGGCATGATTAATGTCAATTAGTCATGTAGAAATTTCAGGTGTCTACAACTAGCATGTTAGTTTGAGGTTTATTTTCAAGGTTCTAATTCATAATATTGATGTTTCTTATTTGTATAGATCTTAACATGATGGTGCATATATTTTAGTTTAGGATTGTATTGAGACTATTAGGTGTTAGTCTTGATTTTACTTGCATAGCTAACTAATTCTTTCAAACAATGATAAAACCTTGTTCCAAAGAAAAAAATAAAGCCTAGTGCCCACTAGCATGAATATAACTTAAACATTTTCTATTTATTGTTTTGCATATCGTTATTTTAAATATTTTCTATTTATTTTTGTGTGGAAGATTGCATTGTGATAATACAAGATGATTGCATCGTGAACAAACGAACAATTTATCAATGATCTAGGAATGAAAACAGATTTCTCAAAGCATCTTAGCAAGGTTTGGAATGACATTTTAAATTTTTAAAAAATTATTTTGAAGCAACAAATAAATCCTACTAAGATGCTAGGATCAACCTATGTTCAACGAGCATAGCCATAAAGTGGTTCACACAAATACAATAGGAGTATAACGAAGATTTGGATTTTCATCGACCCACAACCTAATATTGTTAGGCCGATGAAAACAACGTGAAGAAAATCATGGAAGACAAGTTCAACGCATAGCCATAAAGTGGTTCACACCACTACAATATTTGTAGGAATCTCCTTAGAAGAAATCCTACTTGAGCACCCCCACCCGTTGGGATCCAAGGCCGATGATTCAAAATCTAGTGGAGATACAATGTCTATCCTAGCTGGCTCCAAGGGTGGTGCGGTGCTCATGGTTTTCCATATTTGTGGTAAGAAGGGTGATCACTAGACATCAAAATGGACTTACAAGGATCTCTCCCCCGCCAGTGCCACAGACACCTTAACAATGGATAAGGTCTCTGAGGGCCTCATCGCAGAAGGAAGCAATGCTTGGTGGTACTTCCACTTCTTCCACTACTTGGTGATCAACCTATGTCCATCCCGAAGATAAGGGGTGTCGTGGACCACTCTAGTTATACCATGTGCCGTAAAAATAATGAAAATTCTAATCGAGTTACCAATCTGTTCAAGGAAATGATGGATTCTTATCTCGCATGAGATTTTAAATCTATTTGGACACATCACGGATGTCTATGTGGGCATGGATCAAAAGAAAAGGGTTAACACAGGGTTTTGGTTTTTTTAATTTCATCAATAGGGATGACACATAAAGAACTATCAAGGTAAGGTCAATGGTTATGGTAATGATAATCTTATTCTCAGAGTCGAATGGGCCAATCCTATGGTATTTTCCTAGATGATTTGTATTTTGATTTTTTTACCCCTTAAGAAAATGCAAGATGTTGAAGTTTTGTACTATTTGATTTCTTCCATTGAATTTAATGTAAATGATGATACAAAGGATTTGAGTTGGTTTCTTTATTCTTGCTAAGAAACTTGTTCTCATAAGAGAGTGTTTTTTTCTATCAAGTGTTATTCTATGTTGTTCGGTACTTGATGATTTGGTAGATCTATGGGGAATAAGCCAAATTAAAAAACATTTATTTTTTATTCCTAGTGGTTAATAGCCAGTATAAACCAAAAACAATGATGGCAATCGACAAAGTGTGATGGGTGGAGCTTAAATAGGAGGATAATGAAGACCTGGATTTTCATCAGCCCCTGTCAAATATCATTGGGCCGGATGAAAACGGCATGAAGAAGAGAGTGGAATACAAGTTTAATGAGCACGACATTACCCTAATTTCTACTTTTATATATTTCCCCTTTCTTTACTTTCCCTCCTATTATATTTCACTTCCCTTATTGGCGTTTCCATATCACCCTTACGGTAGTAATAGTAATTCTTGTCCCTCAAAACCTAAAAATTACTATGGTTTTCCTGGCTATGCGATTTGAGTGTTTGGACTCTACAAACATTTCGAATTTACTCCAGACGCTGGAATCTGCAAAAATAATGATCGAAAACTTGCACGAGGAGTAAAAAAAATGAAACAACAAGAGTAATCACAACTAAAAAAATGAGTGCACATTTACCCGATCTCAGCTCTGATACCATGAAAGAGTTTGCGAGAATCAAATCAGAAACGATGCACCACGAAGTAGTTGCACTCCAATGGAATCGTGATAGCTCCAACGTAATCGCAAGGTTTGATCAACAATGGAAGAACTTGCTCAACAGAAACAAAGCTTGCACATACAGGAAAGACAAAGTGGAGTGTCTTGGCATGCTCATAAATGAATAGTAAGAGAGTACATATAGGGTGCTGAGTAACCCTAGTGCATGACACA
The DNA here is from genome assembly GCA_018340775.1 of Taxus wallichiana var. yunnanensis. Taxonomy (NCBI): domain Eukaryota; kingdom Viridiplantae; phylum Streptophyta; class Pinopsida; order Cupressales; family Taxaceae; genus Taxus; species Taxus wallichiana. The sequence continues at coordinate 508,159,499 of CM031243.1, read as the reverse complement.
CATGTAAACCCTAAACTAAACCTAAACCTAACCCATGTGAGATGACCCTCCAATATGTGAGGAGGACACATAGGATAACTCACACCAACACCCCCCCTTAATCGAAGCTGGGGTAACGGCTATGATGAGTGAGACTGAAAGAGAAGACTCTCCTAAACAACCAAGAAAGATGTGTTAATGGGTCCCAAGAACTAAAGGCCTAATTAGGTGCCCATATACAAACACACTCTTCGTAGAAGAAGAAGAAGAAGAAGAAGAAGAAGAAGAGAAGGACTATATAGCCCGAAGAAGATGAGCAATTGCATAAAACCTCACCCCAAGAAGAGACTGCAAGGGAAGAAACTTCACCTTAGTAAAGGGCTTGGCGAATATATCTACAATCTGATCAGCTATCTAAATGTACTTAATGTTTATGATAATCTTGTTGAAAAAATTTGTCCCTCGGAAAAAATTGATCAACAAAGCTTGCACGCAGGGAAAAAATGGAGAAAAGGCTCGAAGTTTTCGGGCTTGGCATTTTCGGCATTTTGAAAAAATAGGGAGAAAAATTGGTGCAAAATGTCTGAAACCTAAAATTTCGAAAGTCTAAATTTTCAAAATTTCAAGTTTGGGGGTTTCGGAGAAATCAAGGCATGGAATCGGAAAAATGGTAAAAAATCTCTCAAATCCAAAACTCAGAAAGTCTGAATTTTTAGATTTTCGGGTTTCAGGTTTTTGGAAAAATCAGGTGCAAAGTTGGAAAATCAAAGGAAAAAGTCAAAAGTCTGAATTTCCAAACTTTCAAGTTTCAGAAAAATTAGCCTCGGAAATGTGCCAAATAGACAAATAAAAAAGTTTGAAATCCCGAAGTCCGAAGTTCCGAATTTTTAGACTTCGGACTTTCGGGGTTTTGGAGTTCGGAGTTTCGAAATCTCAAGGGTTTTTATGGATGAACAAATTTTTTTCTCTCGAAATGAAAATGTTTGAAATTCCAGATTTCGGTTTTCGAGGTCGGATGATTTTTTGGATTTTCAGAACTCTTAGGCCAGTTTTTCACAAAATGCAGGTTCACCTTCAAATGGCCATAACGTTCGACTGGGAGCTCGAATTCATGCAAGAGAGGACTTTTTGGAAAGCTTACAGGGTCCTCTGCCCAACTAAGAATGGATATCTTTATTTGGGTGAGAAAATTTCTTCAAAAATGCAAAATACAGGTCACTATTTTTAGTGTTTGCTAGGGTTCTCAGCTACTGCCATAATGAGATGTATTAAATGCAATCTGGAAATGGTTTGGGTAGATTTTGAATTCGTCTCTTCTCGCTCTCTTTTTCTTCCTATAAATTGTAAGGAGGGGCATTTTTAAAAAGGTTGGACATTCTTGTTTTTCCCCTCCCTTCTTCTCTTATTTGTAAGTGGATTTGTGGAGTTCAGACCTCCCATTCAAACTGTAATGCATGTTTGTGCCTCTTGGCCATTGTAATGGATTGTATCAATATTTGGAGCAATAAAAACTAAGTCTATGGATGATTTCAACCCTCTCTTGTATTCATTACATTCAAATGATCTCTCATTGCAGTCTTGGTTACCTGTGCATGTTTATTGTATTGCATTTTTATGGTTTGTGTTTATTGGCAAAACAGGTGTTCATCATTCCTTCGGTGCATCACCTTGGTTAGATTAGGTTTATTTTCTTGCATCTTCTCAACCCTGTCTCCTTGGCAAGTTAGATTAGGTTTTTGAGTGAATCCTCTGCAAATTTTTTGTGTGCACCTGAACAGAGGAATAGGAACCGGCCTTCATCTCGGAGAGCTTTCCCGATTCGCAAGGTCCCACACTTGGGAAAAGCTCCATGTTATGCAATCACACTGAGAGTCTCAACCCATCGCATTGCAGACATTTAGGGGTGCTTTGTGATTACGCATCAATAGTTTTGGCATGCCCAGTGGGACCAAGAGGTCATTCCACAAGATTTGAAGGAATTTTCAAGAAATTTGGACTTAGAAATTACAAGTTCTCCAATTTTAGATTTTTCACCTTCCAGGCTGAACTCTGAAATCTATTTTCAAGGGCTTAAATTGCTCAAAACAAGTCAAAATTTCACCAGTTGATAGATCTAGGGGTAATCTTCAAAAGGGTATCTTTAGTTTTTGAAAGTTTTCTTTTTGAAATTTCAGAGTTTTTTTTTGAATTTCAAATTTCGAGATTTTGGGATTGCGGACATCTTAGGATTTCGGGATTTTGGGTTTCAAAAATTTGAAAGTCCGGTATTTTCATATTTTCGAGAGTTTCATTCCAAATCAAATTTCAACCTCCATAATCTCAAAATACACAGCTCCTTCAATGTTTTGAGTTAATTTTTTTCAAGTTTGGTGTGTAGCTTAGCAAAATCTAGCATTTTAAGGCTCATTCCGCAACACATCCGACGACTCAAGAAGGATAGAATTTTGTGGTATAGAAGCACAAGTTTCATAGGTACATGAGAATAATTTGAACCAGGTCTAATACTCGAGAAGTGGGGCTATTTTTCTACCCGCATCTATCACCGGTAGAGGAAGAAGAGGAAGAGGACCACATAGATCACCATTTGCACCAAACCGGACTTTGTCTACACCTCCACCTAGTATACCTTTTCTTACATCAACTAGGGTTCTTAGGCCAATCATAATGGAACATATACCACCGAATCCCTTTGTCAATTTCATGGGCAGTAGTCCACTTGCCCTAAATGCTTAAAATCGGAGTTCCGGTTGCGGCGCTAAAAACTATCCCCTATTTCATAGGAGAAAATTATACTACTCCTATTGACCACATCTAGGATATTGCCAATGCATGTGTGATCCATGAAATAAATGAAATGGATGTTGCAGTAAAGTTTTGGCTTCATCTTTTAAGGGTAAGGCCTTATAATGGTTTAGGAGCCTAACAACAGGTCTATTACAATTGGAACCAACTTTTTCAGCCCTTTGCAACCAATTTGGGGAGAGAGCGGACAATTTATCTCTATTGGAACAATTAGCAACAATCAAAAGGGATCCTAATGAGAAAATGAAATATTTCAACTTCAGATTCCAACAGACATGGGACAAGATTCCAATAGTCATTTAGTTAGACCAACCACTGAATGAGAATTCCTTTATTTCTTTAAGGTTATAAATTAAGACATAGCCATGATGATCCAATCAATGGGAGGAACAATGCTATCAGGGGCCTACGACACAACTATCAAAGCAGAGAACAGATTTGATCCAAGCCTTGAAGCTTGCACCAAGGCCACTAATACCTCTCTATCTAGATATGGGAACTCCTACAACAAGTCAAACACCAGAATTGAATCCCATTCCAACCCCTAGGAATCAAAGCAATAATGAGGCATCAACTTCTTCAAATAATTCAAAGGAATTGTAAGAGGTTATGAAATAGCTACATAACCTTGGAAATGAGCTAGTGACTATCAAAAGTCAAAAAGCTTAAATTTCTAGACCATATCGACCTCAAGCACGTGCAGTGCTCGAACCTCGTACTCAACAAAATAGACCACCAAATCAGTGCAAATCAAAACCAAAACCAAGGACAACCTCAGGCTGCCAGGCCATTCTAACCGTATGATCCAAACACAATGACATCCTCGAGAGCCTTGGTTCGACACAAAACAATATGGCATGGGAGTACGATTGGTGTTACCCCTACAATCTACCTTACAATCAATCAACGTGTTTTAATGGTGCCCTAAATCAAGACTTGATGGTGAAAACCATTGGTGTGTCTTAGGAACCAAGCCAAGAAGGGAATCAGCAACAAGAAACACAAAATGAGACACCTCCAACGAAACCACGTTGGTCAATTGAAATTAGAGGAATTCTCGTGGAGTTAACTAATAACCTTTTCAAGGCATGGCTACCAACACACGATCAAAGAAGAGAATCATAGAAGAGGGAAAACCATGTAATCCAATTGTTTCTCAACTCACTCATACACAATAAGGATTCAAAGAGACCAAATACAACACCAAATGTGCAAAATCAGCCTAAGGTACTCATTGTAGCAACACATGTGCCTGTTCAAGCTCCAAAAAAGGTTGCAAAAGGTAAGGGGCAGCAAAAGGAAAATTCATCCCCTTTCAACATCATTGATCAAATGAAGAAAACACATGTGAACATTTCCATATGGGAATCACTTGCAATCCTGTGGAAATGAGATTTATTGCAAGCTAAAATGGCTAATTGGTTTGCCTCGAATGTATCAAACCGGGATAGGAAAGTTCTCACTAATATAGTGCAACATGATGGGGGATAGACAAGAAAAATTTGAAGCCTCCACCATTCTATGTGTCATTGATTATTGGAAACCACTTGGTACACAACTACATGATAGATTCAGGGGCAAGTAGTTCAGTGATGTCAAGAAAATAGCGGATCAATTGGGTCTAAAGTATGAGCCAATTTTGAAGGGAGTTGTGCAACTAGATGGAACAATAGTTGGAATGGTTAGGGTCATAAAAGGGTTAATCCTAACACTACATGCCTGTCCTAATGTCACAGTTATATAAGATGTGTCTGTAATTGACCTTCGCCACTCTTTGTGTTGTGTCTATCAAGAGACTTCACTACAAAAATTGGTGGATATCTATCTCCAGATTGGTCACACATGATTTTCAGGACGTGGTATGGGGCCAAAGAAACAGTCAGGTTAGAACCAATTACCAATTTCCATATTGAACCTCATGTGCCAAGTCCCATCAATGTAAATTGCTCAGCCTTTGATCAAGAGGAGTGTTCAAATGATATAGAAACAAGTACTAAGGTCAAGGGAATTCTGATTTGACTTTAGATGAATGGGAAAACAAAAGTCATGAATTTGACCGATACAAGGAAATTGAAGAATCTGAATTGGGCATGTATTATGTACACGAAGAAAATTCACGCATTCCTGACATCACTAAGCCTGAACAAAAAGATGACAATGATGTTTGGAAACTATTTTTCGATGGTTCGAGAAGAAAACAAGATACTGGAGGAGGTGAAATGTTGATTTCACCAAAAGACATTGAATATTATTCAGCTTTTCATTTTCAGTTTTCCTATTCGAACAACATAGCTGGATATGAGGCCTTGATTCATTGACTTTATTAGGCCAGGAAAAAGGGCATAAAGAACTTGTAAGTGTTCGAAGATAGTGAGCTAATCGTCAACAAAGTCAGGGGACAACATGCTACAAAGAATGACCTTCTCAAGAGCTATAAGAACAGGGTATGGGACCTCATTGAGGATTTCGAAGCTTCCAACATTGTGTCCATACCGAGGAAGAAAAATGAAGCCGCGGATAGGCTTGTAGTAGTTGGAGCAATGTTTGATGTGGTTGACAACATCAAAAGGGAAAAAATACAGCCATGTATCCATGTGATTGTGAAGCCGTAGTGCCGAGATAATAACACAAGCTAGCAAGTGTTTGAGAAAGATCAACAGATCATCAATTTATTGCAAGAAGAGGCTGAATTCTCAGCTAGGAATCAGGACAAACTAGAGTAGCGGTGTGGGATCAAGTAGTGTAGCTATGGAAAAACAAGCTTCCAAAGGGTTTAGTAACATTGGAGTCTATCTTCAATCCTAATGACCAGTTTCCATAAAGAAAAGGCTAACATACAGGTCAAAGGAGAAGATTCAGAGCCAATCCCGGTTGGGGAAGGTAAAACACTTCAAATTGGTAAGGTGGTCACCGAACTAGAGAAATCAGATTTCATACAACTTTTCTAAGAATTTCCAGATGTCTTCACTTGGAGCTATGAGGACCTGCGAGGATTTAACCCGAAGTTAGCACAACATACCATAAAACTAGATCTAGATGCTAAGCCCATTAGGAAGAAGCAAAGACCAATCAACCCTCACATTGAGCCTCTAATGAAGAAAGAGCTAAACAAGCTAATAGAGGCAAACATTATATTTCCAATCAAGCACTCAAGATGGGTTGCAAACTTGGCACCTCGGCCAAAGAAGAACAGAGAAATCAGTGTCATGCGTGGACTTCCAAGACCTCAATAGGGCATCTTTGAAATATCATTACCCACTTCCTTCAATGGAACAAATATTGCAAGTGGTATCCGGTTTAGAGAGATTCTCTCTCCTAGATGGCTACTCAGGGTATAATCAGATAATAGTGAAAGAAGATGACCAGTTCAAGATGAATTTCACCACCAAATGGGACACTTATGCCTACAAGAAGATGTCATTTGGGCTATCGAATGCTGGAACCACTTTCCAAAGGGCAATGGATATGGCATTCAAGGGGTTAATCAATGAAATAGTTCTAATATATCTCGACGACATCACCGTATTCTCCAAAATGCGGTGGATCACCTTTTCATCCGAGAAAGGTATTTCGAGGTGTAGAAGATTTGGGTTATCATTGAATCCCAAAAAATGCATATTCTTGGCTCATGAAGGCAAGCTTGTAGGCCATATTGCTTCAAAGGACGGATTGACGATTGACCCGGAAAGAGTTGAGGAAATTACAACATTGCCCTTGCGAAGTCACAAGAAGGATCTTCAAAGCTTCTTAGGAAGGATCAATTTTGTCTGCAGATTTGTGCCAAACATTACAGCTCCCGTAAAGCCAATAACACTGATGTTAAAGAAGAGTATGGAATTTAAGTGGACAGCTGAAGGCAAGGTAAGTTTTGAGGCAATAAAAGAGGCTATATCTCAAGCTCTAACTCTCGTCAATCCAGAATTCTGCAAGGATTTCATGATATATGCCTTTGGTGGTAGGGACACAATTTCTACAATCCTAGTACAAAAAACAAAGAGGGATCGGTACAACTAGTTGCTTTCTTTAGTCAAGGCTTGGAGGAATTTGAAACTAGGTACTCCTTCATCGAAAAACATGTCCTTGTAGAAGTGATCGGGAGCTTAAAGAAATTCAAGCACCTAATCTCAAACAACAAGATCGTATTCGGTCTCTCATGTGGGAGTCAAGGACTTCCTTTTGAACAAGGACCTAAATGAGAAACGGGTAGGATGGATCACTTGTGTCATGGAATATGATATCGAGATCAAGCTCACCAAACTAGTACGTGGAAAAGGACTCATGTGAACAACTAGCTTTGAGTCAACAAGTTGAAGCAGTGATGAAAAAGAGACTATCTTGGTACTACATGATGGTCAAGCATAGGAAAATGATGATGTGCCCACTCCTTGTTGGACTCGTAGTATGATACACTTCCTGAACGATGGCCTATGCCCTCCGTAAATGAGCAAAGTAATGATGAGATATTTTAGATTACAAGCGATTCCATATGTACATGTTGATGGTGTTTTATTCAAGAAGGAAATCAATGGAGTTCTATTGAGGTGCATTGGGACAGTCAAATTGAGAGGGTACTAAAATATTTTCATGATGGAGATTCCAGTACATTTTTCCCCACGGGTAACAACTCTTAAGATAATGCGGGTAGGGTATTATTGGCCCACAATGTTCATTGACTATACATGGATAAGAAAGTGTAATAAATGTGCACTCTTCACGAGGCAAAGAAAGACTAAGCAGCACTTCCATTGCACCCAATTGTGGTTGACCAACCATTTATGCATCTTATTTTCTTGCATCTTCTCAACCCTTTCTCCTTAGCAAGTTAGAATAGGTTTTTGAGTGAATCATCTGTCAGAATTGTTTGTGTGTACCTAAACAGAGGAATAGGAACCGACCTTCATCTAAATAGCTTTTCCAATTCATAAAGTCCCACACTTGGGAAAAGATCCATGTTATGCAATCACACTGAGAGGCTTAACCCATCACGTTGCAGACATTAAGGGGTGCTATGATTATGCATCAACAGATACCATCATGAATAAGATCCTATATTAAGTGCATAGGGATCTCAATGTGCTTCATCTGTTGATGCTTTGAATGGATTTCTGAAAATAGAGATAGTGCTCATGTTATCATAGTAGATAATGGTAGGCCGCTAAAGGTGGATGCCAAACTCTGTCAGAATACCCTATAGCCAAATAGCTTTTGTGGTAGTGTTAACTACTCCTCTGTATTCTACCTCTGTAGATGATATCACAATTACATTCTACTTCTTGCTAGACCAACTAATAGGACCCGAACCAAGAGAGAAATTATAGCCAAAAGTAGATTTCCAATGATCTAAGTCACCGGCCTAATTAGAATCTGTGAACCCAATCAAGTCAATATCTACCCCTCCATGATAGTGAATGCCATCAGTATAAGTGCCACAAACATAATGAAGGATCTGTTTGGCTGCTTTCCAATGCAGCTCATGTGGCTCCTACATGAATCTGGACATGATCCCAATAACATACGATAAATCCAGCCGAGTGTGAGTCAAGTAAATCAATCTCCCAACCAACTATCGATAAAGAGTACCATCAACCAAGGGAGTAGAGTAATCTGAAACCCACTTGACCTCGGAAAGAAAAGGAGTAGGAGAAGACTTACAATCGGACATCTGAAAATGAGCTAGCAAATCAAGAGCATACATAGGTTACGAAATCAAAATTCCCGAGTCAAATTGTGAAATCTAGATCCCAAGGAAGTAATGAAGCAAAAATAAATCATCGTAGAAAACTTGTTGGCCAAAACAATCTTCACAAAATCAATAATAGAGGAAGAGTTTCCTATGATCCACAAGTCATCAACATATATAATAATAATGAGTATGGAGTAATCTTTTCATAGAATATAAACATTTGGATCATAATGACACCTAGTAAACCCTGATGTAAGTTAAAAGGAGTCCATATTTGCATACCAAGCCCGAGGGGATTTTTAAGGCCATAAGAGACTTATTTAACTTGCAAACGAGGGAGGGATCTTGGACATAACCCAGAGGTTTTTCCATATAGATATCTTCCTCTAGGTCACCATGAAGGAAGGAACTCTTAACGTCCATTTGATGGACTTTCCATCTGTTTGTTGCGGTAATGGCTAGGGTAAGTCGAATAGAAGTCATCTTCGCAACCGGAGCAAAGATTTAAGTATAATCAACCCCAACTATCTGGGAGAAACCCTTATCTACTAATCACGCTTTAAAGTTTTTGACGTCTCCATCTACTCCATACTTTGTTTGGAACACCCACTTACACCAAAGGATTTTCTTCCTTTCGGAAGAGGGTGAGATCCCAAGTATCATTCTTCATGAGAGAGGAATACTCCTCATCCATGGTAGAATCCTACTCAGGAATACCAGAAGCCTCCTGGAAAGACTGCGGATTAGAAGTAGAGGTAAAGAAAGAGTGGGGTCCAATGAAATCTGGCGAGTACGTCTCATATCTCAAGTATGTCCAATTAAATCTCCAGCACTTTGCGAATTTTTCCTAGCCCAAAGAGGACCAGGAGGATCAGGCTCAAAATCAGAAGATTCTTCACTTGAGTGAGAAGGGACATAGTCCTCATCATCACTACTGTCAAAATCGAAAGACTAAGAGGTCTGATGGTTGGGAGGATTAGGAAGAGGAGCATGCTCAACAACATCATCATCTGATGAGTCAGAATCTGAATCAGCGAGCTGAAGAACCTCAATAGGTGGAGAAGTAGAAGTTAAAGAAGACTCATCGAACTTAACACTTCTCTCAATATATAGTTCATGAGAAATAGGATTCATCAATCAATATCCCTTCATGCCATCAGGATACCCTACAAAGATACAAGGTTTAGATTGTGGTTCTAAAGCCTTACGTTTCTTCTTGGCAATCCGAGCCATAGCCTTGGATCCGAAGACTCAAAAGTGTTCAACATTAGGCTTGCGTCCCAAACCAGGGCTTCAAAGGTTGTCATCCCTCTTACTACCTTGTGTGGAATACGGTTCTGAATGTAATTTTCACAATTCACCGGTTCGGCCGAATATCTGGAGGAAGAGACTTGAGTGAATCATACAAGTGGCCATCTCCTTAAGAGTATGGTTCTTTCTTTTTTACGACTTCATTCTGCGAAGGGCTATAAGCAATCGTATGATGATGCAAAGATCCCTTCGTAAGTATAGAAATCCATGAACGTATTTTTTACATATTCACCTTCATTGTCAGTTCGTAGAACCTTGATAGACCATTCCACCTATTTCTCAGCAAGAGCCTTAAAGTCCTGAAAATGTTCAAAGACTTCAGACTTAAGCTTAAGAAAATATACCCAAGTATATCGTGAAAAGTCATCAATAAAGGTTAGCACATAAAGAGCTCTAGTAAATGAAGGAGAAGGAAATGGACCAGAAATATCGTTGTGAACAAGATCCAAAGGACGAGTAGCTCTCCAGGATTTTCCTTTTTCAAGATGCTTTTCAAGGGTACAAACCTCACAAAGACCCATAGAAAACTTGACATGGGCAAACCCGTTGACCATTTTGTTTTGGCTCAATTGTTCAAGGTAGTAATCATTTAGATATCCGAAATGCTCATGCCATAGCTTACTAACCTCATTTGCATGAGTGAGCAAGGAAGTGGGCATAGAATCAGAAGTAAAGTGGGAAAATGTATATAACCGTGAATGGTGATCCGCGTTTCCCTCGGCCCACCGTAGTGTCATCATTAAGCTCACAAATAATCACCGAGTTATGACCAAATTCCACTCACATTCCTTCACCAAGGTGAGTAATTTGTTAAACCGATAGGAGATTGGTAGAGAGATCAAAACACTCAACACTTAGTTAAATGTTCCCCCATCCATCTCTACTGATCCACTACCAGAAACCAATACTTGTCGTGTCAATACCCATCGTGATTTGGGACATACCACAAGGTTGGATGTTGGAGAAATCAACATGTGAAGAACCCATGTGGTGCAATGCACTAGAATATATAATCCAGTTGGTGAAGGAGAAAATCGCTACAAGGGCCTTTCCTTTCTTCTTATCAAATTTAGAACCTTTTGCGGAGAATACTTGGCCTTCGGAGCATTTTTTTTATGGATTCATGAACACTTATTTTATTCTTCTCAAGTAAATGAGATAAATGATCAATCTATCTCTGAAAATAGTGGTTCTCTTCGTGACCAGTGCTTCTTGTAATAGGAACACAAAACTTACTTTTCTGTGCCTTAGGCTCAAAAGTTGAAGTTTTTGTGTGATTTTTAGGTTTGGTCTTGGTTTCTTTCTTAGGTTGATCCTTTGTTTGTTTCTTCTTTTCAGTCTTCTTTCCCTTGCTAGTAATTTCTACAAGGGCATGTGACTTGGACTTGAGAGACCCCATTTTAATGAGTTTTTCTTGTTCTCGAATGAGTTGGGATGAAAAATAGTCAAAGAAGGGCATAGTCCAAGCATCACCTAAAGAAGATTTTGTAGTGTAAAAATTTGACATGAAGATAGGATATTCTGGACTTGAGAATCTTTCTTCTCTACTTGACATCCCTTTAACAACACTCTAATGTGGACAAATTTTGAGAAGAAAGCTTGTAGGTTTTCAAAGTCACTAGGATTTAACCCTAGTAGTTCATTTTCTAACTAATGTGCTCTCATGTCATTTTGATGTCCAAACATTTCATCCAACATTGTCCACACAGATTTAGGTGTTGGATGCCTCAATGTGGAAGAGCAAGTTAGAAGAAATAGACATGCAAAGAAGACCTAAAGCTTCATCACTATTGTTTAACCACATAGATTTTTAGGGTCGTCATCCGGTTCGATCTCGCCTCCCATGGTGATGTGATATAACCCTTTACCCCTTAGTTTCATAATCATTTTTGATCTCCATTCGAAGAAGTTGAACGGCGTAAGAAGAGGAATTGAAAGTGCATCCATAGTGAAAAGAGAGAGAGAGAGAGAGAGAGAGAGAGAAAGTAATGCGAGAAGAGAAACACAACTACAGAGGAAATTATAACCCCCTTACTTTTAGTACTTTATAGTTTAGTATGTTGATTACAATTGGGTCCATGCGTGTGGTTGCAAACACTTGGTAACTCGACTTACAATCAGCGTAATAACGCATAAGAGAAGAGACCACAATAGTGTTTCGTGGAGCGCAACAAAATAGGACACCGTAAACAAGCACAAAGCAAAAGACAAGAAAGGAGGCCAAAGTAAATCTTGGTTGTGAGAAAGAGCGTCTCACGTCGCAAAGGATACCCCCTTGTTGCAAAAATGGTGGCGGACGTGCTCACTCGTTGCAAGCAATAATAAGGGAAAAATACAAGTTTTGATGAACTCGAATGAGTCCAGATGATCTTTAGAAAGCCGGAAACACACGTGGAAGACAAAGAGGTTCTCGAGTGATACTATACAAATGAGTGCATGATTAGTAAAAACATCGACACTAACGGCTAAAAAAATAATTGTTTAGAAACGTCTAATTTAACTAATTTTAGAACTTTTGGAGTTTTTAAAAATTATATTTAACGTTAATTTAAAAGATGATTTTAAAATTATTTACTAAACGTAAATGATAATCATAAAAAAATTTAATTAATAACGATTATTTAATATCTAATTAAAAATAATAATTAAATATTATGAATTAATTAAGATTTACAAAAATACTTTCCCTCTTTTCAAAATTATACTAACTAAAACAATGATGAATTTTTTTTTAGAAAGTACTTAAATTTTTAAAAGAAAGTTTTTAAAAAATGCACAAGTATTTAGAAAAGCTTTTGTAGATTTTAAAAAAGGAAAGTAGGTTAAAAGATGGAAAAAGCTTTTTATTGTTTTAGAAAGAATTTTATAAAAAAACTTAAAAGCTTTTAAAAACTAAACGCAAGTATTATTTTTGTTTTAAAGCTTTTATTTAAAGATTTTAGCAAGATTTAAAAATAAATATTTAATAAATACAACTCAAAAAAAGGAACGTACCTTTTTGGAACTCACTTTTTTTTTTTTTTTATGTTGTAAAAGCAAAGGAAAATAGATAGGTGTCTTTTGGAGTGGCCGTGGAGGGAGTAGGGACCATGCAACACCACACAGAGCAGCCAAAGATCACACAAAGACCACGACCATGCAGCACAAAAAAAAAATGCAACGTGTCTTTGTAAAAACCTGCACAATTGTGTCTTTGTAAAATGTGCGATTTGGTGTCTTTTGGAGTTGTGTCTTTGTAAATTGCACGGAGTTTGGAATGGCGACCAATAGGGAAACACTGCAAACCATGCCAAAAATCACGCAGATCACGAGCCGGCCGAGAAAAAAAAAATGAGGCCACAGATGAGGGTTTAGAAAGCTCGGGGCAGAGCTAAAACTGAACACTTAAACCTGCAAAACACCAGAAAACATAGAGAGCCAAGCAAAACCAGAGATCTCCAAAAAAATTCAGTTTAGTAAAAAAATTAAAAACTAAAAAAACCTCTAGTTTAGCTATCTTGTTAAATTTGGTCAGCAAATTTAGCTAAATGTAGCTACAAAACCCCTGATAGCTCAGAAAACCTGCACATGCACAAAGAACAAGAAAAACCGAAAACTTTCCAAGAGCAAGAATGTTAGATACATTAGCAAGGAAAAAACAAAAAATAATGATCGAAAACTTACACGAGGAGTAAAAAAACAAAACAACAAGAGTAATCACAACTAAAAAAATAGTGCATGTTTACTCGATCTCACTTCGATACCATGAAAGAGTTTTGAGAATCAAATAAGAAACTTTGCACCATGAAGTAGTTGCACTCTAATGGAATCATGATAGCTCCAACAGTAATCGAAAGGTTTGATCAACAATGGAAGAACTTGCTCAAAAGAATCAAAGCTTGCACATACAGAAAGACAACGAGTGTCTTGGCATGCTCATAAATGAATAGTAAGAGAGTACATATAGGGTGCTGAGTAACCCTAGTGCATGACACACATGTAAACCCTAAACCTAAACCTAAACCTAACCCATGTGAGATGACCCTCCAATATGTGAGGAGGACACATAGGATAACTCACACCAAAATAAAATGGCATGAAGAAGAGAGTGGAATACAAGTTCAATGAGGATGACATTACCTTGATTTCTACTTTTATATATTTCCCCTTCCTTTACTTTCCTCCCTCGTTATATATCACCTCCCTCATATCCTCCCTTATTGGCATTTCCATATCACCCTTACGGTAGTAATAGTAATTTATTGTCCCCTCAAACCCTAAAAATTACTATGGCTTTACTGGCTATGTGATTTGACTGTTTGGACTTTGCAAACATTTTGAATTTACTCCGGACACGTGAGACTACTTTTCCCTTTTATTAAGCTAGGGAGGATAGTGATGTCATTCGGCAGAGTGAGATGAGGGTAGTTTGAAGATGAGGAAAATGAAGATTTGGATTTTCTTCTACCACCATCGAATATCATTAGTCCAAAAAAATGGCGTGAAGAAGATAGTCTAATACAATTTCAATGAGCAAAGGCGGCGAATGTGGTTTGCACCACTACCACGTGCATCTTCAAAGTAGCCAAAGTGCACCTTAAGAAACATTCTCTATAGCGCTACTAGTAGTGTAAGATTGGTGTTGCTTCCAACGAAGAACCGTCAACAAAATTTACAAGTATCTCCTTAGAAGAATTCCTTTTGGAGCGCCCCCACCCGCTAAGATCCAAGCTAATGATTTAAAATCTGGTGGAGATGCACCGCCCATCCTCGCTGGCTCCAAGGGTGGTGCAGTAGATTTAATTGATAGCACCTTTGAGTAGAATGTGTGTGACTATCTCTACTAATGAGATTTTGTATAATGTGTGTTTATCAATCAGGGGTAGCCTTTATTCATAATCTAGTCTTTGTTTTTGGTGTTCCTCAGACCCCCTTATAGTTTTTTCTTTGTTGTTTTGCTAGGCTTGGCCTAGTGTGCTTGTGGCTTTGGGGATTTCCCTCATACCTCCCGCTTATTTTGTTTAGAAAATCTTGTATCATGTTGTACGTAATATAATATAAGATCAATTTCATCAAATAATCTAGCCAATGCATGGGAAAATGTTGATGACGCCATCCATTTTTTATTGCGTCGACCTTCCTCACACAAGTCGAGGGACTATTTAATTGGGTTGTGGTTTCACCTATCCTCACTCGTTTTCTCACGTTTTTGTCTATTGTTTTCCCCTTCCCTATCATGGCATCTACCTATGTTCCTTTCATCCTCTTGCATAAAAAAAATGGGAAACGACTTTCATCTCTATTGTGTCTTATAGTCTTCTTCACAATGTCCTCCGCATAGACTCAGAAGATGTTATGACTGTGATTGTGAATGCCATGGGTGTGGTTTATCTCTAAAACACCGAGCGATCTTGTGTAAACTCTAAGATTGTAGGTGTCTTCATGTTGAATTTCTGGTGTTGTGTGTAGATAAATAATTGGTCATGGCAATGATCCCATTTCATTTACTTAGAACATTGTGTGAGTTTGGTCAAATCTCTGGTAGAAGTATGCCTTCCTTGTCTTTATGTAAATTTGAATCCTTGTTTGTCACCTTTATGGGTTGATAGCAAGATTTTTGATTCCTCGGAATTTAAAATTCGGGTCCTACTTCAATTTTTGACTCTATTCAAAGCATCCGTCGATTCGATGGGGTATCTATCTCCGTGAGGCCATCCCTAGACTAGTCGCACTCATAATACATATCCCGCCCCTTCCTCATCACGTGAAGTACTTGAAGTTTGTTCTTAGTGCGTCCTTTACCTTTCTCAAGATTATCAGTAATGCTTGGTCAAGCGGAACCCTAAGGTTTCTCTATCATTCCCACTCATTTTTTTGTATTCACAACTCTATGTTTTTATAGGCCTAATTATTTATGTTACATGTTGGCCTCGTTATCTTTCTTACTCATTTTTAGTTTTTGTATGTATCATTTCTTCAATCAAAATGTGGGATACTTGTATGTAATTTGTCCCTAAATTTATTTTCCAATAAGTTTCTAGATAATGTGCCCAACTATCTTAACAATGTTTATATGTATAATATGTGTGATTATCTTTAGAAATTTATAATATATAAAAAAATGTATATATATCATTTTTATTTATGGTAAATTATTATTTGATTAATGTTAATTTACCTCGATAAGATACACTGACATTAGCTAGGAGCGTTAAGTATTAACTCTCTTACTTTGATTTTTAAGGTCATATTATCCTCTCAACTTCAAATTGTTTGCTAAAAAAATGTTCACATCAATTTAAGGTATATATAGAATTGAAAAATTTTCAGGCACTTCAACAATTAGTGTGTTCATAGATATCATGAAAACAATTTTAATTTACAATGAATTATTATGTGAATTTGGGATTCCAAATGACGAATAATATTACAATGAAATTCAAATTCTTCTTAAAATGATTTACCATAATTCTATCTTTAGAAAAGGAGTTTTAATTTATTTCATATCTATATTTAATTACAAAAATATATCCTCATGACAAGGGGAGTAGGAGAATTTTAATTTTCATTTAAAGTGTCAAGTGTGGGAGGAAAATGTTCGTAGTGATTTCATGTCCCTTCTTTCGAGGTACACAAGGATGGTGGAAGGTGACACGTGGGGTTAATGATGAATGATGTTGGACATTTATAACTATTAAGGGGATGTTAATGTTCTTGTAATCCATGTTTATTCCTCTATTGGAATCCGGGTTTATAACTATTAAGGGGATGTTAATGTTCTTGTAATGCGAGCGCCAAAGGGGGTTTATATTTATTAATTTGAGGTTAATTTTCTTGAAATGTAAGCGCTGCTGGTAGGGATGAGATTTGACACCCATCCTAGGCTTTTTTGGCACTAGAAGATGTTTTGTACGGTTTTGTGCGAAACTTTTAATATTTTTAGTAGACCATCAAATTAATGTCAATCACTATTAATAAACCGTTATTTTTTCTATTTTCTAGATCTATTTAAAAAAATGGGTAGTTTGACTTTAATTATTAAATATTCGTTTTTTAAATAAAGGGGTCGTGGATTTGTTATTTGTTAATCCAAAATATGGATACTTATTTGAAATCTGGAGCTTTTCATATTTATTTCATATATGTGCATTTATTTCAAACCTTTCCCAAGTCCCGAATCAAAATAAGTGGTACTCTACTAGTTAAGTGGTTATTTCATCACGCATTCATTCGGGTCCTACTAGTTTATTGTTTAAACACAGTTGTTTCTGTAACATTCAGGCAGATTATTCAGAGTCCATAAATGTTGGTGTTCTTTTCTATGTCTGTAGCATATTTTAGTAGGTTTTTCTAGTGCCACGGATACACATTTTATTCCTGTGCAAAGAGGAAATTGAGCAGCAATGGTAGAGGAGGAAGTGGCAATAGGGATGCGATGAAATTTTCCCCGTGGAAGTTTTTAATATTTTATAAGTGGTAACTTCTAGATTAAGATAATTATTCTGAACCAATTGGTGAGTTGTATTTGCAATGTGGATTAATCTAATAAATAAACAATATTATTAAAAATCATGTTAAAAAAGTGGGTTAATCTAATAAATAAACAATACTCATAAAAAAGCATGTTAAAAAACACTAAATATTTTAAGGGTAAAATATAACATTAGCCGATTCTATTAATGGAAAAGTGGCTTTAGTTTTTGGGTTTATTTGAGTTTTAAATAAAGAGAATAAGTGGTAAATCATCGAGCAATACCTTATTATGTTTTTGTAAATTATATATATTTATTTTTCAGGGTGCTATACGTAAATTTTGTAAATTTGATTGTTCAGTTGAATATGTATCAATTGTGTATTTGTAAATCTCAACAAAAATACAAGGTCATGTATATCCCATTAATGATTCATGCGAGAAGATTGGGAAAATAATTATGTATTTTGACTCACACAAATAATAAAGACTTGGTGGCGAAGATAAGTGACAGCCCAAAATTTGACCACAAAAGTATTTAGAAGGTTTGTAAAAACATCAAACTGTCATCAAATTTTGAACTGACGGGAAAGGGTGGACGTAAAATATCATCCCTTCCACTCGGGTTTAATCTTATCTTGGAATTCCTTACAAGTGTAGTGTTGTGCACGTAGTTTATTAAGGGGATGTTAATGTTCTTGTAATATGGGTTTATTCCTCTCTTGCAATTTGGGTTTATTCCTCTATTAAGGCCAAGGGGATGTTAATACGCATTCATTCCTCTCTAGGAATCTGGGATTTATGTTGCTATTTGGTGTACTGGGTATTGCGGTTGTGTGGTCGTCTGTGTAGCATTGAATAGTGATTTTTCTTCATGATAGCATGGCTCTTAATAGGAATATGGGGGAAGATTTGGTTCACATTGAGCCTTGGGATCTCAATGATATTAAATCGAGGCTATGGAGGTATTCAACTAAATGGTATTTTCCCCTTTCTTAAATATTTTTGAGGGGTACAACGAGCATCTTAGTAAGGATTTTTGATTCGCATGGCAGCCAGTCAAGAAATGGACGAGGGGCAATGTGGTGTTGCAGGGAGTAAATATTGCAACATTAATCAACATGGTGGCTAATGTTATGGGCATGCCCATAGAAGGACGCAAAGTATAAAAACCCAAAAATGATTCAACGGATGAAATGAAGCTATTTCTGTGAGGTAAGGAAAAACTCACCCCTCATTTTGTGGGCTTTCTTAGGAATTCCTTACCTCCACCATTCAAAAAAGTGGACCTTAAATTAATCCAGTTTATCACTCTTGAGGACACCAAAAATTTATCTATGCTTACCATCTTCCGATGCTCAATTTCCTCAGACATGGGCATATTTTTAGTTTTTCATACTATATACTTCATTCTCTATGTGCTACCCTCGACCACTACAAAAAAGGAAAAATCAATATTCCCTTGCATCAGGGTTCTACTATGGCCAATGTGAAAAGATCAATCTTGGATATGGATAAATGGTTAATGGGGATAGTACACTATCAAAAGCCCTTGGATATTATGCCGTGGAAGATGAAACTAATTTTGAGAGTGAGGAGTCTAGCAAAAATACCCCGAGTCGAGTGAAAGGGGATGATCAAAATCTTGTTGAATTTGAAGTAGTACAAGGCCTCCAAGACCTAAAAGAAGGTGACGTGAAGGTGGTGGCTGTTAAGAAGGCTGAAAAAGGGGAACTTAGTCAACAAAGGAGGCAAGTTTCAATTGACACCCAGGAAATGAACCAAATGGAAGTGCTTGAAAAAGGTGGTGTGGAAGAAGGATTTGATCTTACTAAATTTGTTACACACCTTGAAAATGTGAAATGTGACACTCACTTACTAAAATCACTATCCAATTTATCCTCAACTACTCGACATGCAATGAAGATGAAGGTTGAGGATGTGGTTCATTCATTAAGGGTGGCAAGGCATGGAGGTTCTTCAAGAAAAGTGTAAGAATTTAAATAGTGATGTTGATCACTTAAGGCTATGCTTCGAACTTCACCGAGTGCGGATTCTCACTGTCAAGTGCACTTTACAACACCTTCAAACTCTCGGATAGTTGGCTAATGCCTACATAAAATGTGAAGAGCAAGGGACATCAAAGAAGAGGAAAATGGAACTATTTGAAGTTGATGTAACCACTGTGTGCACTTTCATTGAATCATTGGCTAAGGAATGGGCAACTCTGGTGGCCAACTTAGAGAAAATGAAACAATATTTGTTGATGTTAGGTTGTTGTTTAGTGTTGTTAGTTATGTGTTTTTATTGCTATTAGTTTACTATATTGGATCTTAGTTTTGATTCTTTTTGGATAAAAATATTTTTGTATGGTTTGGTATTGAATATCTTCTCTATTTAGTAGATTCATTATGTATGTGTTACGGTCCCCTAAACCCTATTTTACCTATTGTCAAAAACAAATCTTACTCTATGAGTGGAATGGTCCACTCCAAGACAAATACATAAATAAATTAAATTGAAGGAAGACTTAAAAGCAGGAATCTTTCCTTTTTTCTATGGAGTATTTACTTATTTCCACTTAACATAAATATTTTATCTCATATTTAGTTCATTCAATATTTCTTCAATTGAGATAAAACTCGCTTTGGCTCTAACATGCTTCTTATCAAATCATGTGAAAGTGGCAAGTACTTTAAAGGCAATTATTATTTGATTTTCTCTCTATGGTGAGCATTGCAGGTTTTAGATATATGATTCTTAAAGGATTGTGACATGAAAATATATTTACCTATTTTATGAGTTATATTATGGTTCCCCCAACAATAATGATGCCATAATAAAAAGAAATCTCTTTTAAAATTAAGTTGTACCAAAATATGCAACAAATACATAGATACATATATGCACTATAAAATTAAGTCGTACAAAATATACAATAGATACATACATTTGATTATATTCTCATAGACTGGATTGAAACCCTCTGCTAGTTTCTTCAAAATATCTTCAGTCATTCTCTAGTTATAGTGAGGTTCAATCACAACATAGTAAGTTAACCTGGAAGTGTCTCACATATCTTGAAAGTCATTAGCCTAGTGGCTGGTACCCTACACAAAAATGAAAAAAGATGTATAAACGAACGTCAAATTTAACACCACATTGTGGCCTTTGTTGTAACCATTGAAGGAAAAGAGAATATGTTCGATATTCTATATAAATTAGAAACATATTATGTACATACCATGTCATAAATAATGCCTAGCATCAGCTAGACCATATAACATAGCATAAATAATGACTGGATGATGTTAGCGCTTATAACATAGCATAATTAATGGTTGATAGCCGTTAGCCCTTATAACATAGCATAAATAATGCCCAACGAACGCTAGCCCTTATAACATAGCGTAAACAATGCCTAGCGAACACTAGCTCGTATAATGGATTCCAATATTTTATTTTTTGGATTCTAATATATGGGACTTTGAGTACATATAATTCCAATATAGGTGATTTTGGATTCCAATATATATGATTCTGGATTCCAATATATGTGATATTGGAATCCAATATGTGTGATTTTGGAATCCAATATGTGCGATTTTGGAGTGCAGATAATTCTAATATTTGACATTTTGGAATCCAAAAATAACTTTATTGGATTCCGATATTGGCTATATTTTTTAGTTCTTAAGACCGGAATAAGTCCCAATTCAAGAAATAAGCGTTGTGTTGAAAATTTTAAGTTTTTGAGCATGTATATTAATGTTGGATAGTGTTGAGTCTTCTTTGCACATATTAAGGAGGTGGGTTGCTATCAAAATGAGATCTTGATGAGAAAAATTCAAGCTTTCTCCATGTTTTCATTTTTTAGAGCTTCATTTTTAATCATTTTACATGCTAGTTTTGTCAATTTGTTAAAATATTAAGTTTTTGAGCATATATGTTATTGTTTGATAGTGTTGAGTTTTCTTTACACATATTAAGGAGATGGGTTGATGGAAAAATCGAGTCTTGGTGAAAATAATTTAATCTTTTTGCATATTTTGGGACATTTTTGAGTACAGGTTAAGTGCATACCTGTGAGTATAAGAGCATATGCATAACTGATCTTCCAAAGGCCATAAATTTTTCTTCAGAACTCAAAACGAACTTGTTTTTTTATTCAAAGGTATTGAGGTGAACTATGCAATGAACACATAAATTTGGGATTTAGACTTACAAAAATACAACATTTCCTTTATTAGAAAACTGAACATTTTCTTTGCATGTTAGATTCATTTTAATTTAATTAACACAACATATGCTCTTCTCTTGTGCTTTCAAGTGACCTTGAGAATAAAAATGGATATGATTATAGATATTTGTCTAACATTATGGTTATCATTTTGTTTAGAAATGGTGTTATCATTTTAACTAATTGTTAGAAATCTCATTTTTGTTATAAATTCATCGAAACCACTTATGCTCTTCTCTTGCGCTTTCGAGTGATATTGAGAATAAAAATGACAATGATTTTGGATGATTTTCTAACATTTTGATTGTAATTTGGAAATATGGATATCATTTGATATTTTGATAGTTTTCATGGAAAAACTAATCATTTGAGTTGTCATTTAAAAGTCAGCTTTAACACTTATATGCTTTAATTACATTTGTTTTCCAATTTTATTAACTTGGATCAAACTTCATGTATGTTATTCTCTTAAAATTTTGAGTGATCTTAAGAATTAAAAGTGACTTTGATCTTCATTATAACATTTTCTCGTTATTTCAAAAATTCATCATTTAAGTTGTTCAAATATTCATCTTTCAAAAGCACTTAATGAACATTGATTAAAGTTTTCCCATTTGTATTTAGTTGGATCAAGTGTCGTGTATTCTCTTCTCTTGTGCTTTTGAGAGATCTTGAGAATCAAAAATGATCTTGATCCTCTTTCTAAACATTTTGGTTGGCATGGAAAACTACTAATCTTTTGATTACAGGACCTTTTCACTTGTTAAAGAATAAAATCGATACATTTATTGATACATTGTGTGTAGGATGCTAAAGGCGTTCAAAAACACATTTAAAATCAAATGCGATTAAAAAATGCACATCAATGTCAACACAAAGTATGACGTAAAGTAAAAAAATATATGGACATGGAACTCAAGCTCCAACATACAACATCCATGTTTCAAGATAATTCACAGTCACGTATCGAGTATGATCTTACCACAATCATTGAGATTGGAGATAATATCACTCTCGATAAGAAAATCCTCCTAGTTTCCCTCATAAAATAAAACATAAACATTTTTTATTGAATCTTATCACACGAATTGACAATGTTGGTCCCAACTTTCCTATCCATCCTATCATATTATTCCTACCATATCATGGATATTTTTCTTAATATATATCCCCATCTTCATCTTATCTCTTTGTGGATTTCCCTTTGCAAAACTGTCAAAAACCTAAAAAAATCAAAACAAAAAATGAGAAAATATTAAAACATAAAAAAAATCAAAGATACAAAGATCAAACATTGCAATCAGGTATTGCATACACATGGATGTTCTTTCCTTTCTTTCTTCATATTCCTCTGCCAATCTAATCTATAAACTCTTTAACTTTTGAATTATCCACAT
This sequence comes from Taxus wallichiana var. yunnanensis, assembly GCA_018340775.1. Lineage (NCBI taxonomy): Eukaryota > Viridiplantae > Streptophyta > Pinopsida > Cupressales > Taxaceae > Taxus > Taxus wallichiana. The sequence goes on along the minus strand of CM031243.1, from coordinate 508,136,637 downwards.
AATCATAAATTAAAACGTTGTTGTTCTAATTTCTATTAGAAAATGACAGAGATAGCTAGTGAATAAATTTTACTTGTGCTTAGAATCAACACTTACAGGAAAGGAAAGAATATAATCTCACAAACACTAATAAGTTTTATCCTGGAAACCTCCAGAGGAGGAAAAACTAGTCGGGAAGGAAAATTTCTCTTTCTTCCCACTTTTATTAGCCAATTCAAATAATGAGTACAGAAATTACAATAATTATGAAAGAGAAGTAGATAATATCTCACACTTCCTCCCAATTACTTGCTTGCTCTGTCTCAACACTCCTTTCTTCTACAAAACACAATTCCAGCACTAAGAACTTCTTGCTCACTTGCTTTCATGCTTCGATGATCTTATTCTCTTCTACAAACATATATTTATAGCCTTTCTCATGTCCTCCCGTGCACTGGAGAATGGGAAAGGTCACATAAGGGGAAGAGACACATACAATCCTTCAAATTATGAGGTTGTTTTTTTCATATTCATTTTATTTTATGTTATTTTTATTTTATTTGTCTTTGACTGATCATGATGAAGTAGATTCCTTTTGGATCCCTATGGATCACACCTCCCCTACTTAAGAGGCTTTTTGTCCCACAAAATCTTAGTGGGGGAGTAAATGAGGAAATAATTCCCTCACTTTCTCCTTCGATTACCACCGGGCTTGTCTTGGTGTCTTTCCTTTCAGTCCAATTTGCGAAGACTCATGCGAACCTCTCCTAGTCTCTCCGACCTTCTGTTGCAACACTACGTCCTCCTCCAATTCACCTTGTGATTCCAAGATGCAATCGTCAATGGAAGGTAGAAATTGTAGTTCTTCATCTTCATCTAGCATGGATGGCTCATATAGGTACAAGTTCTCACAGTTTACTACAGAGTACATCCTCATAAATTATGGTAAATCAAGTCGAAAAGCATTTTCTCCAACCTGTTCCAATATGGTGAAGGGACCATATCATAGTGGCTTGATCTTTCATGCTTGACCTTGTAGTCTCTCCTATCTCAAGTAAAGCCAAAATCTATCTCCAACATGAAGCTTATGTTCTCTCCTATGCTGATCATGCCTAGATTTGTACTTGGCTTGAGATTTCTCTAGTTGTTCTTTAACTTTGAGATGGATTTTTGGATCCTCTCAATGAATTTGTTTTCTCTAGTCACCTCTGTGTCTTGTGTCTCCTTCTCATCCTACTTCCCAACTGCTATGTCCAGTGGATTTGTAGGTAGATATCCCAAGCATGCTTCAAACGGTGACTTCATAGTGGATGTGTGTACTTCCTGGTTATAGGAATGTTGAATGTAGGCTAATGACTCATCCCAAGTCCTTGGGTATTTTTGTTATACCCTCTAATCAATTATACCAAAGTCATATTCACCACCTCTATTTGTCCATCTGTTTGTGGATGGAAAACAATGCTCCTCTATAACCTGGTATCCATATTGTCCCACAAAGTAGTTAAAAACCTCCCCCAAGAACCTGGAATCCCTGTAAGAAACAATAGACTTTGGAAAACCAAAATGCACCCATACATTAGCAAAGAAAATATCTGCTGCCTCATGTGCTTTTACTTGTCTTTTTACATGCCATAAGAATACACATCTTACTGAATCTATCAACAACAACATAGAGATAGTCATGGCCATGTTTAGACATAGGTAATCCTCCTACAAAATCCATAGAAATGTCCTCCCACGGACAAGTAGGTACCGACAAAGGCATTTAAAACCCTCCTTCCTAGTCTTAGGCTTGATAGTACAACAAAGCTTACATTCACGTATAAATTTTGATACTTCTTCTTGCATATTGGGCCAATACACATACCTTTGCAAGTGGGCTAGGGTCTTACCAACACCAAAATTTCCCGCGTTACTTTTGAGGCATTTGCTTCCCTCATCAATAGAATTCTTTCTTCTTTAGGCATGCAAAGCTTCTCCCATCGGTAGAGCAGCCTGTCCTTGAGATAACAATCTTCAATTCATGTCCTTTCAGTCCTTTGGGACTACAACTGCTAAAATGTCACCCCAAAGTCTCTGGCCTGGGCATATGCCTCTCTGTAATCTTCCTTCGTGAAAGGCTTGATCTGAGAGATAGTGGCCAAACAAGAGAAATTCTCCTATGTGGGTGGCCTAGAAAACATGTCTCGCCACCAAGTTTTTACTACTTCTTGGATTTGATCACCGGACGGAACTGTTGAAGAAAACCCATCCATTTGTAGTGCCTTTCTGCTGCAATTGAGAATGTGCTTGCAAATACTGGAGAGGTTTGTGGTCAGTGTGCACAATAGTTTCTTTACCCAAAAAATAATGCTTCCATTTTTAATTGCTCTGAACTAGTGCATACATTTCCTTATCATATACTGAATATCCTTTAACTGTTGAAGTGAAAGTTTCATAATGATAGCATACGGGTTTACCTCCTTGAAGCAACACTACACCCATAGCGTAATCACTGGCATCTGTTTCTACTTCAAAAGGCTACTATAAATTAGGAAGAGCAAGTACTGGAGCATGACTAATCTTGTATTTTAATAACTCAAAGGATTTGTCTTGTTCCTTACCCCATTCAAAACCCTTACTCTTTGTGGCCACTATGTGTAGAGGTGCTTTGCAATCGTGGAGAAGCCCGGAATGAACTTCCACATGTCTTTAACTGCTCCCACAAAACTCCTAGTCTCTGTGGCTCTTGTTGGTGTTGGCCAATTAGTGATGGCTTCCACCTTCTTTTGATCCACTCGTATCTCTCCTCCTCTAACCATGTGCCTAAGATAGATAAGTGACTATTTGGAAAATTCACATTTCTTCATATTACAAAGCAACTGTTTCTCCCTGAGAACTTGCAAGACTTATTGTAAATGAGTTAGATGTTCTTCCCATGTGGCACTAAATATCAAGTTATCATCTAGATATACAATGTCGATGATTATATGAAATCCCACAATACATCATTCATCAATCTCATAAATATAGTGGGTGCATTGCATAACCCAAAAGGATGTACTAACCATTCATACAAAACCTGCTTTATCTTGAAGGTAGTCTTCCATATATCCTCCTCCTTCATTTCTACTATGTGATAACCTAAATTGAGATCCAACTTCATGAAAAAATTGGCATGCTAAATCTGGTCCAAGAGATCATCTATGTGGGGAAGTGGATATCCGTTCTTTATGGTCATCTTGTTTAAAGTGTGGTAGTTGATGCACATTCTCCAACAACCATCCTTCTTTGGCACCATCACAATAGAAGAACTACACGGTGAGGTGCTCGGACATATCACTCTTTGGTCTAGTAGTTCCTTGAGTTTCTTATTTACTTCAGTACTATCGAGCAAGGATTGCCTATATAACCCGATGTTTGGTAGAGGGGATTCTGGAAATAGCTGAATCTCATGATCTACTTCTACTTCCCATTTTGGTGGTAACCCATTGGAAGCCTGAAATACTTCCTAAAAATATTGAATAATACTATCCAAATCATGCTTTCCCTAGTTAGAAATCTCTGAAACTTCTACCCCATCTTGTTTATCCTTTAACAAAAGTAAACAAAAATGATTATGATTTTCCTAAATAAGTCATTTTTCTTGGTTAACACTCACCATAGTAACCCGTGTCTTACGCTAGTGTGCCCAGGATGTTGTAGATGATCCCATCCTTGACCCATCTATATCGGTTTTCCCTTCTCATAAATATAGCATCCCTAATATACAAGTAAGGACTCCCGAATACAACATCAAAAGCATCAAGTGGAATAACGTCAGCTTCCAAAACATCAATATACTAGGAATTTATCCCAAACTTGACCTTATATCTTCTTGTTACCTGAATTTCAACACCCTTCTTTACCCAACCCAAAGGATAAGGGTGTGTATGCTCGTCAGTATCAAGACAAAACTTCTTTACCACTACTTCAGAAATCAAATTAGATTGAGAACCTTTATCAACAAAAGCATTTACCTTAGTTCTCTTGATCTGGAATATCCTACTCATCTCCTCTTCCTGGCTATCCATGTTGGTGGCCGTGCATCCAAGCCTTTCATCTACATCAAATTCATCTTCAATTTTCACCTCCCCTTCTATTTTTACAAATATCATGGACTTATTTGAGTCCTTGGTTTGGTTTTTCAGATGTAACTCGGATGCAACTTCCAACATGTAGCGTTAGTATGACCAATGATATCACGCTTCTTGCAAAAATTCTTGGGATCTTTACAAGTATTTAAAGTAGTTGCAGCTTTTTTACCTTTCCCTTTCCACCTACCCTTGTTACTTTTTTTCTCATACTCTTTTTTTTTTTCTTATTTATTGATTGCTTTACCCTTGGCTCTACTTCTCATTGTTTCTTTTCATCATCTATGTAGTATGCCTGCGTACACATGCTTCATTGATATCTTTGGGCTTTGTGGAGAATACGTTTATTCGAAGGTGAGTGTGAAGTCCTCCCAAGTACTTAGTTAGAATATCCTCATCCTCCAAGTCCATGTTTAGCAACATGGTCTGCCTCCGAAACTCCATAGTATAGTCCTACACACTTTAACCACTGCCTTGTCTAAAATAATTCCAGTTAATCATTTGGTCAGTCTTGTGGCCATTAGGATAGAATTTAGATCTAAGTAATACTTTAAATTCTTGCCAAGATTTCACAATAGGACACTTCTTTTTCCACAAGTGGTTAGATGGGTTTCCCACCAAATCGAGCATGTCCCTCCATTTTTAGACATGCAAAGGTGATCTTTGTGCTCAGCGACATTATGGATGCTAAAGTAGAATTCTAACTATTTTAACCATTTATCAAGCAAATCTGCATCTACTTGTCCTTCAAATATTTTAATCCCAACTTTCTTCTCACCTTTAAAAGGAGTATGATTAGATTTTACCTTTTATCTTTTGTTTGAAGTCTCTTCTTCATGCTCTTCCCCATAATCTACCTCATGGTGGCTCCTCCCTATACCAAAATTTTCGGCTAAGCCTCGAACCACTGAGTCCATGGAGTCTTACTTGACCGATGTTGTCTTCGCATTCTGCAAGTGCTTCTTTCCTTCTAAACATCCTATCCATCATGGTCTCTAGCATCTCGATTCTATGGACTAAGTTATCTTCCTCCATTTGTCCCCGAATTCTCTACTTCCACTTCCTTGTATAAATTTATTGATCGCAAGGTAAAGCCTCTTTTCCTTTAGATCTCGTCACTGTCATACAAATCAAAGAATGAATACCATAGTCATAGATACTTGTTAGCTATGATACCAAAATGATCTGTAAACTCTTTAACTTTGGAATTATCCACAAAATCACAAATTAAACGTTGTTGTTCTACTTTCTATTAGAAAATGACAAAGATAGCTAGTGAATAAATTTTACTTGTGCTTAGAATCAAAAATTGCAGGAAAGGAATGAATATAAGCTCACAAACACCAACATGTTTTATCCTGGAAAACTCCAGAGGAGGAAAAACTAGTCGGGAAGGAAAATTAATCTTTCTTCCCACTCTTATTGGACAATTCAAATAATAAGTAAAGAAATTACAATAAGTATGAAAGAGAAGTGGATAATATCTCACACTTCCTCCCAATTACTTGTTTGCTCTGTCTCAACACTCCTTTCTTCTACAAAACACAATTCTAGCACTAAGAACTTCTTGCTCACTTAATTTCATGCTTCGATGATCTTCTTAACTTCTACAAACATATATTTATAGCATTTCTCATCTCCTCTCGTGCACTTTGGAGAATGGGAAAGGTCACCAAAGGAAGAGACACATATAACCCTTCAAATTTTGAGGTTGTTCGTTTCATATTCATTTTATTTTTATGTTATTCATGCCGATGATGATGATGAAGTATAGTCCTTTTGGATCCCTATGGATCAGAATCACCAATCATTTTCATCCCTTCGATGATATTTTGGTTAGTTTATTAGTGCTCATGGTGTGAAATTATCTCTATGGTATTCGTTTGACCTTGGTCCTTCATTACCTTGGTAAATTAAAGAATGACTAACCTTTTGGAGATCCTCTCACTATCACACATTTAATAAACTTGTTGTGAACACCTTTGGGTGTATTTGTTGACACTAGCCAATGTTTTCATCACAATCAATTCAACATCCTTACATCAAGCCATCACTGGTTCTTGACCCTTTATCAAAAAAATCAAGAAATATGAAATACTTTTCAAAAATTAAAAATCAATAAAAAACAAAAAAACAAAATGAAAAGCAATATAAAAATCTCTCTGGGGATATTGTCAATATCTCTATCGGGGTTATGGATGCCTAGCTGACAATAGAGAAATGTTGTGACTAGAATCAAATACATCTCCATTGGGGCTATAGGCGTCGCTTGCAGTGAAGAAATATACGGCTCTCCTTCCACCCTCCATTCACAAAACACCTTTCAAAATATATCATTCCCACACATTTTCTAATGCGACTTCACTTATTGCCTATAAAATCTTCACTTCAAGATGTAATTAATTTCCATGTGCACACACTAGATCTTGATGAGTAAACATGGCTAGTATGTTACCAAGTGTTGTTTAGACCTTGTTCAGAATTTTTCTTTAGTCTATGACTTGTCTCATGATTTTCACCTTTGGCTCATCACATTTTCATCACGAGTCTTGTAGCCACATTTTTTTATATCCATCCATAACATCCAAACTATTCTTCTTCTTTTTCAACATCCATGTGCATAAGAATTTTTTTACCATGTTTGAAGGAAACTTTGTCCCTATTTCAATAAAAAATCTTCTACTTCTATCTATCATCTATTTCTTGGCCAGCTTGTACTGGGGGCATGCTTGCTCCTTATTATCTCTTCATTGGCTTGTGTTCATCATCTTGTTGAACCTAACCCTACATGCCTTGATCCTCTTATCTTATTCTTGTATATATGAATAAGATTTTCTCTTGTATATGCTCACCTCTCACTAGGGTCATCTTTGCATCTTCATTTTCCTAAACATAGTTTCGTAAAACATTCAAAAAACCCTAAACATTCAAAAAAGCCTAACGAATCCGAAACCTTGGTAAAATCTTCAAAATCCAAAATATTGGTAAAACATCAAAACCCAAAACATTGGTAAAACATCAAAATCCAAAACATTAGTAAAACCTTCAAAATCCAAAAAACATTGGTAAAGTATCAAAACATCCTAAATATTCACACAACACAACATCCTCAAACATTTATAACTATCCTACAAAACATCTTACTTTAGTGCTTGCTTGTTCTAGTGTCGACATGCGGATCATTTTGATTTGCCTTCATTAACAAAGTTGGTTTACTTGTTATGCATGTCTTCCCTTGCATATATCATTGCTCGAGGTAGTTTCATAGTGCACATTTATTTTTCATGGGAAATTTATGTCATCCGTATATTCCCTTTGCATGTATCTTTTCTTGGGGCACCATTTTAACCCTTTTCGTATAACTCAAATATTTAGGAACTAAAGCTTGAATAAAAAACATTGGTGAAACTTTCTTGAATGTTGTTTGTTTGAGTTTGTTTATTTGTGCTTGTTTATTTTTTGTTTGTTTGTTTACTTTCTCGTACTGAATTGCTTCATGTATTTTTACTTTGAGTTAGTCCTTTAACAATGAACAAAAATCAGTATTATGGATCTTCATGTAATTTACAATTTTTTCGTATGTTTATAACAAATAAATATTTACTTCTGAGCCAGATGGTACATCAGCTACATCGCAATCTTCCAATTCTTCATCTATCTTCCCATTTCCATTCTAACTAATTTTCTACCTATCATTTTCCAATTCTCCCCCTCCCTTTCTTCTACCACTTGAGACACATGATCCTACTCTTTTTATCAATTTGAACAATGGCCAATTATGCCCAGTTCGAATCTTAGTTGCAGCTGATGTCTTATTCTTCTAATATGACCATTTTCTTCTTTTTGAGTGTCAATCGACCTCTTCTACCACCCCATCGACACTCGAGGGTGCATTATCCATCCTACTAATTTTTCTTCCACTCCTTCAAATTGTCTAAACTTGTCTACTATCTTTGAAGTGGCATCGGTTGCACTACACCACATCAAATAGGGAAAATTTAGACACCTAAATCATACTACACAATTTTAATACTAAAATTTCACTAATTATCCTTTTTCCCATTATTTCATTATAATTAGTGATTTTTCACTAATTAACTAACATTCCCCTTGATTTTGGTCAATTAATGACACTTTGTTAATCAACTAGCCTTCCCCTATCCTTGATGTCAATTAAGAACACTTTGTTAGTTATAATCCTATTTTAATTAAGTAATTAACTATTATTAATTAAGCCTTTCAATATCGTATTTAACTAATAAACCTTCTTATGAGTTAAACCCCCCTTTCAAACCCTTCAAATTCTACAAATTTCCTTCTAAATTATATCCAAATAGCTTCTATAAGCTTAATTTTCCGTATTAATTAATCGTAGTTGATTAATTAAATTACCTCCAACTCCTATGAGTTGTTAATCACTAATTAATCTCTTGTAATCATACTTATCCCTTTCTAATTCTACATTCCCTTTATCCCACATTCACTAGGTTGCAAGCTTCTCCAAAACTGGAAAGCTATATAAAGAACCTAGTACAAATTGTCCAAATTTACACCATGTCCTTGTAAGACATTTTCAATATGATAAGAGTATTTCAATCTTGGAAGACTTATTGATCAAACAACCCTTTTCCATTTTCTACTTGGTAAGAGTAGTAAGAGGAGAACAAAAAATGACCATTAAGCCATATTGGTGAGACCTCTCCCTCTCCCTTGGAGAAGTCCTTTAAACGCATGTGGCTATGTACAAATTGCTTAAGGAAGTATCTACAATCCAAAGCCCATCAACAACATCAAAGGATGGTTTACATTTCATGGTTTTAAATATTAGACGCATTAGTTAATTTTTTCCTTTTAATGACTTTATCTTGATGTTCATGATTAAATAGCAAAGGTCTCTTTTTTGTAACTTCTACATGATAAAAGAAACAAAAAGGATGATTACATTCAATAGGAGACCCTCGCCTCTCAAACAACGTCTTTCCTTTTGAAAGATGAAATTGTGCATTTAAACTGCTCCATGCATATGTTCACAACAAACAAATTGGTGGACCATAACAAGAAGGGAATGTTAAAGTCGTTAAATGTTCCTCTCGCTAAGGTGCAATGTGGAAACTACAAGATACCACAAATGTTTATGAAATATTTATTTCTCCCCGCAAGCACCACTAGCATGGTCAACATGTGGCATATCCAATTCATATTGTTCCACCTCATAAGAGTGCCACTCAAAGGTTGATTACCACTTTTTTATTGATTGTGTGTTGCAAGTTTAAGTCCCATTTATTCCAATGTACATGTTGCTTATTTTATTAATAATATTAGAAGTTTTCCGGATGTCTTAGGAGGTCAAATTTGATATTCAATTTGTAGTTATCTACCACACATAGATGGCCTCCCTATGGGTTGCAAAATCATTAATGATCATTCCATTTTCATAAGCATTTTTTTGTTCTATTATTTGCATTATTTTTTTGTGTTGATTGAAGAATGGCAAGAGAAGATCATAGAGGAGGATTCACGAAAACTCATGTCCATCATAACCAACATATTCTTCAGTTGGGCAATAGATTTGTCTTCTTCTTTAGGGAAGTCGTGCATCCTCACCCAATATTTTTTCAACCCTTAAACTTTACATTCCTTAATGCATCCCTTTTGCGTGCCCAATGCACAAATCATATGCAATTTCTAGTCAGTTAATTTGAATTGAAATAAGCATGCTCAATTCTCTTATTCGTATTATCACCATTCACAAATCAAGGCATAAAACAGTTTTGGATAAAGAAGGGTGACTCTATTTCATTTTGATTGTGGTAATTGATACCCTCATACCTTGACACTAGTGCTAGCTTTTGACGTTCAATGTTATATGTCACAATAAAATTGTTTGGCGGTCTAGAATATTATATGGATACATTCATTTGACATTCAAAATTTAATGTGCATATCAATTTTTTTATAATAACTATTTCAAAATACATAAATTGAGCTAAGTTTTATATGGATGTTGATGTTATATGTAATATTCTCTCATAGTTATGTGATTTTTATTTAATTATGGATAATAGATTGGACTAATCAATTTCATAAATTTTCACATATTTATTTTTCCCAAAAAAATAATATTGCACTAATCAATTTGAAGATCCATAAACATAATTAAAGTTTATGAAAATATTAAAACATAATTTTAAATTACAATTTAAAAATAAATTTAAAGAAAATGATAAAATGACTCAAGACAAACTTGCAATTATTTCTAAGGTCAATCTTTTAATTTCACCTTTCTTGCACACTCCCAAATCTAATACATAGTCTATTCTCCAACCTTTATTTGTAAGAAATCAAACAAATAAAAAATACAAAATCAATTACAAATCAAAATCAATAAAATACAACTAAAAAAGAAATCAAACAAAACTAATTAAAAATCAAAATTAATGAATGTTTCCAATTTATTATTGAAATATGTACATATGTTTATATTTTATTATAAGATATTATGATAATTCTATTAGTATTTATTTTATTTACATTCCAAAGTTTTAATTAGGTCGTCTACATTAATAAGGGGTGAATGTGATATTGACAATAATTACAAGAAAATTGGAGTCTATCTACATTAACAAGGGGATAATACGGTACTAAAAATAATTACAATATAACTAAAAGCCATCTACATTAATAAGTTACCAATGTAGTAGCTTAGTCCTTAAAATTCCTAGTTAAGTCATAAAATCAAGTGTGTGAAAATCTAAAATAGTATACAAATCACTCCATAGAAAAATATACGAAATATGAGTCACATAAACATCATAAAGCTTAATTTGTTATTGAAAAGCTCAAAATGGGATGTTGTAGTTGAAGTCCCTTCTTCCTCACCAATTAGAAGAAGAGCACCATTTGGGCATTGATCCCATCAAATATTGTGGATGCCTCCACTTCAAATTCAAACTCCTTGAGCTAAAGCAAGGTATCTTGTTATGAACATCTAATAATGGAAACACAGAGCTAGAATTAATGTGTACCCTTTGGCAACAAAACACTTTTCTTATTAGAGTGAGGGGTTGAGGAAATACCTAAGCATGTTGCGACTTGTGAGACAATATATAATGGAAGAGATTTACTTGGGAGTATCACACAATTTCCAGTAGTCATGAGGTGCATGACCAAAATATCAAATATATATTTCTTGGATAAATGAAGTGATGTATTGATGTATCATGTGCTCCAATCATAGAGATTGAATATGTCTATGGAACTAGATCTATATGAGATGAAATTGTTCCTACCACTGTGAAGAGTCTTTCACAAACATCAAAGTGGTTGGATCAAATATTAAGTAATATTGAGGGGTCCCACGAATCACAAAGAGGAGGCCATTAGTATGAGGCTAGAGAGAGAAAGTGTAGATTTATGTTATGAGGAGTTAATTTAGAAACATGGTTAGGTAGTAGTATTTTGTATTTTTGTTTTAAACATAGTAGAATAGTAGAAGATTTTATTGTTAATATTCAAGGAAAAATGAGTGCAAAGATAGAAACAATATTTGGTGTTTTTTTAGATGTGGCTATAGGAGTTGGTACTATGTTGAGAAAATTCAGTGGCTAGGAAAATTAGTACATTCTCATGATCATGGTATGTTTATTGAAGGTGTTTTGGACCAATGACATGTCCCAAGTATGAGACATGCACTAAGGATGCATGCAAGGTGCATGTAGGAGACATGAATGAAGAATTTGCAAAGGTTGAAAAAATGCATGAAGGGATGCACGGAAGTATGAAGAAGCACATGAAAAGGTTTACATGCAAGAACAACAGAGTCAAGAGATAGTTGGATTTACAAGGAAGATTAAATATATAAAAAATCATAAGTTGGTGTGATCATCAAGGCAAGCGATAAATAGATAAAAACATGGATAAAGAACATGAAGAACGAAAAGAGACATGGTAATGCATGGGCTGGAGTAGATCTATTTATAACAAATGTAAAAGACTAAAGTAGAAGTTATTTATAGTACATAGAACAAAAATAGAGCTTCCAGGAATAAAGCAAACCACTTATGGAGGACCACGGGTTAAAGTTTAATTATAGGAAGGATTTAGTTGAATAAACATGTAGTCTATGTATAAAGTCACTATTCTTATAATGTAGTTGATCAAGTGGTGAAGGAAAAGTTCCCACCTTATATATATTCATCCAATAAAGAGAGTGAGTTAGAGTGCTAATGTTATTAGAGTCGATTATCCCGCCTTGTGCATGAGTCTATAGATTATGATTTTCTAATAAACTGTGTTGTTGGTCTATGAAATGCATAAGCATCATGAATTTAATGAATATTCAACTCCTTATGGTTATGGTTAGTTATCTCTATGCATTAAGTTCATGTTCTACATAGGGTATATTTGCATGTTATGATAACCACAAGTGCAAGGATTACATCTTGGTAGCCAACCACAAGAAGGAACCTGGTAGGTTTGTGTGTGTGTAAGGTGAACGTCTAGACCTCAATCTAGGTGAAGGGCCAGCAACCAAACTATGCTTTGTGTTGAACTTAGAATACAACATGACAAGGTTTATACACCTCATTCATGACACTTGTTAACGTTGTCACTTGTGTAGAGGTTGTTGATGCATTTCTTGAGTGGGTGTCTCATTATTGCCTATCACGATTGGGATACGATTAAATTTTCTCACGTATGCTAGACCACAACATTTGACAAATGTCATTATTATGTCATATTTTCCTTATGCTTGGTTTTTTCCTCCTTTTGTCTATGTCTTATACCCATTATGTCTACTTGATTCATTATGTTAACTTATCTACATTCATTTATGCTCTTATCACTACTTTCGGTCACCATCAACCTTTGTCATTCTCCATTTATTCTTTGAGCTCCATCTCACTCTATTTTTCACCTTTTGACCTTAGCTTTCCCCCAAGGATGATGCCATTTCCCATTGGCGATGGTATCGGGTTTGGTTTTTCCATGAACAACGCCATTTCCCATGAGTGCTCGTGTTGGGTTAAAACACCCCACCAATTTTTCCATTTTAGGATCACTCATTCATCATTCCAAAACACTTCAATTTTTTTCAAATCAGAAACGTATACATATGTTCTCACCTAGTTATTAGACTTGAGGTTTTGGAGCTTTCCTTTTTTATTTGGGTCAACATAGTGAGTTAGGAATGGAGGTTATATTCTCGAGCTTTCCCCTTATCCACTCATATTGATTCTCTCTTAGTGATATTGTCTCTAAGGAGGATCATGCATTAATGGTCACATTGTAAGTAAGTATTCATGTGAATATTATTTATGATTTGTTGCATGTTTATTGTTGTATGGATGGTTAATCATTCATTACTATATATTAGGTAGACATTTGATATGATCTATTTATTTGTCTTATTATATTATGCCCTTGGATTTATCCATCTCTTGATTTACTCTTATTTTGAATCCTAGTAGGATACATATCTTTATTGTAGATATATGTCTTAGAAACCTATAACTATCCTAGGGTTAGGGTCAATATCCTCTAGAATTATGATCCTTGCACTTCTTGAGAACATTTGGTATCCACATCTTGTGTGCAGGCCTAGATTTGATGCCCAACATTTGAAGTCCTAGGCGAGGATCCATCTAAGCTTGTTATACATTCTCGTGAACACAACTAGAAATTTACTTTAATTTAGATCAGTAAAATTCACTTTTACTTTTAAATTTTCCTACTTTTCTTAGGAAATTAGCCACTATGTAAGTTCCCTTTACAATGATTAATCTCCAATGTGTATCTTATTTTTTGATTTTATGCCATCGACTCTATGTTGATAATTACATGACTGACGTATTCTGGATGTTTTTCTTATCTCACCACCCTTCCCTTTTCCCATGCCATTTCCCCTATAAATATTTTCATGATCGATCTTGTTAGGATTTGTCACAAAATCATCTTCTTAGAATCATCCTATTTGTCATGTCTCCGAGCTCAAAATCTTTCTCGGATAGGTTTAAACATTTCAACATCCTTATGCTAGGGTTCTCTATAATCACTCATCATGATAGGTTGTAGTCTAGGATAATATAATTTATTCCATTTATTATTATTACAACATGCAAAACACCTAAATGGATCTTAACACAGAGAATGGACAATAGTTATCTATAAGATATTGTAAAGGAAACATATAGTTTACAAGAGAAAGAGATGTAACAATAAACTAGATGTTTATGAATAAATTAAGTGCCAAGAACTAGATTCATAGTAGAATCAAGATATGTTATTTCATTCCTTCATCTCCACCTAGCAACAACAATATTCTAATATCTCCTTCAACTGTGTAAATCCATGCCATAAACCATTGTACTTTACCTGGGACAATATCACCTAACTCCATTCCTTCCTAGCATAATTCCATTAGGACATGTGTACCAACACAACTAATTCCATCATGTATTAGCCTTACAAGTGATTGAAATATGGTAGAATGGGAGAAAACTATCCCATACATATCATCAAAAACCTTAAGAATAATGAATATTACAGACCCATCAAGTACAAAAAATTAATCATAATTGCTCAAGATATAGGTCCTATCGAAGAAATAGTATTGAAGCCTCACTCATAGCCAATTAATAAAATAAATCCTCCTACAATCTGGAGCAGTCACCGATCAATATCTAAATAAACAAAATTTTAGCAGTGAATATTCATAATTAGGGGAATAGTAGAGAATTCATAAATCTCATTTAGCAATTTGGTAATCATTTACCTACCCCCGCTTCGCGAAAAATATCACAATGTTTACTATTTCACGCTTGCATAACCAAAATAATTCTAGTCTCAATGATTTTTTGATGGATCACCTTCAAATAAACAATCTAGGATCACAATCATTGATAGTATGTCGACATTAAAATTTTCCTCCGTAATTTCTATTTTATTACCGTATGTATCGAATAAGATGTTAAGTATAATTAGTAGTGGCGTCCAATAGAAGATAACGACGCCACGATGGTGCCACCAATAAAGTAGAGTACAATAACAATCAAAGTACAATAGAAATGTTGCGGTAAAAGTTAATATTTGTCGTAAGTGGTCCGGTAATGTTAAAATGTCAAAGTTGGGGTAAGTAGAGAAGTAGGGTCTATATGATTAGGAATTAGAAATATTATATTTGTAATAAGGAAAAAGAGTGATGTCATAAATATTTTGTGTATTTTATTTGTGGAAAAGTTTAAAAAGGTGGAACCCATGTGAGATGATAAGGTTTATCTTATCTTAGAAGATAAGCCTATATGTAAAGGCAAGAGTTTAGGCATGGAATATGATTCACCGGAAGAGATTTCCTATCCTATCTTAGAGATAGGGTGGATAAGCCTGAATTCCTATAAATAAAGAGGCCACCCCCGCTCATTTAGCATAGAGAGTAGTGAGAAATATTGTATGAGTAAGTGTGTAAAAGAAGCCATTATTTAGAAGGTGTATTAAAGAATCCATTGTGAAGTTTCTCTCATAGTTATTGTTGGAAGGCAAGTGAAGTCAGTAACACTTGAAGTACCTCATGGGTGAGATTGTAACAATTTCATGTTGATATTATAATTTACACTTATATTTCAGATTTGTCATCATTCATTCATATCATAGTCTATGGTATTCTTGTGTTTCTAGATTACATCCACCAAACTAAAGGCTATGCATTAGTAAGTAATCATAGTAGGAGGAGTTCCCGGTGGAGAATTATCATAGTGCCATTGGTGATGACATTTTGGTTCCGTTGCCGGACCATTCCTCGTTGGTGGATTTTCTGGAGAAATATTCCCCCTTAGTCAGAAATCATTTGGAGGGTAACCTTGTTTTTACTGTGCATAGTAGTTACCATGGTAAAGTCACTTTTTACCATGAATAGTATTTACCACAGTAACTTTACTTTTTACCATGAATAGTATTTACCACAGTAACTTCACTTTTTACCATGAATAGTGTTTACCACAGTAAAGTTAGTTTTTACCGCAGTAAGTCAAGTTTTACCGTGGTCATTCCTATTTTACTGTAGAAAGGTGTAAAGTCACTTTCTATTGTAGTGAGTCCAATTATTTGTGCACACAAGTCTTACTAATTGTACTTGTGAATTGGTATTTCACTGTGGTTACTTTTAAAAATGGGGAAGATTCCTATTTTTTCAGCCCAATCTAATGAAGATGCTTCCTCTTTCATTCAAGAGTTTAAACAATCTTGCATTTGTAATGGCCTCATAAGAAGGGAACAATGGACTGAATTTTTTCCTACCTTTTTGGATGGTTCAACTCTTAGGTGGTTTGAAACACTAGGTGATAATGTGAAAAATTCATGGGATTTATTAACTAAAATTTTTCTTGAAGAATTTGGTGAACAACAAAAATATGTAGATCTCATGATCGATATCACAAAGTTATCCCAAGGAGAGAAGGAGAAGATAAGGGATTATCATGCTCGTGTTCTAGAGCTAAGGAGGAAGCTCAATGCCCAGATCCAAAAGGAAGGATTAGCGGATGGGTTGATGAATGGCGTGGATAATATTCTCTGTAAGCACTTCATTCTTGGGATGAAGCCGAGATCGACAACGAATGAAGTATGACCACCCAAATACCATTGAACAAGCACAGAGATTGCAAGAAGGCATGAAGAAAGCATGGAAGAATAGCCCAAAGAAATTGTTGCTAAGGTAGAGCCTACACCAACACCTTTGGTCCAAAATCCACAACCACTCTCGGTGAGCACAAATATTTTCCCTAGTACATCTACTGAGTATGAAGATCTGCTCAAGAAGATGGGTCAGTTAACTATTAATCTTCTTCAAGGAAAGGAATTTAGTTCTCAGGGAGGAGATAGAGGTCCAAAAAGAAATATAACTGAAGTTGTATGTTATGGTTGTCATAAAAAGGGTCATTATAAGTATAATTTTCTAGATAGAGCTTCTACATCTGGTATAAGAGATAATGATAAAGGAAAAGCACCTGTGAATTCTTTTGATGTAATAGATAGGAGCATAAATAATGAAGAAGATGTGTTTGTAACAAAAATAAAGAAAGAAAAAGATAACCAAGATGGAAATGATCCTAAGAAGATGAAAGGAGAAACTAGTAAGAAACATAGGAGAAGAAAGTTGGGTGTGCAGGATTTTCTAATTTCACAGGGACAAGGACCATACTCCATCTTAGAAGATTTGTCCAAAAGGCCTGCAAATATTACATATGGTCAACTTCTGGCTATGTCTTCTGAGAAGAGGTGGGAGTTGTGAAGTGGACTCAATGCTCAAAAAAGTAAGGAGGTTGAGGTACCTGTTTTGGAGGTAGAGGTAGATCCCTACGCTCCACAAACTGAGGTATTATGTAATGGTATTTTAATTCATGATGTCTTAGTTGATGGAGGTGCTACAGTTAATGTAATGACCGAGTCTGTAATGAATATGTTGGGTTTAAAAATTGATCGCCCCTCAACACTTATGTTAAGGTCATTAAATAACGGAAAAACTAAACCAGAAGGTGTTGTTTCAAATGTGGAAATATCTGTTATGGGTGTTATATGTGTGGTAGACTTTCAGGTGATGAAAAATGGTACTATTGCGTACCCAATGTTGTTGGGAAGGCCATGGCTAAGGAGAGTTCATGCAAGAAACTACTGGAATGAAGGCTTCATGACACTTGGACGTGGCAGAGAGAGGGTGAAGATAAACATGATCCCTTGGCATCATAAGGTAGAACCTATGGATTCAAGTGATGAAACTGATGATTGGACATCCTCTGATTACTCTAGTACCAGTGAAGTGGACATAGAAGATGAAGAAAGTGAGGTTGATGTTTCGGTCATGGATATCCTTCCAGTCACACCGACTCATGAACCCATAAGATTATCTGAAGAAGAAATTGTTGATCGTCTCCAACAAATAAAGATTGGTGATGTTGTGATGGAGAGTGAGAAGGAATCCTACCTCCAGCTCTTTTGAAGGTACATACACCTATTCACTTTTGATTACAAGGAACTCGCCAAGTAAGTTGGGTAGAACATTCTATTGAGCTGGTAGATGGTGCTAAGCCCATAAAGAAAATGCCATATAGAATGAATCCTAATTTTTCTAAGACTGTAAAAGAAGAAATAGATAATTTACTTGATGCATGATTCATATTTGCTTTGGAAAATTCAGAATGGGTTTCTCCCATTGTGATCTCAATAAAAAAGAGTGGGAAACTACGCATTTGTGTTGATTATAGGAAGCTCAACAAAGCAACAAAGAAGGATCATTACCCTCTTCCATTCTCGCATCGATCTTGGGCGAAGTAGCTGACTAGGAGTGTTATAGTTTTTTGATGGATATAGCGGATACAACTAAGTTCATATAGCAGAGAAAGATTAGTCAAGACCATGTTCACCACTCCATGGGGAACGTTTGCTTATAGAGTTATGCCTTTTGGGTTGTGTAATGCTCCAAAGAACGCTTCCAGTATTGATGAATAGGGTATTTGAACCCTACATTAGAAACTTCATCGAGTATTTTTGGATGATTTTTGCATCTATGGGAGTAAGATGAACCGCCTGCACTCAGATGGATACACCATTTCAAAGGTTACATGAAGCAAAAGCCTCAATAAACCCTACAAAGTGTGTCTTTGGATGTTCTAAAGGCATTTTGTTAGGGCATGTTGTATCTAGAGATGGTATTGGTACTGCGATCTTTATAAAGTTTCAAAATCAAAGAGTTACCATTTCCTATTAATATAAGTAAGTTGAGATAATTTTTAGGACATGTGGGTTACTATAGAAGGTTCATCAAGAATTTCTCAAAGATTTCATAGCCACTAACCCAGTTCTTGAAGAAGGATGTTACTTATGAACCAGGAAATAAGGTGCATGAAGCTTTTGAACAACTGAAGGAAGCTTTGGTGTCTTCACCTGTTTTAAAGAATCCAGATTGGAGCAAGCCATTCATTATGTATACTGATGCCTCAGATGTAGCACTAGGAATTACTTTGAGCCAAAAATATGAAAATGGGAATGATCATCCAGTTTACTTTGGGAGCAGACAAATGAGCAGTGTTGAGGTAAATTATATTGTAACTAAAAAAGAGGCTCTAGCTATCATTTTTGCTGTAAAGAAGTTTAGAAATTACTTGCTAGGGTAGAAATTTATAGTTGTAATAGATCATCAGGCTCTAAAATATATTGTAAATAAGCCTAACCCATCAAGGAGGATAGCAAGATGGATAATTTTGCTACAAGAATTTGAATTTGATATTATAGATAGGCTAGGAAAGAAACATGTCAATTCAGATGCACTCTCTCGAGCCTATGATGGTTTAGGATCATCTTATGATGATGATGATTTCCTAGATGTAGCTTTGTTATCCATTGACACAATCCCTAGTGAATACATAGATATTTGGAATTGTCTGAATGAATTCAAGTTTCCTGATGGTGCCAATGCAAAGACTAAGAGGAAGATTACTCAAGCCAGCCATCCATATTATATTCTCATGGAGTATTATTTCAAATAGGACTTGATGGATAGTACAAGAGATCAGTTGGACGTGATCAAGGGAAAGAGCTAATAGAAGAATTCCACAATGGTACATGTGGAGGACACTTCTCTGGATAACTTACAACAAGAAGGATCTTGGATGTAGGTTATCACTGGCCCACTCTTTTTAGAGATTGTTATAATTATTATAAGACGTGATATTTGTCAAACACATGGTAACCGTAAGACTTCATCAGCTCCATTATGCCCTATTCTTCCACTTGGTCCCTTTGAAAAGTGGGGAATAGATATTTTAGGTCCACTTCTAACTACCCCACGCCAAAATAAGTATATTGTAGTTTCCACAGATTATTTAACCAAGTGGGTTGAAGCTAGGCCATTGAAAATAGCTTCCATGGATGAAGTGGAAAGGTTCATATATGAATGCATTATCACTAGATTTGGTTGCCCATTAGAAATTGTAACAGATCAAGGAAGCCACTTCATTAATGAGGTGGTAGAAGCACTAGTCAACAAGTTTTCTATTAAGCACAGGAACGTAACAACATACAAATCAAGCACAAATGGATAGGTGGAATGAACAAGTTTTGTGTTGTGTCAAATTCTAGCAAAAGATGCATCCTTACAGTACATAAGTGGGATAAAAGGATTCATGCAGCATTGTGGGCATATAGCTCAACATCAAAGTCAAGAATGGATATTCCCCATTTCAAATTGGCTTATGGCATTGATCCAGCTTCTTCCAATTGAGTTTGATATTCCCACTATGAGAGTTATGAAAAATGAAAGGATGGATGAAAGTGATTCAATAAAAGAAAGGTTGGTGCATCTTCATTTGTTGGAGGAAATGAGGGAAATAGCTAAGGATACAAGCTATAAGAAGAAAACGAAGTAGAAGGAATACTTTGATTAAAAGATCCATTGGTCTCCATTTCATGTGAATGACTTGGTTCTAGTATATGATTCCAGATACAAAAAAAGAAGGCAGAGAAAATTTCTTCCCAAATGGATGGGGCCCTACAAAATAGCAGCTATGCATGAAAATGGTACATATCGACTGGAGGAATTGGATGGTACTCCCATTACGAAATGGGTCAACCATGACAAGTTAAAGATTTTCTAGGCACCAGCTTCAGAATGTCCATAAGAGTCTACTCCGAGGACGAGTAGAAGCTAGGAAGGGGGAAAATGTCGACATTAAAATTTTCCTCTCGTAATTTCTATTTTATTAATGTATGTATTAGGAATAAGATGTTGTTAAGTATAATTAGTAGTGGCATCCAATAGAAGATAACGACGCCTTCAAAGATGGTGCCACCAATAAAGTAGAGCACGGTAATACAAAAAAGTACAATAGGAATGTTGTGGAAAAAAGTAAATATTTGTCGTAAGTGGTCCGATAATGTTAAAATGTCAAAGTTGGGGTAAGTAGAGAAGTATGGTCTACATGATTAGGAATTAGAAATATTATATTTGTAATAAGGACAAAGAATGATGTCATAAATATTTTGTATAATTTATTTGTGGAAAAGTCTAAAAAGGTGGAACCCATGTGAGATGATAAGGTTTATCTTATCTTAGAAGATAAGCCTACATGTAAAGGCAAGAGTTTAGGCATGGAATATGATTGTCCGGAAGAGATTTCCTATCCTATCTTAGAGATAGGGTGGATAAGCCTAAATTCCTATAAATAAAGAGGCCACCCCCTCATTTAGCATAGAGAGAAGTAGTGAGAAATATTGTATGAGTAAGTGTGTAAAGGAAGCCATCATTTAGAAGGTGTGTTAAAGAATCCATTGTGAAGTTTCTCCCATAGTTATTGTTGGAAGGAAAGTGAAGTCAGTAACACTTGAAGTACCTCATGGGTGAGATTGTAACAATTTCATGTTGATATTATAATTTACACTTATATTTCAGATTTGTCATCATTCCTTCATATCATAGTCTATGGTATTCTTGTGTTATGTTTGTTGTTGTGTTTCTAGATTACATCCACCAAACTAAAGGTTGTGCATTAGTAAATAATCATAGCACGAGGAGTTCCCGGTGGAGAATTATCATAGTGTCGGATTGGTGATGACAAGTAAAGATGGGAAGTTTTAAACACAATTGAATATATACATACATACATACATACATGTATGTATATATGTATATATGTATGTATGTATGTATATAATTTTATTTGTTGCTAATTGCGGATGTGTAACTTCTACATTGATCCAAATAAAAAACAATCAACAATAACATATTGCATAATGCTTACAAAATTTTGATAAACAAAGCTCTTGTAGGTTGCCACATTCAATTTTATAGTGCAATGGTCTATAATTAATTGGTAAGTGAATCGATCAATCACCCATTTTAAATTTGAAAACATTTATGTGATCATGTGATGTCACATTGTTTTCTCTACTTGTTTGAGTTAGCAATATTATTAAAATTTGTGATGCTTTTCAAATTACCTTTTCTTGATTTTTGGCACTAGTAGTATAAGTGTAACATCACCACTTTCATTTTTATCTACTTCTCTTTCTTGTTTTGGTATTCCCCTCAATGACCATGTTCAATTTCAAATCTCTATATGCTACAAAGATCCATTCTTTTCACCATGGTTTTCAAGATTTTTATTTTGATGACTATTCCCCATACGATATTATTCCTATTTATACGTTGTTGTAATAGTAATAGAAAAATGTCCATCTAGGAAAATGGAAGGTAATAAGGAAACCTCAGGAAAAAAACCAAGTTCAATAGCTTCTAGTTCTAACAAATGAAGCATCACATCTTATTTGGATGAAAGCTCATCCATGTCCGCCATTTTCAAAGGACCATGATAACATTAAAAATGCATCTCATAATGAGTTCATTAATAATTTCATGATCTGCGACTATAAATAATGTTGATAATGAAATTCCTCCCCTTGAAGACGTTCTATTGGATGAACTTGAATGTATATCATTGGAAGCATTACATTCCAACTCTAGTGTGGGGATGCCAAGCTATACACGATTGAATGATGGAAGTGAAAATCATGGTAGCCAATGAAATCACAACATGGAAGATACTCTAAGGATACCTCTTTTTGGAAGAAAGAGGAAGTAAATAAAATGAGACTTGTGAAGGAGTTTCATGTTAGTGTGGATTTCTAAGTTTCCATTTATTGAACCAATTGAAAATAAAAATAAAAATGAACCTCCCAAGGAATGAAAACACATAATTTGTAGCTATAAATTTGTTAGGGACAAAACAATGCAACTTAAATTGGATACTATTGAGAAGCATGTAGGAAAGATATATGAAAATCAAAATGTCGATGGAGTTGTGACGAATGTTGCGGGATGGAAAACTGTAGATGATTGTTTACATACAAGGTATGTAAAGATTATGATAAACACATGAGAAATTAAAGAATACTTACTAAAAATATAGGGATAATTGCATTTAAATTTAACAAATTCATTCAAAACAATCTTTTAGGTAAAACAATTCATCTATATGTTGCTTTTCACACTTTGAAAAGAGGTTGTCCTATAAAATGTTTTCCTTAATATAAGAAGATTCTCTCTCTTTTTCAAGTCCCACACTTTCCTCATTCTCACTACTATGAAAATAGTGGTTGGGATTAGACAAATAAGTAGAATTAAAAGTATTGGTTGGGGGTGGGATTGGACACATGCCTAGATATGGTTGAGAAGGAATACTTGAAAGAGAAACTTAAGTGTGCACGGTATGTGTCTTTTTTATTGATAACGTTACAACAATAAATATTTTTTTGGGTTTTTATGCATGTTTATACTATTGACAATCATGTCATAAAACCTCATTTTTTCCATTCAGAAGATGAAAGAAACCTCCAATGCTGATTTAACCTTTGTGAACATGTAATACAAAATTTTGAAGGATATCGGTGACATGGATGATTCTTTAATTAAAAAAAATATCGTATGTGTTGGGGAAGATGGGGAATTTGTAATGAAATGTCATCATAATGGTATGTGTGTAAGAATCCAAACATCCCATTTCTTGAATGTGATTTCCATTCAAATTACATGACTCATAGAATGAATAAACATACAAAATAGTAAACAAATTTAAACATGTAGCAAAAGTGGAAGAACTTGTTTGAGATGTGCTTTCTTATTTCTGTCAAATTCTTAAAAGATTCATGGAATTCCAAATATTTATAAAAGGACTAACAAATGGGCATAAACTATTAAAATATGTTGACACTAGGTGGGTGTGATTGTATCAATCGGTTCAAAGGGTGTACGATGAGTATCCATCCTTATTAAAAGAAATATGGCGGAATCACATGGAAGTGGAAAAGGCTCAAGATTTGATACATAGTTTTATTGATATAGAGACATTATTGATGTTGTGTGGTCTCCTTCCCATGTTGGATGAAATACATTGTATAATTAAACAAGCCCAAGAGAGAAGTATACATATTGTTGATTTACAAGTTTGAGGAAACATGTTTTTCTGGCTATAGAAAATTTATTTGTGAATGAGACTTCTTTTTCAGGTCCAAAGTTTGATAAACATTAGAATTCAAATTAAATTTTGAAGCTCAATTTTTTTGAGAATTATTTTCATCTATACGTGGATATGAGATACCCATGTACTCCTTTCAAAGAGTAGAAAATGGTAACATTGAGAAGTTAAATCCCACACAAACGCTCTTTGATTAGATTGTATCATCAACAATGATAAGATTAAGAGAAATTATAACTTCCCTACTAGGAGAAGTAAGGGAAATTTATATTAGCTCGATGCTTTGCTTGAAGAAATAGTTGTCGTAAATCTTGCCTATTGCAATAGTGCTAAAAATGAAAATTATTTGTCGAACGAATGCCAAAAAATATTGACAACATTGATTGAACATTTTTATAAGCCCACTGATATTAATGGAATGAATATTCCAAGTATTTAAAACCAAAATATGTTGGTTGATCAATCTCAACAATTATATTATGCAATGATTCATCAATTCAAATATTTGGATAATCCTTTTGAGTGTGGAGCAATATCTCAACTATGAAAAAAACAATTGGGTTTAGTAATATTTTTCAGAAATAATGATTACATTTTTTTACTAGATAATATATGTCAAACAATTATTTTGGATGCAATTGAAGATGAGATATTTTTTAGTTCTTTGTCCTTCATAAAGTCAAAATTATGAAACAAAATTGACAAAAATATAGAATTGTTTTTGAGAATTTACACATCACAATAACTTTCCCTATGATAGGGATTTGGCAATATGGAATCTTATAAGTGAAAGGAGATGGATGATCAAAATTCCATCAACATAGTATACGACCTTGTTGGAAAAAAGGGATGGATCTATTGCACTAGTTGAATGTCAAAAAGTTAGAGAAATGGTGAATCAAATGATATAGATGTTCCAACGTCTAAAAATTGAAATCTTTCATTCATTGATATGTGATATAGATGTTTAGGTAATATATTCAAATAGTCATTACATTGTTCAAATAATATCTTCTTCTTGAATCTTTATTTAATTTTATTCAAAACACATGGTAGAAGTCCAATTAAACCATTGAATCAATTTTTAGAGTCTTCATAATGAAAATTTGAAGGAGTTGAAGTATATGTAATGAATGAAAAATTGTATCATGTGTATTTTTTTATATTGTTGTATTTTTCTTCAGTTGTGTACATTTAGTAAAAGAGACGATGATATTATCTATGTGCATTGGTATAACATTACTACTTATTCATAGTTTTAGTATGAACCCTCTTCTCAAACCCAAACTAATTCCTCTTCTTCTAAAACCTAGACTAATTCCTCTTATATAGATATTAACTCTAATATAATCTTATCCATGTCACCTACTAGTCTGAATGCTTACATTTCAATATTTTCTTTGTAAAGAAATCCACAAGTGTAACTCTTAATTATTTGTAAATTATTAAACTCAAAGTTACTATACTTCTATTAGTCAACTATCCATGCAAGATGTATTTCCAACCATATGCCACAATTATACTTAAATAAAAATCCCATACCCCAACAATATTGTGTAAAATAGAGATCTGATGATTAAAAGACACTTATGCTTCTTCTACATGTACAAAGCACAAACATGTTAATTTATCTTCTGAACTATTATATTGAAATAAAAGATAAAATTATTCCTCATTCATATTTCTTGAGACACCTCCTGTATTAAACAAAAATAAAAAGTACAATAAATATAATTTTTAAAAATAATAAATTACTC
Organism: Taxus wallichiana var. yunnanensis; assembly: GCA_018340775.1. Taxonomy (NCBI): domain Eukaryota; kingdom Viridiplantae; phylum Streptophyta; class Pinopsida; order Cupressales; family Taxaceae; genus Taxus; species Taxus wallichiana. Next base: position 508,110,774 of record CM031243.1, on the reverse strand, counting down.
TTAATTAAATTATACAATTTTCTCTATTTTAGTGGTTGATAGCCTAAGCCTTGCACATCATCTTCTTTAGCATGTCCCACTTCATCATTTTTGGAATTGTAATTTGTTGTATCTAGTAATAATTTACATGTGTATTTGTAAACAATTCATAACTAAGAGTGGATATTTTCTTTAATGTATTATGAAAACTCACTGACAATGTTATCAATGGTTTGGCATAACTAAAAAAATTAGGATCATCTAGTTTCTTAAGAAATTGGTTCTTATCTTGCATCATTTTTCCCTTAATATTCATCTAAAATAATCTTTTTAAATGATTTTTATGTTTTTTGTCAAAAGGCGTTGGTAATCCAAAATTTGTGATCTCTTCTACCTTTCCATGCAACTCTTGTAACATTGTTTGATACTTATTCAAAAATTCTTGTGCTACACCTAGCATCACACATTTCTAAATGATAGATGATTATTTTATTGAAGTATCAATCTGGTTATGAATTCCTTTGGATGCTAATTCATTATCACCTATTTTGTAAATAGTTTCCAAATTTTTCCTTGTTGTGTCCTCTCTTGAAGCAATCACTTTTTTTGATTTAAGTTGTATATTTTTGAAGGTTGATAGAGTGAACCTACAGATCATCCATGAATTCAAATATTTTAATCAAATCATTAATTTTCTAGTTTATTCCCCCAAACATTATCTTTTATATGAATCATTATCCATTTATAAAATTCAAATAGTTTGGTTTTGGAAGGTAGTAAGTCATTTCTCTCTTTTTTCACTCCTTGTGTAATATTTTGTTGTGTTCTTTCTCTTCCTTCTTCAATATTTGATTGAGTTTTTATCTTCGTATAGTTTTTGCACCAAATTTATTGCTTTTGTTTCTCCTCCTTCACATTATTTTGCACTTCATCCAACCTTTGTTGTAAATTAATACACTTATTTGTGGTTTCCCATAAATTTTTCGTCACTTCTTCTATTTCCACCACTTCCCATTTATTTAAAATGATAAAAGATATAGAGATCAAGTAACTCATCTTGTTAATTAATTTTATCCTCCTTACTTTCTTATTTTCCAATCCTTCCTTCAAATTTTGTATTTTACCATCCAACTTATTTTTATCTCTCCCTATCTTTACCAATGATGTGTATACTATATCATTCTTCCTTTTTGATACATTTTTTCATAATTTTTAGTTATGCCAATATCGAATGAAAGGGTGCTTACTTCATAGTTAGTGCAAACCATTTGATCCTCTAGTTTATTAACTTTGGGCACATATATCTACACTCCACAATATTTGTATTTGGGTCATATGTAGGAAGTAACCTAGTGGTTCAAGACTCGTTGAGCATTTGTTTGTTTTTTCTTTGATCTATTTCTAATTTATGGGAAAAATCATCATACTAATAAAAACTCGAGGCTACTAAATCAATCCACTTCTTAAATGAGAAGGATAAATTAGAGGTTTAGGAGATTAATTTTCATGCTCGGGATGATCCATTTTTCTTAGTTGACCAAGTCACATCACTAGTAAGAGGGGTGTCACTTCCTATTGTGTAAATAATTCCTTTGAGGTGAAGATACCATGCACATGATTACTTGTATATGTCATTTCCTTTTTTCCTCTTATTAGTGTGTTATTAGGTTCTAGTACCTATCTCTATTAACCTCTCTTAAATAATCTATTTCTTTGACACTTCTTGACCACTAATACTACCTCTACAACATATCCAATAGCCTTAGATTCACTACCATATCCTCTACCACTTGAATATTTAACATGTAACTTATTAGATTCTATGAGGAAGCCTCGAGACAAAAATTAAAATTTGATAAAAGCTTGGTATACTTCTTTAATACCCCTCTTGAAAGACAAAAAAATATTGCACTCATTCTTGGTTGCAAAATCAACTCCTTCTAGCTACTTATCTAGGACTCCCTAGGAGTACTAATAAGGTTTATAATGAGGTTTGGAATGATTTTATTAACATATTTTAGAAAAAATTAGCTGGGTGGAAAGGTGCTATCCTCTCAAGTGCTGGTAAATGTTTATTGATTAAAATCACTCTTCAGAATTTACCCATCTATATCATGTCAATGTTCAGCATTCCGGCAGCAGTTGTGAATAGCATTGAAAAAATTCAAAAAAACTTCTTATGGCATGGGACATAAGAAAGGTTTAGATATCATTTAGTAGCATGGGATCAGGTTTGTAAGCCAAAGAGGATCGGGGTTTAGGAATCAAAGATATCAGAAATATGAATGTTGCTTTAATTGCAAAGTTGGGTTGGAGGCTAATCAAAGAGTAGAAACCATGGACTGAGTTGATCAAAGTCAAATACATTTCTAATCAAAACATGAATTCCTTTCTCTTTGACCAGCTGCTTCCAAATGGATCACTTTTCTGGAACAATCTTCTTCACATCAGGCATATTCTCTCTCAGGGCTGTAGATGGAAACTTGGAAATGGACAGAAAATGATTTTTGGCATGACATCTAGTCTGACATAAGTTGGGATACCACTTTTAGCTCCATCAAAGATAACCTAATTAAAAATTATGGAAAGAAAGTCAAAGACTATATTGAGGTGTCTGGCAACAGAAGGAACTGGAAGCAACTCAAAGTTGACAAGGAAAATATGCATCCCGTTGTCTCCTCCATGCAGACTCATCTCTCCCTAATACATATCAGTCAACATGATAATAAGGATGAGATTATTTGGATAGACTCCTTTGATGGAGAATATTCAGTTAAATCTGGTTACAATTCTTTTTTTCGCTTCTATTGAAAGTGAAATTGATTGGCACAAGCTCTGGATGCCTGAGCTAACTCCTAAAGTAAATTTCTTCTAGTGGCTTATCATCAAGGGTAAGATTCTCACTAATGACAATATCATTAGGAAGGGTTTTATCATGCCTAATAGATGTTGCATGTGCCAAGAAGAAGCTGAAGACATTAAACACCTCTTTCTGCATTGTAAGTATACTTCCAAAGTCTGGCATCTTATTTTTGAGAATTTCAATCAGAAATGGGTTTTCCCCCATACTTGTCTATAGGCATGGGAACAATGGAACTCCCCATATAAGCATTGTGTGATCAGGAGGCTATGGCAAATGGTTCTCCCTCACACCATGTGGAGAGTCTGGAAAGCTAGAAATGATGTTATTTTCAGAAATACTAGAAAGATATGTACAAAAGTATTTAAAGAAATTATCATTGCAGTGAAAGAAAACATTGAAATATTTAAGCCTCCCAAAAATAAAATTTATCCCGAGGAAGAGGAGCACATTCTTGCTGCTTGGAACATTGGCACTGATAGCATTAAGCATAAGGATAACATCAACATTGATAGATCTTCTGTACATTGGATTCAGCCACCCACTGCATGGTACAAACTGAACTTTGATGGAGCTTCAAAAGGTAATCCTAGGGATTCGGGAGGTGGTGGGGTGATCAGAGATCACAGAGGCTGCTTTGTTGCTACTTTTTCTGGAAAGATGGGCAAGTAGACAAATCACTACTCGGAAGCTTTACTAGCGCTCTGGGAATAAGGTTGGCTAGAGATTGTAATATTTATAATATTATAATCGAAGGGGATTCGTTGAACATTATTAATTTGTTAAATTAAAAGCAACCTCCAAGCTGTTCTATCAGGTATTTCTTTAATGAAGCTATTGAAACTTGCAATTATTTTGATAATTGTAAGATTATCCACACCTATCGTGAAGGCAATAGAGTGGCTGATAGTTTAGCAAATATTGGTGTCAACAACACAATGCAAACATGGTTAAGCGGCGACCCTCTTCCAAATAGAGTAATTGATGACATCACTAAAGATATACATGATTTTGAACACAATCATTAATAGATATAGAGCAGGTGCCAAGGATGTGATTATTAATTTCAATGGTAAGTTTAATGATGTTTTAAAATTCTACATGCTTCAGAGGTCCCCAAAAGCAGAGACAGTGTAGAGTCAAATGGAATTCAAATTTTTACCATTGTGTAGAGCAGGAACAATACCGGAAAAATGGGGGCCTCCATGCAAGACCGAACCCATTCATGATCTAGCCTGGAAAATGACACAATTCTTTGGCATTATCTACAAATGGGGGGTATTTCAAATCTCATTGAAAAGATGCAGGGTTTTGACTAGGACATCTCGGTGAAATTCACAAATGGTTGGAGAAAACGTACTTTGTTGAGTATGGAGAAGTCAGGGTCGAGATCTCTGAGGAACTCATCACCCAGGTCACGGGGCTGAACCTGGATGGAGCCAAGTTCTTCAACAAAAGAGTCGACCGTGAGGTTGAGGCTAAAAAATTTCTTGAGGAAGGGGAGCACCTCGAGTTTGTCATGGCTGGAATAAAAGTGGCCTCTATCCCTGAGCCCTTTGCTGAGATAGCACGGATGATGGTTAGGTACGTCACACTTGAGGGAAGATATGTCACCATTCCCCTGAAGCATTTAATATTTCTCAATCATTTTCGTAGGAATCTAACCATCAATTTCCCGCATTATCTGTTAAATTCCTTAGAGAGGTCTATTTTAGAAGTCCAGAATCATACCCGGGTGTACCCCTACACCAAGGTCTGATTCTACTCATCCACCACCACTACATCTCTTGCTCTCGCCCTCTGCCTACTCCCCCTGTTATTCTCCCTATCCCTACCGACAAAGGTCTGGACTCTGCTACCTCTAGCAGAAAGATGAAAGGAAAAAAGGCTAAGGTTTCCCTGCCTTCTTCACAAAGGATTCTGTGTAGCCATAGGGATATTGAACTTGCCGAGAACTTATTACATATCAGTAAACCTATTGAAGAATGTAGAGATGTGGATCTTCTTACCAGGGTTGGAAAGCTTGAAGAGGAGATTAAAGACCTCAAAAATGCTCCTAGAAATTTGGAAAAAACAAAAGGAAAGAGGAAGTTACAAAATTCTGAGGACAATGATACTACTGCTGAGATTTTTAAGAAGCTCCTTTCACTTGATGCTAGGCTGGGCAATGCCAAGGGATGTCACGACTACATCATCTCTACACTAAAAGGTGTTTATAATTTTATGGAGCAGCACGTGAGAAGTGTTTGCAGCCTTAGTGGCATTCCTGATGACATCTGGGATTCTAATGAGACTCGTGACCTTGCCCTTGCTCAGGTAGACATGAATGATCCTTCTCATGCCACGGCCATTGCGCTATTCACCTCTCTTCAGAAAATTAAGGTCAAGATTGACAGGGCAGTCAAATAGTGCAGTGCCCAGGTGTTGTTTAGTTGCTATGAAGTTGCTGTTTTTTGGTGGTTTTGCTGTTGTTTTCTTGCTGGGATGCCCTGTTTTGGATCCCTCTTTGAAGTATTTTGGTCCTTTTGTTCTTCTTCGGATCTCAGTTTGGATAGATCTTTTTGTACTCACTTTACTGATATATCTGGCTTTTGAGCCTACATGTTTAAGGTGTTTAGCCTTTCTTAGTTGGGTTTTCTCCTTCTGGTATCTAGCTACTTGAGCCTTTTTGTACTCAGGGTATAGTCCCTTCAAAACTATTTATCCTTAATAAAAAAACAAGTAACTTATTATGATTATACGAAGTTGAAAAAAATTGAATTAGACTACCACTTCTTAAATAAAGTGGACCTTTATTCTCAACTCCTATGCTTAACATATTCATAGATCATTTAGTTTATAACTCTAGTGTCTACCAAGCACCTTACCATGTTGAACCCAAACTATCACCCTCATAACCCATTTTTTGGGCTATAAATCCCTATATAATATATGTTTATGCTTTTATTCATATCGGGTTTGTATGATTAATATCCACCTATAGAGGAGGAAATATTTATTCCTTAGTTTCGTCATCATATTCATCACCTCATTTCTTAGAGGGGTGATTTACATTCCATAATCTAAAAATATCTATATCTTCATCGATATACTCCAATTCTAAAGTAACCTTATGTTTACCTAGGTATTTCCTCATAGACCAAAAGGAAGATAGTTTTGACCTTGTCAACCCAACATCTTCACAAGCTTCTTTTAGATCTCATGGTATGATTTTATAAATTTATTTATTAGCATCTTTTGTATAATTTTGTATCTTAAGATTTTGATTTTCATACCTGTCTCTATCTCTTTTTGTGGATACCATCCCAAAAATTTTGTTAACAACTCTTCAAAACTAATTAATTTCTCAAAAAAATTCTTCCATTACTTTTTTCACCCCATCCTAAGAGTTCTTGTTTTTCCTTATTTATAACAAGGGTTTACTTTCATGTTGAATTTTACTTGTAGAGTTCATGTTCACCACGAACCTTAATTTAATCACCTCACATAGGTCATACAACCAATTAGAGTTAACATTAAGATTAATTTTTTAAGATTTTCATGTTCCGTAATGAATCATTTTTTCTCGAATTTGAACCCTCCACATGAAAAAGGAAAATAAGAAAATATTCTATTCTTTTGCTGACTATCTAAATGGATTTGATTTTTGTTGTCCATATTCTGTATATATTCCAAGGTAAAAACCCTCTCTAACACATGTACTAGAATTTTGTGGGGCTTTACCCTTGTTCCATAATTTGTTATGACAATATATTCCTCCATAAAGTACCAGCCAGCCAATTCTATTTCCTATCTTAGTTGAATGCAATCCATAAAAGACATAGAAAATGTAGGCATTGTAGTATTTGTAATTACATGATAAAGTGGAGAAAAAAAAGTCCACAAAATGATTGTAGTTCCTTCTACCATCCCTCGTCCTTATCTTATGGTTCCACTAATTTAAAGGAACAAATACTTTTGTCCCTTGAACATCAAAGTAGGGATAAATTTAAAGCTTGTTGGCCTAAAACCCTCACTATACTACCATATAATTAGTAAGCACAAGTATGTTGTGAACCTAAAGGTATTAGTTTTGGAACCTATTTTAATTATTCAAAATTATTTTTGCATGGATTATAAAACATGTTAGTGTAGGATTTTATCCTTGCTTTATTTGTATTATGTTTTCATGAAAATGTGCAACGGGAAAATTGACAATTTTCAACATGACAACAATACCCCTATGTCAAAACTTCCAAGTTTTTCTTTTGAGGCACCTCGAGATCTACCTAGCCAATCCCATGACCTCCAAAATTATGTTAACTCATTCCCCTCAGTGGTTTAGGAAATTTAATTCAACCTCTCAGGTGATTATAGGAGTTCTTGAAAACTACTATTTTTGGGTAGTGTTGGGAAGGGTTACCATTGGCCTTTCCAAGATCGATGCACTCCCTAGGAGTGGAACATGTTGGTGTGAGTTATCCTATGTGTCCTCCTCACATATTGGAGTGTCATCTCACATGGGTTAGGTTTAGGTTTAGGTTTAGGGTTTATTGTGTGTCATGCACTAGGGTTACTCAAAGACCCTATATGTACTCTCTTTCCATTCATTTATGATCATGCCAAGACACTCCATGCCTTTTTTTCTCTATGTGCAATATTTGTTTCGTTGAGAAAGTTCTTCCATTATTGATTCATTCTTCCTTGTGATTAAATTGAAGCTATCACGATTCTTTTGATTGAAACTACTTCATGGTGCATCGCTTTTTGATTTGATTCTCAAACTCTTTCATGATATCAGAGCTGAGATTAGGTAAACGTGCATTCGTCATTTGAGTTACGATTACTCTTGGTTTCATTTTTTTTACTCGTGCAAGTTTTTGATCTTTATTTTTTGGAATTTTTCCTTGCTAACGTATTTAACTTCTTGCTCTTGGAAAGTTTTCGGGTTTGCTGTGATCTTCATGCATGTGAAGGTATTCCTGAGCTATAAGGGGTTTTGCAGCTACATTTAACTAGTTGCAGCTAAATCTAGCGATCAGCCAAAATAGAGTAATTTTTAGTTTTTTAATTTTTTTATTAAACTAAAAAATTTAGATCTCTATTTTTGGCTTTCTATGTTTTCATGGTGTTTTGCAGATTCGATTCAAATCAGTAGGTTTAAGTTACAGCTTTGGTGTTCTTTTGTTCTTCTTCACCGAGATCCCAATCGTGCTACCCTCTGCAAACCGAGCTCTTCTCTAGCACCGGGCTCATTCAATCAACTCGCCATGAGCTCCCTTCAAACTGACCTATTTTTTCAAAAATTTTGGTTTGGAGTAGTTAGTTAAAATTTGAAGGGTTGTTCATTCCGTGTGTGGGTTTTAACTGGTGAGTCAATTTTCCTCTTCCCGAGTCGTGCTTGGTGAGTTACCTTGCATCTTCTCCTTGGCTCTTTCCTTCCTCCCGGCCTCGAGTCATTCTACCCTCCTCTGCCGTGGCCATGTGCTTCTCCCCCTACTCGCGAGCTTCCACAATTCCTATCCATTGGAACCCTTCCTAGATGTTGAGCTCATTACTGGACATCAAAGTCTCCAACCGATTCTCCGCTCACTTCCGTCATTGGGCTTCTAATCGAAAAATAAACCGGGATCCTCACTTTTTCACTCACCCCGCCGTGCTCAAACTTGAGATCCTCCCAAAGTCTCCCTCCTTTTTCGGTTTTTTCAACAACCGTAAGTTTGTTCAACTCATTTATGGTAAGTTTTTTTTTAAATTCTTTTTAAGGGAAAGTATTTGCTTTTAACTAAGATCTATTAAAGTATAACAAGATGCTTTTTGTTAATCTAGTTTTGTTAATACATCTTAATAGAAATTAGTTCCATTTCATTTAATAGATCTTCATTTGTTTTTCAAATTTTTTAGATTTATTTAAATCAATTCAATATTAATTAGGATTTAATTTTTAATTAGATCTTAATTCATGTTTTTTGTAATTAATTAGATTTAATTAAATCTGTTTTTATTATTTATAATTTCACTTTTACGATTAGGTACAATTTTAATAAAAAGGTCTTTAAATTAACATTTTTTAATCATTTCTTTTAACTCCAAAATTTCTTAAATTAGCTAAATCAGACGTTTCAAAATGGTAACTTTTTAAAAAAGTGCTATTGTAATTTTTTTACTAATCGTGCGCTCAAGTATGTAGTATCACTCGAGCACCTCTTTGTCTTCCACGTTCCTTTCCGACGTTTTGAAGATCATCTCGACTCATCTTGAGTTCTTCAAATTGTGTTTAACCCCTATTATTGCTTGCGACTAGTGTGCGTGTCCGCGCACACTGCAGTCTGCGAGCAGGGGGTACTCTTTTTTGACGTGAGATGCTTTTTTCTCACAACCAGGATTTGCTTTTGCCTCCTTCCTTGTCTTTTGCTACACTCCACGAAACATTGTTGTGGTCTCCTCTTGCACATTATTATGCTAGATGCAAGATGAGTTACCAAGTGTTTCCAATCACACACACGGAGTGAATTGTAATCAACGCACTAAACTATAAAGTGTCGAAAGCAGGGTGTTGTTATATTGTCCTGGGTGGTTGTGTTTCTTTTTTGCATTTCTTTCTCTCTCTCTCTTCACTATGGATGAACTTTCAATTCCTTTTCTTACGCCGTTCAACTTCTTCGAATGGAGATTGAAAATGATTATGAAACTAAGGGGTAAAGGGTTATATCGCATCACCATGGGAACTCAGACTCAACCATACGATAAACCTAAAAAATCTAAGTGGTTAAACCGTAATGATGAAGCTTTAGGTATTCTTTGCATGTCTATTTCTCCTTACTTGCTCTTCCACATTGAGGCGTCTCAAACACCAAAATCTACATGGACAACACTTGGATGAAATGAATGGACAACAAGATGACATGAGAGTGCATGAGTTGGAAAACGAACTACTAGGGTTACATCCTAGCGACTTTGAAAACCTACAAGCTTTCTTCTCAAAATTTGTCCACATTAGATAGTTGTTAAAGGGATGTCAAGTAGAGAAGAAATATTCTCAACTGATCTTGTCGATTCTCTCTAAGATAGGTCCTAAATATTATTTCTTCATGTCAACTTTTACGCTACAAAATCTACTTTGGGCAATGCTTGGAATATGCCCTTCTTTGACTATTTTTTTCCCAACTCATTCAAGAGTAGGACAAACTCATTCAAATGGGGTCTCTCAAGTTCAAGTCACATGCCCTTGTAGCAATTACTAGTAAGGGAAAGAAGACTGAAAAGAAGAAATAAATAAAGGATCAACCTAAGAAAGAAACCAAGACCAAACCTAAAAATGACACAAACACTTCAATTCTAAGCATAAGGCACAAAAAGTAAAGTTTTTGTGTTCCTATTGCAATAAGTTTGGTCATGACGAGCACCACTATTTTTAAAAAAATTGATCACTTATCTCATTTACTTGAGAAGAATAAAATAATTGTTCCTGAATCCATAAAACAAAATTCTCCGAAGGCCGAGTCTTCTACTGCAAAATGTTCTAAATTTGATAAGAAGAAAGGAAAGGCCCTTGTAGCAAGAGTTTCTCCTTCATCAACGTGGATTATAGATTCCGGTGAATCCTACCACATGGTTTCTTCACATGTTGAGTTCTCCAACATAGTACCTTGTGGAATGTCCCAAATCACGATGGGTAATGACATGACAGTGTCGGTTTCGATAGTGGATTGGTAGAGATGGATGGGGAACATTTAACCAAGTGTTGAGTGTTCCTGATCTCTCTACCAATCTCCTATAAATTTACCAAATTACTCACCTTGGTGAAGGAATGCGAGTGAAATTTAGGTCCTAACTCGTGATTATTTGTGAGCTTAAGGATGACACTACGGTGGCTGAGGGAAAGGCAGATCACCATTAATGGTTATACACCTTCTCCCACTTTACTTCTGATTCTATGCCCACTACCTTTCTCACTCATGTAAATGAGGTTAGTAAACTATGGCACGAGTGTTTCGGACATCTAAATTATCGCTACCTTCAACAATTGAGCCAAAACGAAATGGTCAAAAGGTTTCCACGTTAAGTTTCATAAGGGTCTTTGTGAGGGTTGTACCCTTGGAAAGCATCCTGAAAAGAACTTTGACAAAGGAAAATCCTTGAGAGCTACTCGTCCTTTGGATCTTGTTCACATCGATGTTTTTGGTCCATTTCCTTCTCCTTTGTTTACTAGAGCTCTTTATGTACTAACCTTCATTGATGAATTTTCAGGATATACTTGGGTATATTTTCTTAAGCTTAAGTCTATGATCTTTGAATATTTTCAGACTTTAAGCCTCTTACTAAGAAACAAGTGGAATAGTCTATTAAGGTTCTTCGAACCGAAAATGGAGGTGAATATGTAAACAATAGGTTCATGGATTTCTGTAATTTTGAAGGGATCTCTTTGCATCATACAATTTCTTATAGCCCTTCGCTGAATCGAGTCATGCAGAAAGAAATAATTGTACTCTTAAGGAGATGGCCACTTGTATGATTCACTCAAGTCTCTTCCTCCACGAGTATTGGGCCGAAGCAAGTGAATTGTGAAAATTACATTCAAAACCATGTTCCACACAAGGTAGTAAGAGGGATGACACCCTTTGAAGCCTAGTTTGGATGTAAGTCTGATGTTGAGCACTTTCAAGTCTTTGGATCCAAGGCTATGGCTTGGATTCCCAAGAAGAAACGCAAGGCTTTGGAACCACAATCCAAACCTTGTATCTTTATAGGGTATCCTGATGGTGTGAAGGGATATCAATTAATGAATCCTACTTCTCATGAGCTGTGTATTGAGAGAAGTGTTAAGTTCAATGAGTCTTCTCCGAATTCTACTTCTCCACCTATTGAGGTTCTTCACTTGCTGATTTGGATTCTCGACTCATCGATGATGATGTTTTTATCATGCTCCTCTTCTAGATCCTCCCGACCATTCAACCTCTCGAGTCTACCGATTTTGACAAAGAGTGATGATGAGGACTATGTCCCTTCTCACTCAAGTGAAGAATCTTCCGACTCTGAGCCTGATCCTCCCGGTCCTCTTTGGGAGAAGAAAAATTTACAAAGTGTTGGAGATTTAGTTGGAGATACTTCGGATATGAGACGTACTCGCCGATTTCATTGGACCCCACTCTTTCTTCACCTCTCGCTTCGATCCACAGTCTTTCCAGGAGGATTTTGGTATTCCTGAGTGGGATTCTACCATGGATGAGGAGTATTCCTCTCTCATGAAATATAATACTTGGGATCTCACCCCTCTTCCAAAAAGAAGAAGAAAATTTGTTCCGTGTAAGTGGGTGTTCCGAATAAAGTATCGAGTAGATGGAGACATTGAAAAGTTTAAATCATGATTAGTAGCAAAGGGTTTATCCCGTATAGCCGAGGTTGATTATACTAAAACCTTTGCTCCGGTTGTGAAGATGAATTCTATTCAAATGACCCTAGCCATTGTCACAATAATAAATAGAAAGTACATCAAATGGATGTTAAGAGTGCCTTCCTTCATGGTGACCTAGAGGACGAGATCTATATGGAACAACCTCTGGGTTATGTCCAAGACCCTCCCTCATTTGTAATTTAAAGAAGTCTCTTTATGGCCTTAAACAAGCCCCTCGGGCTTGGTATGCAAAGATGGACTCCTTTTTACTTACATCATGGTTTACTAGGTGTCACTCTAATCCAAATGTTTATATTCTACATCAAGATGACTCCATACTCATTCTTGTTCTATATGTTGATGGCTTGTTGATCACAGGTAGCTCTTCCTCTATTATTGATTCTATGAAGATCGCCTTGGCCAACAAATTTTCCATGACTGAATTAGGTCTACTTCATTACTTCCTTGGGATCCAGATTTCACAATCTGACTGGGAATTTTGATTTTGCAACCTAAGTATGCTCTTAATTTGCTAGCTTGTTTTCAGATGTCTGATTGCAAGTCTTCTCCTATTCCTTTTGTTTTTGGGGTTAATTTCGTTTTAGATTGTTCTACTCCCTTGGTTGATGGTACTCTTTATCGACAGTTGGTGGGGAGCTTGATTTACTTGACTCACACTTGACTAGATTTATCGTATGTTGTTGGGATCATGTCCAGATTCATGCAGGAGCCACATGAGATGCATTGGAAAGTAGGTAAATTGATACCTCATTATTTTCATGGCACTTATATTGATGGCATTCACTATCATGGAGGGGTAGATATTGACTTGATTGGGTTCACAGATTCTGATTGGGCCAGTGACTTAGATCATCAAAAATCTACTTCTGGCTATAGTTTCTCTCTTGGTTCGGGTCCTATTAGTTAGTCTAGCAAGAATCAAAATGCAATTGCGATATCATCTACAGAGGTAGAATACAGAGGAGTAGTTAATGCTGCCACAGAAGCTATTTGGCTATAGGGTATTCTAACAGAGTTTGCATCCACCTTCGGTGGCCTACCATTATCTACTGTGATAACACAAGCACTATCTCTATTTGTAGAAATCCAGTTCAGCATTAGTGAATGAAGCACATTGAGATCCATATGCACTTCATACGGGAGCTTATTCATGATGGTATCATTGACATTCAGTACATTCAGACAACTGATCAGATTGTAGATTTATTTACCAAGCCCTTCATTGAGATGAAGTTTCTTCACTTACGGTATCTTCTTGGGGTGAGGTCTTTTGCAGCTGCTCATCTTCTTCAGGCTATGTATTCCTTCTCTTCTTCTTATTCTTCATCTTCTAGGAATATTGTGTTTGTATATGGGCACCTTATCGGGCCTTTAGTTGTCGTGCCCCTTTGCCACATCTTTGTTAGTTGTTTAGGAGTGTCTTCTCTTTCGATTTGACTCATCATTAGCCATTACCCCAGCTTTGATGAAGAGGGGGTGTTGGTGTTAGTTAACCTATGTGTCCTCCTCACATATTGGAGGGTCATCTCACATCGGTTAGGTTTAGGTTTAGGTTTAGGGTTTACTGTGTGTCATGCACTAGGGTTACTAAGCACCCTATATGTACTCTCTTTCCATTCATTTATGAGCATGCCAAGACACTCCACTGTATTTTCTCTATGTGCAAGCTTTGTTTCTATTGAGTAAGTTCTTACATTATTGATCGATTCTTCCTCGCGATTACACCGGAGCTATCAAGATTCCATTGGAGTGCAACTACTTCATGGTGCATCATTTCCGATTTGATTCTCACAAACTCTTTCAAAACGGAGGATCCAAATCCAATGTGGAGGTGGTTTGAAGGTATAGGAACATTATGGAAGTGATTTTGGAATATTCAGGAAGGATTTGGAGAATTTGGGGGAATTTGATAAAAACAGGGTTCATAGGCCCAAAAAGTGCATATGGCCAAAAGAGTCACTTGAACTTCGGAGGTGATTCCAAGAGCTTTGGTGGAGTTAGGATACAAAGAAAACATCGTAGGAAATGAAATTACAATACCTAAAAGATAATTAAATCATATTTTTCACAACACTTTGGCACAATAGGTTTATAATTGGTTTCTTCTAGGCACAGGTAAGGGACCAGATAAAATATCCAATTTTTCAGGGCTTAAATGGAGGAATCAATATCTCATATCCCCACCATTGGATTCGAAGGAAATTTTTTAGTTAATTTCATATACAATTTCTCCAAAATAGTCCATCAAGAGCTCAATGTATCATTTTTTCAAGTTGTCGTCAAAATGGCGAGTTCAGGAGTTAATCAAACTTTTATGAGGACACGTGTTAGCTCCAGGAGTCTAGTACAATTTCATGTCCCTTTCATCCCATAATATAAGGGACATGAGGGACATAAAATTATCCCATCCCCTATAATCCCTCTGGTCACCCATACAACCTCCTAGATCGCTAGTTCAGCCCCTAGGTGCTTGCAAGAGCTCAAACCCTCAACCATCATATCTATGAAAAGTTTCAAGCTGAGGCACCATGTGCAAACTGATAACCCTCATGTACCTTTGTGCTGAGGGACATACAAAATTTCCCAGCCCAAGGGAGTCTTTAGGTCACCCATGTGACCCTCTCTAGTGCATTTTCTCAACCCCCATGAGCTAGTGGAGCTAAATGGACGATCGTCAAATCTCCGCCAAGGGTCGAGCCGAGGCGCTATGTGGAAATTGATGTTCCTCATGTCCCTTAATTATTTAGGGACATCAGGGATATAAAATTGTGTGCCACTCTTGGAATGCAATAATTTCAAAAAAAAATGAAGCTAACTTTCTCGCTTCTAACTTCTTACTCTCCATACCCTGTCATTGCTCTATAACTTGCTCATGCTTGCTCACAGTTCACCATCACTACTCCAAAAATATCCAAAAAAAAAAAAACCCTCAAATCCATGAGAACACATAGGTTTTAAAGAGAATTTTGATTGAAATACTTGAAGGAAGGAAGAGCTTATAAATTCTTCAAAAGACTCCATTGTTGTAGAACGAAGATCTGGGCGTATCTTGCTAACCAAAGCATGAAAAGAAGAACCATTTGCTACTGTGTTATTCAGTTTAAAAGGCCATACAAAAATCATCATCAAATATCCTTTCCATTGCATAAATTTATGACAGTGAAGAGAGCTTCCCCTTAGCTCAACGAAGACAAAATTTTAATTTCTCATCAAACCAACAATCAGTTTGAAGAGAAATTTCACCAGGGAATAAGAATAAAAACACACAACAAAAATGTAATTTTTTTCACAAACAGAGAAGAAACTCAGACCTAAAACTTTCAAGGTCTCATTAATGGCTACCATGTTCAGAGGTGCCGCTAAGTAAAAATTTTGAAACTTTAAAATCTCCCAAACCATTGATCGGGTAGTCCAAAATTTCAGAGCAACAATATTAGGTAAACCCATATCAATTTTTTTTTTTCCATAGCAATCCAACCACCGGAAGATAACTTTCTAAAATAATTAGGTCTTCTATATGGGGGATTGCTATTTTAAGAAAATCATCAACTAAAGAACCTGTGAAGGAAAAGATGAACATAGAAGAGCCATTGCATTTGAAAATTCATCGAAATATCATCTTGGTCCAAAATTGACACTTACTAAAAATAGTAAGTGGTCTCATGAGAACCTGCCAAAAATAGCAAATTGATCCAAAAGGTGAGAGAAATGCAGGAGAAAGGGGGATTCGAGTTGCCGCACCCAATTGAGGTTTGAAGAAGCTGATTTTTAATACTTACTAAAAATAGTAAGTTATTTTTGGGCACTCACTAAAAATAGTAAGTCATTTCATAGGGGATTCCATAAAAGGAACATTCTGAGAGCTAAAAATTCAAATTGGTAGTTTTAGTTGAAGTTTGGGGAAAAATATCGACACTTTCCAAGAATAGTTATCCTTTCCATATATAGTAAGTGTCAAGAAATGATGAAATTCAAATTCACGAAGGGGGAAACCAATGCAGTCTCTATCTTCAAAGTATATGGGAGTAGATGATAGTGATGTCACTTTTATGCATCTCAATAGTGTATTTCGACACTCATGTGCGAGGTGGAGTTCACATTTGGCACCATCATACTTTGCTCAATAGTATGTCTCATTAGGTTCATGTCCAAATAAACAAAGTAGTATGGAAAATTCACAGGGAGTCAAGGTAGGATTTGTTCCAAAACATTTGGTCTCTTCAAAGGAGATCTTCATGAGTGATACTTGTGGTTGCCAAGGGTTCCATTCAATAGTGTTTATAAACACTTAGTTCGTGGTGTCTCTGGGTCATTTGGAGGTGGAATCTCACCTATAGCCAAAGAACTTTCCCGTAGCAACTCATCCACAACATAAGAAAATCATTCACCATGAAGGATTCAAAGGTATTGTGGTCAATCCAACTGATATTTATAGGAGTCGATAGAAGAATATTCTTCATCGACATGATTATCTCTCTCTCTCTCTCTCTCTTCTCTCACCCACAACTTCCTCTCTCTTTAATGTTCGATTTTGCATTGGGGTTTTACTTTTTCATATGTCTTAATATTTCTAATGTAATAAGTCACCCTTAAGTTATAAAAGGGGACTTAAAGTTTTCCTATGAATGTGAAAAGTTTCAAGGCATATGAAGGGTCAGTGGGGGATAGGTGAAGCAACTTTAAAAATCCTATAAATTGTAATGAGCTCCTAATTCCAAGCGGTTCTAATTCTGAGATTATTCTAACTGGTTGTATTCTTGTAAGTCCATGAGAGAAATTTTGCTTACTTGTGAGTGAAAAGAGTTAGCCATTTTCCTTTCAAAGTTCTCCATTTCTCCACTATGTACAACTTTTGTTTGAGAAATCAATACAAGAAGGAGTTTCTAGCTTTGTTTGACTAAGGGATTTCTCGATACTTTGTGATCATAAATTCTATTTGGTCTTATTATTTTTTGTAGAGTTGTTTCTTCTCATAAATGCATGTGTTGAAGTTTCTAACTAGTGTGTGCAATAATATGATTTTCTACCTGTAACATTAGTTCTCTTATCCCATTTCTCACTCCCCTTTCCTTCCTTACAGAAAAATTCTTCTCTAGAAAGAAATTTCTAGCTTTTCCGTAGGGATATTGGATTGCCTTGTTGGATCCCCAGGTTGAAAGGCCACCAGAAAATCCACCTTTTTACTCATGCATGCATATAAAGAAGCTACACCAGCTATGTAGAGGGTCTTAGATTCCTAGAGCATTGGCAAGAAATCCACCGAATTTTTCACAAAAAAAAATTTCCAATAGTTTTGGCACCCACTATGGGGTAGATTTAGCAACATATGCACCCGAATACAACCCGAAGGTAAAAAAATTGAAATTTTATAATTTCAAAAAAAAAAACAAAATTCTTGGAATTTGAATAGCTATCTGAGGCTTATGTCTTCAAACTATGGCTATTCTAAGAAATTCTCATGTTGAAATGCCTGAATTACTCTCCCGCAATCAAGAGGATATTGCTTTAGATCTGTGAGAGGCTATTTGACATAACAGGAAAATTTTCAATCACTACTTCAACGCCACGAGAGTAATTGATCTTGAAGAAGAACATGCTTCAATTAGAAAGGTGAAGAAAATTTCAAACACCACAAAGAAGATAATAAATCTCAAGTCAAGGATAGAAGATACACCCGACAACAGACAAGGAGGATAAACTGACCCCACTTTTGAAGATATTCAAAGAAGAAAAGAGCTGATCTGAATTCGAGGTCTCCCTTTCATCACACGTATAGTTATACCGAATTCCAAGCATTATAAATCCTTTGGACATTGAATTTCCATACATCAACGAGAATATTGAAGACTTCACTAACATAGAAACTGAAGAAGAAACTAGAGAAAGAGAAGTGATGGTGGAAGTGGAATTGAGATCTCACATTAAAGAAATATAAAGACCTCAAGCTGAAGTTGAAGCAAGAGAAGTAGATGAATCCACAACCTTAGAAAATTTGGAATCTCGAGTCATAAATGGAATGGCCGACTATGAACGTGAAGCACACAAGCCTAATGTACCATGGGGTGGAAACACCAACCCACTTGCCCTTGCTCAACCAATCCATGAGCTACCAAAAGGATCAAGGAAAAACTTTTCAAAATTCGGAGGCGGTGGTTCTCAACTCCCTGAGGAACATGTAGTAGCATTCATCACTATTTTTGGTATTGGGTGTTTAACATGAAGATGTTTCACCCACAGATTTGTGGAGTCACTTCAAGAAAAGACTCGCATAATTATTCTACATGTTGCCTCCGAGGTCTCACATCTTTGGGAAGATATAAGAAGTGTATTTGAGCACAGGTTTAAATCCAAGGAAGATTGCCAAAATATCTTGGTCCAGCTGGTACAAATAAAGAAATATGCTTCTGATTCAATGAGAGATTTTATTTCCAAATATAACCAAATAATTAGGAGGATCCCAGAAGATGTTGTACCTCCTAACAACAATCTAAAAATTTCTTCATCGTTGCTCTAGCGTCAAAAGTTAGATTTTTCCTCAGGAGAGCCCAACCTAGGGATTTGAAGGAAGCACAAGAATTTACAACCGAGACTGAAGATGATTTGATATTCCCGGAAAAGTGAAAGGCCCAAATAGAAATCAAAAAGGTCTAAGTTCGAGCTCAGTTACCACGACCTAATGTTTCAGAAAATGGCAAATGACTTGGTTTCCATGAAGAAAAAACTATCTCAAATCTCCATGTGGAATTCCCTAAGGGATCCGAGTCCTCCAAACCAGCTAAGAATTACCCCGCCCCTTCATAGGCTTTCTCTTGAGGCACCACTAGGCAAGGTTATATGTGACGTTGATGAACCAAAAGAAGGAGGAGGAGGCAATGATGATGGGAACTACACTGAGGTCAAAGAAGTTAATGATGAGACTCAAAATGGCCTTATTGAGTATGTTGAAGGAGATGATGAAGATGATGATGAATAATCTCTAAGCTTCTCATGTGCGGTGTTCATGTGGGCTCAATCAAATAAATCAACTTCATCTTCAACAACTAACAAATAAGAAGAAAGAAAATCCTTCCATTGAAATTCCTCAAAATAAGATCATCGAGAGAGGGTCATAGCTACTGCCATTAATGGACTCATCTAAGGAAAAAATAGACCCAGTGACAAGTAAGAATCCATTTACCATGCCAAGTAATTCCTCTGGTACTCCCTCCAATTCAAAAGCTACTTCTAAGAATAATCCTTCTTCAAATGCTACTCCTACAAAATCATCTAAAGTATCCCAAAAGTCTATTTCCCCATCCCCTTCTAATCTAGTTACCACACTCCTACTAAATAAAATCCAACTCCCAAGATAACCACACCTTCACCATGTAAATCTTCCATCACCCCCAGGACCTCAAATTCATCCGTTGTGACCCGTTTGACTGCGTGGAACACATAAGCAAGACCAAATTCTAGATCACAAAGCTTGAATATTTGCAAACACACCCTACTCAATTTGATAGGTTGGTAAATGTAGTTTGTGGTGGTAGTGCTAAAGTGTCAAGTTAAAATTCTAAAGGCCTACTCCCAACATCATCCACGCCACTTTCACAAAACATGCTAGCCCTTAGTTCCTCCAAAACTGATAAGGTAGAACCCTTCTACCTATCCCTCTTGATCAAAGGATACCAACTCAATAACTGCATTATAGATTCTATAGCCTCTCGCTAATGTGATGCCCATGAAAGTTGTAAATGCCTTAGGAATCACCTTGACATGCACAAATGGATCTTTCTATTCCATGGAATCCAAATAAGTGCCATTGGTGGGTAGGATAAAAGATGCTCAAGTTTCTTTGGTCGACTTCCTAGAGAAGAAATTACTTGCTCACTATCTTGGTAGTTGACATTCCGATATCATTCGACATGATTTTAAGAAGGAGATTCTACAGGATTTAGGTGGTGAAATAAAAATGGATTAGTCCTCTGTAACCATACCTATAAAAGGGGAGATGAAGAAGTTACTTCCGGTGTGTAAGATGAAACAAAAAGTAGATGATCCAAGCGTAAACATTTTTTTCCAAGGTGGAGGGATAGAAAACTATTTTCTAACATCAACAAGAGATGAAAATATTCCTTTCCTCATCATAGAAGAAGAAGAATAAATGTGTCTTATGGAAGATGAGATGCAAGATTTACAACTCATAGGAGGAACAACATATTCGATAGAGGAAAATACTAGTTACATAATGGATGATGTGATGCTCTCTGAAGAATCCATTGATGATGAAGGAATACAAAATGATGAGTCTAGGGTGTTCACGAGTAATCTCTTTTTAGACTTTTATTTTTCAATTTATGATGGGATGGAGATATGTGAAGAAGAAGAGATGATTGAAGAATCAAATTCTCTTCACGATTCAATCATGGATGAACATATGGAAGAGGCCAATTTCATTCTCAAAACCAAGGAGCAGGATGGTTATCATGAGGACTATATGGATTTTGAACTCAAAGGTGTGCCATTTCCACAAAGCATGGACCTCTTCTCCTTGTCGGAAGGATTCATAAGTCAAAATTGTCCATGTCTGTATGAAGGAGATCCTTGGGGAATACAAATCATAGAATAAGAAAACAAAGTTACCTCGAATAAATCATGGAAAGGTATGGATCATATTTTTTTCTACCCCTCTAAGCCACAATACATAAAATCTCTTGAAAACAAAGATGAATTTATGATGAATTTGGAAGATCCATCTGTAAAAGATATTTTGAAATTTGTAGAAGAATTTGAAGATCCTCATCTTATCCTTGAACTTTTGACTCAATCCATGGAGATATAAGATAGATGAATCAATGAGAGCTCCTTGTTTCGATACACCAATGTTTGATATGGAGATGGGACAATTTGATAGGTTAGATGACTTCCTCAATGACGAGTGTGAAAGTGAAAACATACCCCCTTCTTCCACAATGCAAGAGGAAGTTTGTGAATGTAAAAGAATAAAAGTCCACATAACTCCTTTAGATATTGTCAATTCTGAAGGGAGTACTTTTTTCATGGTGAGAGATGATAAGGAAAATATTGATCCGACTCGCATGAAAGAGAGTTACCCACAACAAGAGCATTGGGAATATGTTCAAAATCAACTTGATCACATCACTTTGGAAATTTCTGCAAATGTAGAGAATGAATATGGTGATGAGAAGAGATCAGAAGATTTAAACAATTTTAACAAAGATCAGCTCCAAAATGATGAATTGGTGTTATGGATGAGCATGAAAGGCAATCAACATTGCGAAAAGGATCTCAAAAGACATAAATCCAAGGGAATTTTTGGGAAAAGACTTGAAAAAAATGCCATATAATATCATTCCTACAAGGTACACAGACAATCACGAAAGCACCCAAATTTCATAGGAATTTGAGGAAAGGAGGCTAATTTTTTGAACCAGTTAATGGTTTCACATAACAACATCACTCAAAGGTGTGTCCCATTCGAGCATAACTTTTGAGAAATGAAATTTGTTCAATGAAAGGTGTTCTCCCCACATTATACCATAGGTTATTGTTAGGTTTATTTCCTTTTATGTTGTGTGTGTTTCCCTTATTGTTTTGTGTTGTGTGTTTCCTTTCATTGTTTGTAGTGTGTGTGTGTGTGTGTTTCCTTCTTCGCTCTCTCTCTCTCTCTCTCTCTCTTGTTGTAAGTTGTACATGACTCTGAAAGGCCCAATGGATAAGGAAATGGTCTATGTCTTGTGAAGTTGATATTTTGGGATTCTCCATGTCATGTCTTCACTTTTCTCATTCCATACCATACCCAAAATCTAGAGCCAATTGTTGTCATGAAAATGTGCAATGAGGAAATTTACAATTTTTAAGCATGACAACAATACCCCTATGTTGAAACTTCCAAGTTTTTCTCTTCTAAGTCACCTCAGGCCTACCTAGTCAGTCCCATGACCTCATAGATTATTTTAAATCAGTCCCTTAGGTGATTTAGGAATTTCAATTCAACCTCCTAGGTGATTTTAGGAGTTCTTGAAAACTGCTATTTTTGGCGTAGTGTTGGGAAGGGATACCACTGGCCTTCCCAAGACCAATGCAATCCCTTGGAGTGGAATGAAGGATCCAAATCCAATGTGGAGGTGGTTTGAAGGTCTAGAAACATCATGGAAGTTATTTTTGAAGATTCAAGAAGGATTTGGAGAAGTTGGGGTAATTTGATCAAAAATAGGGTTCACAGCCTAGGTAGTGCACAGGGCCAAAGAGCTACTGAACTTTGAGACACGATTCGAGGAGATTTGGGTGGAATTAGGAGTAAAAATAAAAACATCGTCGGAAATTTAATTCTAATACCTAATAGATAGTGAAATAATATTTTTCACAACACATTAGAGTAATAGGTTTATAATTGGTTTTTTCTAGGCACAGGACCAAATCAAAAATATGATTTTTCAGTGGATTAAACCAAGATCTTAGACCCCAACCATTAGATTCAGAAGGCCATTTTTCAATAAATTTCATATAAAATTTTTCTAAAAAATTCCATCGGGAGCTTAAGATATCATCGTTTCAAGTTGTCGTCAAGGAGTGAGTTCGGGAGTTAGTCAAAATTTGATGAGAAAATGTGTCGATCCAGAGCTGATTTAATTTCATGTCCCTTTTATCCCTCAAGATAAGGTAAATAAGGGACATAAAAATTATCCTAGCCCTTATAATCCCTCTGGTCACCCATACAACCTCCTAGATTGTCAGTTTGCCCCTAGGTGCTTACAGAGCTCAAACCCTCAACCGTCAAATCTGTGACAAGTGTCAAGATGAGGTGTTGTGTGTCAATCATGACACTCATGTTCCTTTTTAATGAGGTACATAAGTGACATTAAAATTCTCCCATCCCAAGGGAGTCTTCAGGTCACCCATGTGACCCTCTCCAGTGCATTTTCTTAGCCCCTAGGAGCTGATGGAGCTAAATGAACAACCATCATATCTCTGCCAAGTGTCGAGCTAAAGCATCACATGAAAATTGATGTCCCTCATATCCCTTAATGCTTGAGGGAAATCAGGGACATAAAAATTTTCCCTACTCCTGGCATGCAAGCATTTCAAATTTTTATTTTCAAGCTAACTTTCCCGCTTCTAACTTCTTACTCTCGATACCCTGCTATCAAGCTTTGTAACTTGCTCATGCTTGCTCACACCGCCACCATTGATAATCCAAATGAGATCCACGATAGAAAAAAAAACCTCAAATATATGATAAAACATAGGATTTAGAGATAAGGTTGACCAAAAGACTCTAAGGATTGAAGAACAAAAGGAAGAACAGAGAAATTCTTCATAAGACTCCATTGTCGTAGAACGAAGATCTGGGTGTATCTTGCTAACTAGATCACGAAACGAAGAACTATTTAATGATGTGTTCTTAAATTTAAAATGCCATCAAAACATCATATTCAAATATCCTTTCCACTACAAAAATTTCTCACAGTGAAGAAAGCTTCCCGTCGGCTCAACGAATACAAAATTCAAATTTCTTGTGAAACTGACAATTTGTTTGAAGAGAAATTTCTCCGGTGGAATAAGAAAAAAACCACAACAAAAATGTAGTTTTTTTGCAAATGGAGAATAAAACCAGACCTATAACTTTCAATATCCATTAATGGTTTCTATGTTTAGAGGTGTCGCCAAGTCAAAAATTTGAAACTTTAAAATCTCCCAAACCACTGATCGGGTAAGTCTAAAATTTTATAGAGGCGATATTAGGAAAAAAACCATATCAATTTTTTTTTCTATAGAATTCTAACCACTGGAAGCTCACTTTCTAAAAATAACAGGTCTTCTACATGAGGGACTTCTATTTTGGGAAAATCATCAACCGAAGAAACTGCAAAAGAAATGGTGAACATAGAATAAGTGTTGTAGTTGAAAATTCATCGAAATATCATCTTGGTCAAAAATTGAAACTTACTAAAAATAGTAAGTGGTCTCATAATAACCTACCAAAAATAGAAAATTTATCCAAAAGGTGAGAGAAACACAGGGAGAAATGTGGATTCGAGTTGCCACACACAATTGAGGTTCAAAGAAGCTGATTTTCATACTTACTAAAAATAGTAATTTATTTTGGGAACTCACTAAAAATAGTAAGTCATTTTAGAGGGGGATTTCATAAAAGGAGCATTCTGAGAGCTAAACATTCAAATTGGTAGTTACAGTTGAAGTTTGGGGAAAAATATTGACACTTTCCAGGAATAGTTATCCTTTCCAAATATAGTAAGTGTCAAGAAACAATGAAATTCAGATTTGCGAAGGGGAAAACAATATAGTCTCTATCTTCGAGTATGTGGGAGTAGATGATAGTGAGGTCACTTTCATGGATCTCAACAATGTCTTTCGACACTCATGTGTGAGGTGGAATTCACAGTCGACACCATCATATTGTTCAATAGTATGTCTCATCAGGATCATGTCCAAATCAACTTAGTGTGGAAATGCTATAGGGAGTTATGCTAGGATTTGTTCCAAAGCATTTGGTCTCTTTAGAGGATATCTTCATGAGTGACACTTGTGGTCACCAAGGGTTCCATTCAATAGTGTTTATAAACACTTAGTTTGTGGTGTCTCTGGGTCATTCGGGGGTGGTCTCTCACCGTAGCTAAAGAACTTTCCCACAACAACCCATCCACAAAATTAGAAAATCATTCACCATGAATGATTCAAAGGTATTAGGGTCAATCCAACAGAGCTTTCTAAGAGTCAACAAGAGTAGATTCTTCATCGGCATTATGCATCCCTCTCTCTCTCTCTCCTCTCACCCCTAACTTCATCTCTCTTCAATATTCTAATTTCGCGTTGGGGTTTTAATTTTTCATCTCTTAATATTTCTAATTTAATAAGTTACCCTTAAGTTATAAAAGGGGACTTAAATTTTTCCTAGGAATGTGAAAAGTTTCAAGGCATATGAAGGTTCAGTGGGGGATAGTCGAAGGGACTTTCAAAATCCTATAAATTGTAATGAGCTCCTCATTCCAAGGGGTTCTAATTCTGAAATTATTTTAAATGGTTGTATTATTGTAAGTTCATGAGAGAGCATTTGGTTATTTATGACTGAAAAGAGTTAGCAACTTTTCCTTTCAAATTTCTTCATTTCTCCACTATGTTCAACTTTTGTTTGAGCAATTAATACAAGAAGGAGGAGTTTATAGCTTTATTTGACTAAGGGATTTCTTGATACTTTGTGATCATAAATTCTATTTGGTCTTGTTGCTATTTGCAGAGTTGTTTCTTCTCATAAATGCTTGTGTTGAAGTTTCTAACTAGTATGTGTAGGAATCTGATTTTCTTCCTACAACATTAGTTCTAACATCCCATTTCTTACTCCCCCTTCCCGCCTTACAGATAAAGTCCTTTCTAGAAATAAATTTCTATCTTTGTAGCAAGGAAAATAGACTACCCCTATCAGATCCCTAGCCAAAAGGCCACCAGGAAAATCCACCTTTTTTACTCATGTATGCATATACAACAGATGCACCAGCTAAGTAGAGGGAATTAGATTCCCGCAACATTCGCAAGAAATCCACCAATTTGTCCCCAAAAAATTTCTCACCAAAATATTATCCTACTCAGGATATTTCACCTCACTTGGAGTTTCTATACACTTATGGGATATGATTTCTTAGGTATACACTTGACTACACTATTCTAGGTGTTGGTTAGCACTTGACTACACTATTCTAGGTGTTGGTTACTACTTGACTACACAATTCTTGGTGTTGGTTACCACTATTCTAGGTGGAGATTACCATGATTATAGGAGTAAGTTACACATTCACCTCCTATATGTACTTCTCTTGCATTATTCTACTTGATTGTATTGATTTGGAGCTATTTCTTTTCTATTGCAATTATCTCTCTTGTATTTTTGTAATTTGTATTCTTGTATGCTTGCATTATTTTATCTTGGAATAATTCACATCTTGCATCATTCACCTATGCAATCCTCAAACTAGTAGATACACCGTGCTTCTCTCGATAAAACATTCACAAAAAAATTGTATACAACATATGGGTTACCGTAATGGATATTGTATACCATTTCAAGGAGGGTTCCATCCACTCGGGAAAATTTTAAGACTCCCCAAAAAATTCTTAGAAATTGGTTGGTGAATCTAGGAAATTTGCTTTCACACTAATGATGAATATGAGGAAAATGCAAATGTGTTGTTGGCCGATAGCATTGTTTATGCTACCGAACGACAACATATATTATGTTGTCGGCCAAAAATATATGTAATTTTTTGACAATAGTCATTAAAGATGTGATCAACAAGAAATCTTTCCTCAAAAAATATGGCACAAACAAAAATAATAATTTAAAAGTGATTTTTTGTGAAAAAATTACAAATTTCGCTAATTTTGTATGGTAATTTTTTTTATGTTTATAGTTAAAATGGTTGTCTTAATGAGAAATCTATCCTCCCAAAATATGGCGGAAGTGAAAAAAACATTACCATACTTTTTTTTCCATACGATAGCTTGTTTGTATGCTATCGACCGGTATCATGTTTTTATGCTACCGGCCAACAACATATATTATGGCATCGACCAGTAGCATGCTTTTATGCTACCATTTGACAACATATATGCTATCGACCGGTAGCATAAAAAATGATACCAACCCATAGCATATTTTATGTTCTTAGACGACAACATACCAATAACATGCATGAAAAATTCTATAGGTATGTTTGTCATCCAAAGAGCATAAAATATGCTACGGTCGGTAGCATTTTTTATGCTACCGACCAACAACATAATATATGTTGTTGGTTGGTAACATAAAAACATGCTACTAACTCGACTATATTCAGGAAAATTTTTTGAATTTCTATTTCGCAGAATGGCGAATTGACCCCTAAAATTAATTTGTACCTATAAAATTTTTGCGAGCTAGTCGTAATTCCTACCCTAAAAATTCACCAATTTCAAATTTCAAAAACTAGAATACTCAAGAATTAATGAATATTCACCACTAAAATTTTCCCTACATCCACTTATTCATCACTATCTAATCTAAGGAAAAATTATAATGTAGAAATGGTATCCTTAACCCATGATTTAAAGATCCTATGTTATTTTTCAGTAACAACTACTTTGGCACTTTGACCGACTACGTGATAATCATTAACAATTTATTCTACGTTAATGTGGATGGTTCCTAATTATTCACATGTAAACCCCAATGCGGCGACAACATTTTAATTGGTAATGGACAATATTTCATCTCTATTAATTCCTTTCCTAACAATAGATTTTATTTTTTCATCGTAGTTTTGGGAATAGACCATGGCAAATGTTGGGTAGTGAAAAACCTCATGGAACACCATGCATCCCAATCCAACCGCCCATGATAGCACTATTTTTAATTACCAACCATTTTATTACTCACCTAATTCCTCATTACACTTGATTACTTTTATCACCAAATCACAACACCCTAAAATTTGCACAAGTATGTATGATTGAGATTACAGTGTGATTGGATAACATGGGTACTATCTCCAAGTCAGGACTTGCTACTTGAGATAAACCTCCAGAGAAAGCTGGTTCTTGCTCCTAAACTACCAGCCACAATCTACTTTAATGCAGGTAAGACTATCTATCCTATTCTAACTTTCCAAGGAACCAGGAGAGAGAAATTGCATAAAACGAATCCTACACTAAAGTGGTGATACACCGTAAAAGGAGTGAATGAGGATAGCTTTCCAATGTGTGAAAGATAAGAGAAAAATGCATTCTAGAAAGGGTGATGAAAGTTCTCCACAATCTAGCAAATAAACTCACAACAATATTCCAAACATGAACAATGATGATGAATCCCTAAAAGATAAAAAATAGACACAATATGCTTGTAATGGAGACTAGAAGGGCAATAAGAATGCAAACAAACCTAGCAGGGAAGATGCATCCACAAACTTGTATTTTATTGCTTCATGATATGCACATTTCAATCATTACAAGATAGGAGTGTGGATCACCATACAAGGAGTCCACTACAAGGGCCTACAACACACTCGACTTCACGAAACAATTTTGATAGAGTGTTTCTACTCAAAACTTCCTCCTCTCTACAATGAGCGCAACACTCCAATTTATAGATTTTGGGAGGAGAGAGAGGGGGAAAAGTGAAAATCCTAAAATTTTTCCTTCAACCACTTGCAAGAGGTAGTAAATGGGCTGAAATGATGTTATATTACTTGCACAAGGCTCCCCATACTGTCCCATAACTTGCAGCAGTGAAATATGTCAACCCATGCTTCATTAATGCATTCTAACTACCACTGAAATCATTGTTCTGAAACCTACAACGTTTTCTGAAAAATATCCATCCATACTTAATCAAATTATGAATTTCTTAATTTATTTACGTCGAGCTCAAAAACATGATTCCAATGGTACCAATTTTGTGCATTTTCGTTGAGAATTGTAGAAGTTATGGCCTTCTAAGTGTAGGCAGCTATTTTGGGTCTGTCAGGCATTTCTGTCAATTGACGGGACTGTGCATTTAATTGACTGGGGCTGATGACATTTCCTTTATTTTTAAAAATCTATCCTCATAAAAATTAAGAGCTCGAGGTTGAAAATTATGGCCATTTGAAGTTCGAGTGGTCTGGTTTGCACTATTTTCCTTCATATGCAGGTATTTCGGCTATTTCATGCTTTGGTTTCCCTCAGTGTCCCTCAGTGCGCTCTCTACCACTTTCTTCCGCTTTGACCGATTCCTTTGAATTGTGGGTTTTCTAGCTATGGATGTTCCATGTGTTCCTAGGACCACATGGGACAAAAATATCTGATTTCACCAATTTGCACTTGCATGCGGCTCCTTCGGCTTTTTGGGTTCTCCTTGAACTTTTGTCCCTTGTGCGGCCTGGGACACTTTTATCCGACTTTTTCAACTTGCACTTAGACTTCGGTATTTTCAGAAAATTTGAGCCCAAATTTCCCGTGTGCGGCTTAGGGACAATTTCTTCCAATTTGACCGATTTCTTCTACTTTGTGGCTTTTTCGGATTTTTTGAGCCCAACTGTCCGTGTGTGGCTCTCGGGATAGTTTCTTCCAATTTTTCCACAAAACACTAACTTTTAGAAGTTTTTGTGTTTCGGGTCCCAGTGTCCCGATGTCCCGTGGACCATCTAGGACAAAAATTTCCAATTTTTCCGCAAAACACTAGCATGAACCCATTTTTCAAATTTTTACAGTTTTTTATAACTCCTCAAAAATTTACCTTGGATGGAAAAGTTAGAGAGAATCCAGAGGGACCTCTAGAGTATGATTTCGTGCTCAATCAATTTTTACTTACTCAGACTGAAAATTGCATGATTTATCAAAATACCAGGGGTTATTTTGGATAACAATTACATATATTTTGTACATGTTATATTTTGAGCTAATATGATGAACACATGTTTTACACAGAGATGAAATATGTTGTTTGATGTGATTTCTTACTACTTTCTATATTTATTTTATAACTACTTGACATCATGGTTTTCTATACATAGTTTCTAATTTTTTTTGTTGCTACTTTTATGTTTCATTGTTAGTAGACTGAGTTCCTTTCTTGTCTTTTGATACCATAAGTTTCCCATGTTTGTGGATTTTTTTCATGTGTTTTCTCAAGGGAAAAATTCAAGATGAAAACATGACAACTATACCCTAGTGTCAATATTTTTGTTTGTAAGACCTCTTGAGAACTACTTTGGATCATCTTTCCCTCTATGTCATGCCTATTCCAATCCTCTCGAAAGATTCATAGTGTGATGTAAATCCTTCCAACGTGTATAAAGTGTGCATATGATATCACCTAGTCCATTTGGTCAAGTGTTTTCAAGAGTGGCATTTTTACAGAGCCTAGAAAGGTTATTCCCTAGCTTTTCTGAATCAGGTGTGCATCCTCGGAGTTGATCAAGAACCACATAGTAATCTTGATATGTCATTGAAGAGTATAAAATTTAATAGATCATATTTTAATAGGTTTAGGAAAGTTTCAGAGGTTTTGGAATCAGAACCATGAAAATGAGTTTTGGAGGCTTGAGGATATTCCAGTGCAAAAAAAGAATATGAATTTCAATGTAAAATTCCAGGATGATTCAAGAGGAAAAAAAAAAATCTTTGGAAATATAAAAGGACCCTCTACATGATGGATTTTTCACATCTTTCACAACACCTAAGTGCTTCCCTATGCAGACCAATCTTAGCAGACTCACTGGAATTCCTGAATGAAAAGTATATTTTTTTGGAGGAGGAAGAATCAAGTCTTGAAAACCATTCCATTAATCAAAAAATAGTATTGGGAGTAAATTTGATATAAAATTTCACCTAAAACGACCTCCTAAAACTCCGAGAAATTTGGTTTCATGATTCCAAAGTAGCTAGTCAAATTTGCGACTTGGAAGCCTTCAAGATCATGAGTCATATTAGAGTACATGTTTCACAAAAAGGTGATCATAATATAGATGAGTTTGTGGATGTTTTCTTGATGTTTGCACTAAGGGGTGAATGTTAGAAATTAATTAGTTATTACTCACATAATATTTGTTAGTAAGGATGTTGATATTAACAAACATGTAAATGTGGTTTAATATGTTACAACTTGTTTTAACAACTCGTCAATATTTATGATTGGTTTCCTATTTTATAGGACATGATTAGTCCTATGTATATGTATTATGTTTCTTGTGGATGGCAATAAGAAACCTTTTTGTGTAAATCAGTTGTACCTCCTCACACTTACGATTATTATGACTATATATGAACTACAATTGTGTGATATAGTCAGAGTTGATTCTAGATATTATAGCACACATGATCACTTCTTTTTATGATGATGACATACAGTCCTTTACATCACATAAGATGGTCTATACACCTATGGATATTCATTCTCTTTTTGATACATGTATCTAGATACACATAATTCTCTTACACATATCACTTCATACACACATATTATAACACTTCTACCAACTTTTTGACACTTGTCTCCCATAATTCCTAACTAGGGCATTACCTGATGATGTAACACATTTCTCAAAGGTCCAATTTGAGGTAAAAATACATACCCATCACCCCACGTTTCCTTTCTCACTATTTCTAGCCTCTTCCCTAGGGACATTGACATCACATTTACATTTCATGTATACTATTCCAAAAATATTAAAAATTAAACAAACTTACAAAAATTAAAAATCAAGCCCTACATGTGACATACATAGTCCTTGCATAGTATTGATCCTTTTGATTATTCATATTTATCACTCTAAACTATCGTACCATCCACATCTTCATAAAACACACTAAGAAGTTAAAAACATGGACATTATACAAATTACTACCTAGGATACATATTACATAACATTCTTACTTCATGTTAGAAGCACAATGGAATAGGGGGTGAATAAGTCATAAAAACTTTTATTTCATTTACCATTCATCATATGTTATCATTCATACAACCATTCATTCAACCATGTACCATATGTGTGTTTACTTAAGCATATAAACAACCATAAGCAAGATCAAAACCAAGAGATTACACAAGACACCAAAATTAAGTGGGAAACCCACTAAAAATCTTATTATATTCCATAAATAAAATTAATTTAGTGAATTACCAACTTCACAAGGTACACCAAACCTTATTTTAGTAGAGCACCAACCCTACAAGGAGCACCAATCCCTAATTTAGTGAAGCACCAACTCCACAAGGATGATACAACCCCTAGGATGATCAATAACCAACTCATCCACTTGAAGATATCTGATATCTTATTTTTCTACCGCCACAATAAATTGATATCACAAATTCAACTCATAAACCCTAGTTCATACCCTAGGGCATCAAACTCACTCTATCTTCTTCTTCTTGATCTTTCTTTGGCTCTAATATCTTTCTCTCATGTATTCAATCATTAAAAAACATTTCATGATATTCCTCAACCTTCAAAATTTTCACACATACCTACAAATGACTTCCTCTAAGTCGCACACCTTCCCTCCAAGAGCATTGGTTCAAAAATGAACCCAAACCATCACTTTCATGTCTTTTTCTTTCTTCCAACCCAAAAGAGGTCGGACATACACCTTTGGTTCAAAAATGAATAAATAAAAAAATCCAAAATTTTAATTACAATAGTTACATATGACCCAAGTAGGTCGGCCTAGCTAAAACCCTCATTACATGTGCCAAAAATGGTTCAAAACCCTATGGGCACAAAGATAAAAATACCCTTACATTAAAAAAAACATATTCATGACCCATAGACCATCATACATGAGTAAAACAAAATTTAAAATTCATACATTGTTGAAATTTATCTCAAACAATCAAATTATTTTGTTTAATGAGCCCAATTCACTTTGTAAATCTCAAAACAATTGTTTCCTACACCCTAGAAACTTCATAATGACACCAAATCACTTCTATTACACCAAAACATGTCATGTAACCACTAAATGTAAATGGAAGAACCTGTATAATACTTATAAGTAAGTTATAATGATGAAACATTCATATCTTCAAATCATAGCTACTTTTGCCTTCACCAGATCAACCTTCCGAAAAGGTTGTTCTCAAAGGTTATCTCATAAAAGAATTTATAAAAACATTCACTACCTAAAAACTGATTCATTGGATGAAAAATTAATCTCTATTCATATTACATGTTATATTAATCATCACACAATCCATCTCATGCTTCAAATAACATCAAATGTTCACTAGAACACATGTTGTCTTGAACTACCAAAATTCTTCATGTCCAAATAATGCCCTTAAATCCTTGTGAAATGACATCATCATGATTAAATATATATATCACTATAAATATATCTGAATCTAAATTCCAACACAACCTTAAACATCTATAAGATCTACATGTAGCTTAAGTTATGCTCATTTTAGTGGACCTTGCTATTTGAGACCTCAAAACTACCCTTTGACTAGTCAACCTATTTGGACCTCAAAAACCATGTACCTGAATGAAATTGTCCTGAAACTTCATATACGTCAATATAACTCCCATTCATCATGAAACATCAATTCTTCATGTTACTCCTTTGGACCATCTTAGCATAAAATCTTCTTCTTTAGAAATTGTTGTTTTTAGGTGGGGACCACTCAATACCATGAACTCAACCATAAATTTATATAAATTTAAGAGAGTCCTATAAAACATACAATCATAAAATTTTTTGAATCAATCAAAACTAGGTCACTATACTTTTTTTTTTTGCAAACTTCTCCTAGTTAGGGTTTAACTAGGGTTTTAAACCACTTTTCCTTCTTAACATTCATTCATAAAAACATGACGATCAAATGATTTGATTATTTTTTTGAAACCTTATAAAATCACCTTAGAATTATCCTTGAAATCCATAAGTTCCCATTCAAATCACACTATTCAAAACAAGCATCAAAATTACACTTTGAGCTGGAAATACACTAGTTTTTCACCTTGTCTCACATAAACAATCATATATTGCAAAATACACATCATGGGAACATGAAATTTTACTCAATTCATCATGAATCACTCATATAACATTTAAAATAATATTAATGTAAATTATATAGCTCAATCTCCCCATCATATGTCATTTGCATAGCTTCACCTTAGGGATTCTCATTGTAGAAGCTAGGGTTAACTAAAATAATACAATAATTGATCATAAAACCTAAGAAAATTACCCAAAATACCTCATATGCCATGATACACCTGAATTCATGCTTCCATGAGCTCATATATCTCCAAACCACTCTATCACACATCGAAGCTACTATACCTGCTCCCAATGAACACCTAAAACCAAGTGATCCGCCTATACCTGTACCATGAAACTATTGTGAGTTCTCAAGAACCCTCAACATATTCTAGCTATCATTTCAAAATTCTTCCAAATCATCCAAGAATCTCACACTGCCAAGCTGCACCTCCTAGGCACTTGTATAGGTTTGCAAGAGCAAGAACTCTTCACCGAATCCTATTGTATCATCTTGTATACATCTAAAACATCATGTTGGCACCATGAAAAACAGCATATTACCTCAATGCAACATTAAATTTTTCATTAATGTGGTTTTGCATTAATGAAAACACCTATTAAGACCACATGCCAACAATCTTCCCCTTTGTCATTGATGGAAAACACCTTGAACTTCTCCTCTTTTTACATTAATGACAAAGTCATACTCATAGCTCATATTCTTCACCTTATTCTTCTTCATAGCAGCATGCTTTGGTTGGAAACGTCAACCAAATGTCTCAAAAAAACTCAAACTCTTGATTTTTGCACAAAATTTGATTTTTGGCTTCATTTCAAGCATGCAAGCAACATGTTCCCCTATAAAAAGCACATCCATCATCTAAACATCATTAGTAAAGCATGAAAAATCATATGCTCACCTTTTTCAGGATAAAGCTTCATAATCCATCTACTAAGCATGCAAAATAGGAACTATTTCTCCTCAACCCTTTTTGGTCTTCTTGACAACACTCTAGTGATTGTGATCTAAACCATACACCTCTTGAACATGCCAACAATGTTAGTATCAGACATCTCACATCATAATATTACCTTTATTTACCATAATCCATCTTATCTAGGAAAAAACCATGCAATACAAGGCATATTCTTACTCTTCATACCAAGAGCAACACTATGAGTCCAAAACTGACTTCTTAGAGAAAATTTGACCAATTTCAACATGCAACCACAAGTCAACCAAGATTTGACTTAACCAAATAGCACTCCCCCTGACACAATACCCCCATTTCTAGTTCAACTGCACAAATATCCTGGGAACTCTCGCATCTAAAAATTAAAATTATGGTGATGGTAGAATTTCTCTGGGAAATCTAGGCTAATTCCCTTCTCCACCACCTTCATCCTTCAAGCTCATCGATACATTTTCCGGAGTTGTCTCAACAATATCTAGAATATTTTCCAGAATCATCTCATCGGCCTTCTCTTGTAACTCTTTTACTACTACATCCCATTCTGTGGTGATGCCCTCTAAACCATCTACCTTTCACATCATCATAGTTTTAACTTCATTAAGCCTTTCTTCAAATATATCATGCTTAGATTTTATTATTTCCTTCTTCTCTCTGACTTCTTGTAGAAATTTCTCATGCTCATCCTTGTTTGTCTACAATGTGGCATGTAGTTTCTTCAATTCTACCTCATCTTCTGCAATGCACGTTGTACACAAAAACTTGTGTTAGCATTCACAAATGATAAGATTATGCAACCAAACCAATACAAAATCTAACACAACTAAATATCTACCTCCAATTGAGCAAGATGAAAAAGAAGGGAAAGCAATTTACCTATACTTACCTACAAATAGAATTCTCCTCCTTTGTTGCCTTGGATTTTCTCCTTTGATTTTGCTTGCTTGGATGTATGCAATGTATGCTTCATATTTTTGGACCAATTTTGAAGCACCTCCCCTTTGGTTAATGGTTTGATAGAGCTCAATGGATTTCTTGGATCACTAGAAAATTGGGTAGCATATACTTGCAAATTTTTTAGATGCTTGTCATGGAGGGTGACACCTCTATTTATAGTTGGAGGAGTAGAAATGGATGGTTAAGATCTTGCCATGGTGGATTAGATAAATGATTGAAAATTGATGAGAGGGGAGGGTGTAGAAAATTCTAGATTTCATTAGAATCCTCTATTGAATTTAAAATTCAATAGAATAGTATTTTTTATTTGAATATTTGAATAAAAGGAGGGAAAGATGGAGAGGCTTCTAGAATTAGAAGTCTCTGGATTTGGAAGCTCATTAAGTGGTGGTTAGGTGAGATTAATTACATTTATTGGAGTGATTAGATGGAGTGGTTAGGCACAAGATAGGTTTAGGGTAAGTGGTAGGTGAGTGGTTATTTTTAAATTGGTGGAAAATAGTTAATGAAGTTTATTTAGTATAATGAATGAAATATTAATAGTGTATTAATATTTCTAAGGGTGTGGATGAGAATTGTGTGACATATATAGATTGAGCATGATTATATATAGTATAATAATTAATTAAATTAATAATTAATTATTATAAGGTTTGTGATGGGGATGAATATTTATTATGGGATAAGTGAATTCTTTTGCTTAGACGACTATGTCGAAATTTTACATGTCTACATTTTACCCCTCTTGTTGAGTTATGTAGCCAATTACTTCAATTTAGCATGCACAATGAACTTGCAGAAATACAAGAACCAACATCGGTTATGGAGGAACCAAAGATCGATCACCTATGACCGACATTGGTCAGCAAGGAGGAACCAACATTGGTTAGGGCTAACTGACGTCGGTTACCTGTGGATGAGTTTTTTAATTAACTCTCTGGAATTAGATCTAATTTAAGCATAAAAGAAAATCTATTGATTGTAATTGCATGGCTAAGTGCCCTAAGTTTATATATGTCTATATAAGCATGAAAGCTAGGGTTTAGAAGTAAGAATTGAAGAAGTTGATGATTATTGTGAGAATAATTGTGAGAGAGAGAATTCTTGGAGAAGAAGAAAAAGCTTGAGAGAAAGAAATTATTTTATATCTCGTAGGTGTGGAATATTGTAAATATTCAATTGTATATCTTGTGAAATATTTGGATAAGAGATTGTCTTGTTTCTTAGTGGATGTAGCCCACACTAGGGTGAACCACGTTAAATCTTGTGTTGATTTATATCTCTTTTTTTTTTGTATATTTATTCTGTAGAATATTTACTTTTATTTGCATGTATGCTTATATCTTATATATTATCTATACAAGGTAGATAATTTTGACGACCAAATTATCAATTATGGAAGATGCAGATTGAGGATTATCTATATGAAAGAGATTTGTATTTACCATTGGATGAAACGTCTAGACCTATGAAGATGACTGAATAAGAATGGAAGATTCTTGATAGAAAGACTTTGGGATCTATAAGATTGAGTCTGAAAACATCCGTGGTTTCTAATATTACGGTTTACTTCTACGGAGAGTTAATGAAATATGTTGCTAATTTATATGAAAAACTTAGTGCTTCAAATAAAGTTTATTTGATGAAGAAACTATCTAGTTCTAAGATGCATGAAGGTGGATCTACATCTAGTTATTTGAATGATTTCTTATCTATTGTAAATTAGTTAATATCGGTTGATATTCCATTTGATGATGAAGTGAAAGCAATTTTATTCTTATGTTCTTTACCTGATAGTAATACAACATTTGCTAATAATATTTCAAGTTTGATGATGTGGTTAGTATAATATTGAATGAAGAAATCATAGGAAAAGTTTAGAGGAATCATCTAGGAATGCTTTGAATGTAGAAAGAAGGGCCAGGCATAAGGAGAGATCTAAGAGTAAGAGCAATGGGAAATCAAATTCAAGGAATAATGATCTAAATCCAGAGGTAAGGGAATTACCTGTTGGAAATGTGGAAACAAAGGACATGCAAAAAAATATTGTTGGTCAAAGGATAAAGAGAACCAACACCCGAAAAAAAACTAAAGAGGCAAATAAAGAAGCAAATTTTGTAGCAAAGGTAATGCAAGATGCTCTTATTCTTGCTTTGGATAATAGAATATAATCATGGGTTTTAGATTCAGGAGCTTCTTTCCATGCAACCCCTAATAAGGTTTATTTTAGAAGTATGTCCAGGGTAATTTTGGGCATGTTTATTTGGGTGATGACAAACCTTGTAGTATTACTGGTAAAGGGAAGTTCATCTAAAATTGCAGAATGGAAATACATGGGTATTGAAAAATGTAAGGCATGTGTCAAGCCTCAAGAGAATTCTTATTTCTC
Organism: Taxus wallichiana var. yunnanensis; assembly: GCA_018340775.1. NCBI lineage: Eukaryota > Viridiplantae > Streptophyta > Pinopsida > Cupressales > Taxaceae > Taxus > Taxus wallichiana. The sequence goes on along the minus strand of CM031243.1, from coordinate 508,072,699 downwards.
GCAGGCAACTAGGTGAAGTCGGTCGCATGATTACATTCATAGCAGACTCTTGGAAAGTCATCAAGGGTTTTTTTATTGTGGCAAGAGGTAAGAAGGTAGGAATGTTATATTTATCTACCTATGTTATTGATTCCTTTTATGCATTATCTACTTCAGATTCAGCTGCATGTATGTGGCATAATCAATTGGGCCATATGATTCAAAAAAAGAATAAAAATCTTAAAGGCTAAGGGTAAGTTATCAGATTTGAAAGATTTAGATCTTGATATCTGTGAGCATCAAGCGTCTTTGGAAAGTAAAAGAGAGTGAGATTTCTACTAGTTGGGAAACTAAGGAGCAAAAATCGAGCTTGTACGCTCAAATGTGTGGGGACCACCTAGGTATCTTCTCATGGAGGATCCCAAGATTATGTTACTTTTATTGATGATGCTACAAGAAAGGTATGGGTTTATTGTTTTAAAAGTAAATATGATGTTTTTTATACTTTTAAAAGATGGAAAGCCCTTGTTGAGAATGAATCAAATTCAAAGTTACAAAGTTGCCTTAGATATGACAATGGTGGTGAATATCAGAGCAATGATTTCAATGATTCTTGTTTAGTGAATGGAATATGTAGAGAAAGGAAGGTTCCAAGAACACTAGAAGAGAGAATGGTTTTGCATGGAAAGAATAAGTAGGAAAATCATGGAACGTGCTAGAAGTATGAGGATACATGTTAGATTGCCCTTGCAGTTTTGGGTAGAAGAAGTTGATATAATGGTTTATTTGAGTAACCATGGGCCTTTAAGTTCACTATATGGAGGAATACCAGAGGAAGCTTGAACCGGAAAAGAGTTAAATATTTATTTTCTTAAATTTTTGGTTTAGAAGATTTTGTGCATATTGATAAGGAAAATAGAAAAAGTTGATGCAAAATCCAAGAGTTGCACTTTCATTGGTTATGGATCTAGTGATTTCGGATTCCATTTTTTGGAATTAAAGAATTCTAAAATTATTAGGAGTCATGATATTGAATGAAATGAAAATAAAATGTACAGGATCAAATTTTGTTACCCAAGGAAGAATCGGTTGAGAAGTTTATGAATGAAAATGAACTCTCGATTTAAAATTAATACCAACAGGGTTACACAAGAATTGTGTCTCCATAACCCCCGACTGAATCGGGTCGATGAACCAACATCGCTTAACAAAACTGATGTTAGTTATGCAGCTCAATTACTTGCAAGTTAGCATGCAATAATGAACTTGCAGGAAATACAAGAATCGCATCGATCACCTATGAGCAACATCGGTCAGAAAGGAAGAACCGACATCGGTTAGGCTAATCAATTCGCTTAATTGTGGATGAGTGTTTTAATTAACTCTCGGGAATTAGATCTAATTTTAGCATAAAAAATATCTATTGATTGTAATTGCATGGCTAACTTCCCTAAGTTTATATATGCCTATATAAGCATGAAAGCTAGGGTTTAGAAGTAAGAATTGAAGAAGTTGATGATTATTGTGAGAATAATTGTGAGAGAGAGAATTCTTGGAGAAGAAACAAAAGCTTGAGAGAAAGAAAGTATTGTACATCTGAGAGGTGTGGAAGATTGTAAATCTTCAATTATATATCTTGTGAAAGCTTTGGATAATAGATTGGCTTATTTCTTAGTGGATGTAGCCCACACTGGGTGAACCACGTTAAATCTAGTGTTGATTTATATCTCTTATTTTTGTATATTTCTTCTGGTAGAATATCCACTTTTATTTGCATGTATGCTTAGATCAGATATATTATCTGTACAACCGATGTGCTAACCCCAACACCTCTTTGAAGTGTTATTGCGTAGTAATGACAGTTCAAAGAAAAGAGGAGAGAAAGAAATAGATGGTGAGGTGATGATCCCTTGAGGGGTTGGGTAAAGAATAATGAATTGGGTAACCCCTTGAAAAGAGGAGATACAAAATTTAGCGGATATTAAAAGGATGAGAAGATTGAGGATGTAAAGGATTATAAGAAGTAGAAGATTAGAGGAAAGAGGATTAGAAGAAGTAGACGATTAGAGGAAGATAGAGGAATATTAGAGGAAAGATTAATAGGAGAAGTAGAAGATTAGAGGAAATACGATTCGAAGAAGAAGATGATGAAAGGAGATAAAAGAAGAAAAATAGGAGAAGGGGGTTTTGGAGAAATTAGATGTTCCTAGCATGGGTAAGCAGAGGATGATGGATTTTAGATTTAGGATGTAGATTTTGATTTTGGATGTTGATGAGATATCATTATATAATAGGGGAGATGTGTTGTTATATGTGGCCATTAGATCATCATTAGAAATTGTGATTGTTGTGGCATAAAGCAAGATACATCAGGATATAAGGACCATGATGCTTTAATTACTAAATGCCCCTGTCCTCATATCATTGGATAGATTACGAGGGTCCTCATATCATCGGACCAATGTAAGTGACCTCATATCATCATCTGAAATACATATAAGAAAGGAAACATGCAAAAGCAAAAACATACACATTGCAAAAAAAAATTAGATTTTAGATTTTTTGAAGTTTGGTGGATTTTTGAAAAAAATGAATTTTTTTGGGTTGTTTTGATATATATATATATATATATATATATATATATATATATATTTTATTGGATTTTTGGTTATAAAGGAGGGAATTTTGTGAATGTAGAAAGTGTTATCACCAAATCACAAAGACCCTCCAATCTGCACAAGTGTGTGGGTGCTTTATCTTACGGTGTGATTGGGTAATATAGGTACTATCTCCAAGTTGTGGGACTTACTACTTGAGATAGGCCTCCAAAGAAAGTTGGTTCTTACTCATAAAATACCTGCCACAATCTACTCTAATGTAGGTAAAAATATCTTGTCCTAATCTAATTTTTCGAGGGACTAGGGAGAGAGAGTGCATGAAAACAAAGCCTACACTAAAGCGGTGATACACTAGAAAAGGAGGGTATGAGAGTAGCTTTCCAATGTGTGAAAAATGGAAGCAAAGTGCATACTAGAGAGGGTGATAATAGTTCTCCACATTCTAGTAACTGCATTGACAACAATGTTTCATACACACACAATGATAATTAACCTCTAAAAGAGAATAAATAGACACAATATATTTGTAATGAGGTTAAAAGGGTAGGAAGAAGGAAACCAAACACAGTAAGGGAAGATACATCCACACTTGCATCTTGTACTTCATTAATATGCACAGTTCAATATGTTAAAAGATAAGGGCCTAGATCACCATGCAAGGAGTCCACTATAAGGGTCTGTAGCACATTGTCTTCACAAAGCCAATTTGACAGAGTTTTTCTACACAAAAACTATGTCTCCTTTACAATGAGCCCAACACTCTAATTTATAGAATTCTGAGAGGTGAGAGAGAGAGGAATGAAAATCCATAAATATACCTTCTCACCACTTGCAAGATGTCATAAATTGAGTAAAATGATGGTATGTTTCTTGCAAAAGGCTCCCATACTGTCCCATGACTTGTAGCAGTGAAGAATGTCTGCCCATGCTTTATTAAATGCTCTCATAAAATCACTATCCCGAACCCGATCACATTTTCACAAAAATCACCATCAGATCCTCATAAAATTACATATTTCTTGGTTATTTTGTGACAGGCTCGATCCACGATTCCAATGGTATCAATTTTGCATGATTTTGTTGAGAAATGCAAAAGTTATGGTCTTCTGAGTGTGGGCAGCTACTTTGAGTTTCCCAGTGATTTCTTGTATTTCACGGGACTGGATATTTAAATTCCTAGAGTTGGAGATTTTTATTTTATTTTCACATACCTACCCTCATTAAAATTAATAAATCTAGTTTTTTTGGCATAGAGGACATCATGCCCTTTCTGAAAAGTCAAATTTTGTGAAAATCGTGAGCTCTAGGTCAAAAGTTATGACCATTTGAAGTTCGGGGTCGATACTCTTGCAATACGGATATGGCGGATTTTGGTGTCCTAGCTATCCCGGAAAAATTTCTCCGTACCACCCACAAGTCTCCTCCCTTTGCGGCCACTTCGGCAAAATCAGGTTTTTGGGTGTCGACTCATCCCCGCTTGTACTGCATGCGACTTGGGCTGAATTCTTCACCTTTGTCGATTCTCTCTTTGTGCGGGTTTTCGGGTTTTCGGGGAACTCATGTCCCACACGAAATTGGATGACTCGGGCATCTTTTCTCCTCCTTTACCACATTCCACTTTCTTGCGGGTTTTTTGGTTTATCGTCCCATGCGTGCCTATGTCCCAATTGTCCCACCTGACCGTGCGAGACATAAATTGCTGCCTTTTCCGCATTCCTTTGCAAATCGGGTTTTCGGGTCCCAGTTGTCCCACTATCCCATAGACCACTTGGGACAATTTTTTGTGAATAAACTGATTCTTTTGCAACTCAGCCATTTCACCTTTTCGGGGCCCAAATGTCCCACGTGAACTTGTGTAGCCTCGGGAGAAAAACATCCGATTTTACTATAAATCATCATTTCCTTAGAAATTTGGGCCCAAACCTGGTATGACGAACCTTGGTACGAACCGCATTGATTCCATCCACAGCTCCCAGATCCGATTTTCACTAAAATGAGCCTTTGACTTCATTTTTTCAAATTTTTACAAATTTTCACTAACTCCTTGGATTTTTCTAGGACAGGAAGTTAGAGAAAAGCAAAGGGGTCCCAAAAATCTAAATTTTTGGCCTTTCACCATTTTTTACTTGCTCCAGCTTGAATAAATTTGTGCAAGTTGTCAAAATTACCTTGGGGGTGAATTTTGGATAACAAGAAGAAATGGGAGAAAAATGGAGTCACGGGGTGAAAGAAGGGGCGCCGAAAGGTCAGGGTCATTACTATGGGTATATAATGCATTTGGGGACTGACGGTGGGTCATTTTCACCGCGCCGAGTTTGAAAATGAGAGCCTGATAGAGGAGAAGATGGAATAGGATAACATTGTGGAGTACAAAGTGGATCTCATGGGGGAGTATGAGCGACCGATAGATGTGGGGCAGGTGGTGAGTGATTTTATAATTTATTTCATGTATTCATTATTATGTTTTTCGATATTTTAGGTTATTTCAGGGCTAAAATCCACCTTAGGTGCATTGTTTAGTGCATATGGATCATAAAATGGCATGTATGCCTTAAATAATGGCGTGTATGATGATTTTAGGTGATTAGGACATGAAGTGGGGGGGGTAGGGTAGGTTTTAGCACATTTATTTTTGTTTAGCGCAAATGGTATAAAATGGCGCGTATATAAAAAATGGTAGCACATTTAGTGGATAGTGGGCTGGGGTGTTGATAGTAGCGTGCTTGGTGAGTTTTAGTGCTTATTGGCAAAGGGTGGGTATGTAAATTGGTGTGTATGTTGTGAATTAACGCATATAGGATATAGAGTAGTGCATTTGTTTTGTGAGATGGAAATAGCTAGTTTGGCATGTATGGATGATGGAGCATCACGTTTATGTGTACAATGACGCATATATGGGGGAAATGTGGGATGGTGGTTTAGCATATATAGGTTGTGTTTTGGCGCATTTATGGTGTACAAGCGCGTATAGAGAGAAGAGTGGTGCATTTGGGAAGAGGATTGAAAAGGAGAATGTTGTTAGAAGAAATGTGTAATGAAGAGTGGGAAGCGATGTCTTTGCTAATGATTAGAAATAGATACTGACATGTTTTAGATGGGTGGGTGTAGGTGGTGTTATCTCTTATCCAGTGGAGACATCGTCGATTGGTGGCTTTAAAACATTTTCTAGGAGGTGCCGATGTAGAGGCCGAGGAGAATGAGGCGTCGTTGTTACATGTGTTAGGCTTCTTCACATAGTGAGGATGTCGGTAATACGAGAAGATCGGGTGTTGCTGACAACTTTGGTGGAGCGGTGACATTCAGAGACTAGCACTTTCTGGTTATGGATAGGTGAGATGACTGTGACATCGAGGATGTATATCGATATATCGGTTTCTAATAAAGGGGATCCTATAGTGTGGCGAAGAGGCAGACTTAGTGATAACCTGGGATTATTTACAGATGTAGAGGGTGCACCACGAAATGGGATGAGAATATATTTGGGGATGTATTTTAGACAGGGGTGGATGGAGTGGATACCATTGTTACTATGTTCATTGATTAGTTGTATATTATTTCCGATGGTGGGGGAAGATGGTTAAGCTTGGGTTTAGCAGAGGTAGCACATTTGATGAGGCGTATGAGACTGCTTTTACTTGGGCTCCATTAGTACTAGGGAAACTATACCGGATTTACACAAGGTGGTGTATGGTGGAGGGGGGAGTATTGGTGCAGGGACACTTTTACAAGTGTGGAGTTATGATCATCTAGAAATTGGGAGGCCGATGGGGATAAGAGAACAACAACAGGTGGGAGAGCCATCAGTGTATGGGTGGAGGATGATGAGGGGGATACGTGAGCATTTGGGAGAGCTGATTTGGTACCGGAACCAGTTTGATGATGTAAAACTTGGGGACATCAAATGGAGGCCATACCGACAGTATGAGGTATGGGAGGGAGATCACCATCATCTAGGGAGGATATGATCACTATTTTATATAGATGATGGTCATCTATATATAGTGGAGCGATATCGACTTTGATAGAGTATTACAACAAATTTGGGATCAGACAGGTATACCAAAGCAGTCGCCACTTGTTTTCTCGGAAGACACAAGAGATAGAGGTTTGGGGTGGCATGATTCCGAAGGCGGTAGCAAGATCCATTTTTGATGAGACACAGTGACTGTATGGGCACCAAGTATCAGCAGCTTGAGGATGTAGGAGTAGCACAAGGGTGTGCTGAGTGGTGGGTGGGGACTAGGCCAACATGATTGACATGGCTAAGAGGGGGGATTTGGTTTGTGCATGGGAGACGCTGTGTATAAAGGATTACCCTGTGGTTAGGCATTAGTTGTTCACCACCACAGTATAGGAGGAGGCACCGATGGCACCACCACTATTATATTGGGTGGCCCATTAGGACAATAACTAGGAGTGTAGTCCTTAGTACAAAGCTCGAAGAGGCCAGAGATAGATGTGATGGAGGTGGATGATACCGTAAAAGCTGGACTATATTTGTAGAATAAAATGCACGGAATAATGATATATCTTTCAATTCATTCCAGATTATTTACATAAGATGCAATTACAAATATATAGGCACATAGTTTCCTATAAATTAGGAAACTATTCTACTAACAAATACTAATCACGTGAGTTGTTTGTAACAACCAAACAACTCAACGCACACATTTGTTATTAGTTGTTTTATATAACAACTAAATAACAAATTACTAATATAATAATAATTACCAAATGTAATTATTATCTACACAATGTAAATACTAATTCCTAACATTCCCCCCCTTAGTGTTTACATGGTAGAAAAACATCCACACTCTCAACTGCAGTATGCTCACCCCTGTGGCATGTCCAACTCTGTGACTCATGACCTTGATCCAAAAGAAAGGCTCTCTCCTTCCATGGTTTTAAACAGGCTTACCACAAATCTTGATGTGACAGGAACTTCATCAACTATCCACCTCGTGTGGTTTTCTGGATCCTCCCACAAACCCTTTCAAGATCCATGAACTGACTTACTCTGGTGCTATTGTTCATCACTATTCTTATACATCAGTGAATTATGTAGGAAACACAACATGCATATCTCAAAACTCGCACAATAGAAGATATACTCAAAAATTTCACATTACTTCCTATAAGAATCGTAATTTTCTTAATTGTAGTCTCACATTGATCGTCGCCACTCAATCTCGAACAACATAGAAAACCGCCACCGCTACTCGAAGCTTTCCTTGACTAAGTCATTTAGGTACGTAATGGGAATGGAACATTGGTATGTATTCCCCCCCACAATGTGAAATTCCACTCAAATAGATACTGAGAAGCAAAATGCATCGAAGAACATACTCCTGAATGGATCTTGCTAGTTAGGTCTTGCTGCACATGGTCACTAATGCTAGTGAACGTATTCTTCTACCGGCCATCTTCCAAAGAAGTACAGAAGTCGAGGACCAAGTCACCAGAGGATCACCGACATCTCGCGCTCCAACACAACTCTTTCCAACATCCATCAAATGCCACACAAAATAGGAACACTGCAAACTAAAGCACACTGAGAAAATGAAAACCACACTGAAAATATAATACTCACACCATACATATGCCACCATAGCTTCGCGCGGCCCCGTCTTATCAGGATCGACGAGAGGTCAATGAATGACCTCCACCTCCCCGTGCCTCCATCCTCTAGTTTTTTTGGCTTCTAACTCAGCCAAATGAAAATTTTAAGCTCATTTTTTTCCACATTGAAGTTATTCTCCCCCCGCAAAGTGAAACATTTTAGTTTTAGGACGTCGGCTACAACCGATAATGCGTCCCACAAAATAGCCAAAAAATATGATATTTTTCAAAGTGGGTATTTTATCCCAAAATTAGAACCACTATAATGAGAATTAAAAAATAAACACTTTTGCAAAAACGGTGCTCAATTTTGAGTTACCGTGTAAAAGTTATTGAGGTTACAATTTCCCGTAAATTGGTCCAATTAAAATAAAATTGAATTGCCCTCAAAATTCAATTATTAAGCAAAAACTATAGAAATATATATATATATATATATATATATTCTAAATAATTAAAAAAATTGACCAATAAGAAAAAACTCCGTGTGTTGCATTTCTTTTACCGGATGTGCATTTCCACCACAAAAACGTCCTGCTTGACAAAGCAATTTTGTCATATCTCGCATGTTGAATCTGACCCGATGCAAACTACAAAGTTGTGTGTATTTTTCTCATATTTTCAACCCAAAAAGAATCACCTCAATCCAATGTCTTATGAGGAAGATATGTTCATGTTACTGAACACTACTTGCTGTATTTTTTTGGACGGATTTTTGAATATTCTCTTTGGCCTCTTAAATCTTCTTGCTCTCATAGGAATAACCTGCTCTGATACCAAATGTAAGAGCTGCACTATATTTGCAGAATAAAATTCACGGAATAATGATATATCTTTCAATTCATTCCGGATTATTTACATAAGATGCAATTACAAATATATAGGCACATAGTTTCCTATAAATTAGGAAACTATTCTACTAACAAATACTAATCACGTGAGTTGTTTGTAACAACCAAACAACTCAAGATGATTTGTTATTAGTTGTTTTATATAACAACTAAATAACAAATTACTAATATAATAATAATTACCAAATGTAATTATTATCTACACAATGTAAATATAGATACGGCAATGCCACTTCGACAAGACTCCTACACAAGCACATATGGTAGGTCCTTCAAAGCTAGTGGATCAAGAGGGAGGAGATAGAGTAGGAGGAAAAGATGGAGGAGGAGATGGACTAGGAGGAGGAGATGGAGGAGGGGAGGATTTACAAGCGCGGATAGAAATGTTAGAGAGAGAGCTGTGGGCTCAAGTAGTAGAGGTAGCCACCACAAGCATGAGATGTTGTGAGGATGAGATATCTTCATGAATTTATAGTAGTGGTGGGTTAGAGAGATATGGCATGTTTGGATTCAGAGATAGCCCAATTAGAGAAGGAGTGAGATCATGTTATCTGGTGTCATGAAAAGTACTATGTAGATTGGGAGGCTTATAGGAGGAGGTATGATCCATTGAATGGGGGAGTAGGGGGGAGTGGTGCAGAGAGTTATTCATAGTCTACGGGGATATTTGAAGCACTTGAGCACCTCATGTAGATTAGGATAGATGGGGCCTCCTGGGATAGTATCATTACAAAAGTACAAAGCAATCATAACAAAGGCTTGATATTATGAGGATATGGTTATGCAGGACCGATAGGGCTATGTGCGTTATATTGATTATATAGCTAGAGAGAGGAAAAATCAGGGATTAGGTCGAGTTCGAGTTGATCCATGCCTTCTGGGAGTACTACTAGTATATGATGGCCTCCCAACAAGGGAGGATACAGGTAGCTCAACATAGTGCTAGTACATATGTAGATCTGATGTATTTTAGTGATTATTTTGATTTTGACCTTGCATGGTCATAGTTTTGATATATGTACAGATGATTTATAATTTTGATGGTCAGTTATGATCATATGTTTTGATGTATATATGAGTATGAGATTTTGAATTTTATCTTGATGATGGATATGATATTAGCAGATGGTATATTATTTTTTGAGATGTTGATGATGTAGTTTGATGACATTTATTTGGTATATGTTAGATTATGATGATGGTTTAGATGATGGATTATGGTTGTAGATATGATGATTTCTAGATGGTTAGAATGTGATGTTTTTTTTCATTTTTATGTTGATGATATATGCGAGTATGTATTTATGTTAGTTGATGATGATGATGTTTAATTTTGTGACTAGATTAGCGATGTGTATGTGTTTATATGATGAAATGATGTAATTTCGATGATATATGATGATGATGTCATTGTATTATGATGTTGAGAATGTTTAATGTGTGATTGATTATTATGATGGTTTATGATGTGTTGATGTAATTTATTATGGATGGTGTATGATGGTGATGGTGTATATTTTGATGTTTTTATGTTTATGATGGTATTATTTTAATGATGATGGGATGATATTCATGATGTATTCATGATGTGTGTGTGAGTGATGGAAATATAATTTAATGTAAAAACATGGTATGTATAATGGGAATTAATAGTGAATTTGGTACAAACATTTACAATATAACCACTACGTTGATCATGACATAATGGCAGAGATAAAATGAGAGTGAGCAATGAAAAGGTGTGGGGGTAGATTGAGAGAAATAAAGGCCTTAGGATCTCGCAAGGGTCAGACTTCTCAATAGTTTTGTGAGACTCCTAGAGATTTATTTCCTAGGGGTAACATGAGTAACGTGATGTAAGTTGGGATTTGGGAGACATTCCCAATCATAATAGATCCATTGTGTCAAAGAGAGGATCTAAGAATTCTATATCTAGATAGTGGATAGGATAGATTAGGATGAAAATTATGGATAGGGATATGAGGGATGGAAAAGGGGAGTAGTGTGCCCCTAGTGTTCATGTACTATGAGTTATAGAGTGCTAGTAGACAAATGATCAGATTAGATTCTACCATATTGTTAGAAACTGGTTTTCACCATGGTACTTTCCCAAGGTGTCACTGAAGTGGTTTTCACCATTAGATGGATTATTTTTTAAGCGTTAGGCATTTAGGCATAGAAGTGACGAATATGCATGATGTTCATGGGGTCATCCAACTCATCTCCATCCGGAGTAGCAAGCTTATAAGCACCTGAGCCAAATTTAACGATGAAGACGCATACAGTCTAAGCCAATTTGGTTTGAACTTACCCTTATTTTCATGATCAATGTTAGTATTGCGTTGATTTTTCTTAAGGACTAGGTCACCAACTTCAAATTCATGGTCTTTGACATGTTTTCTATAATGATGGTGAAGGAAGTTTATATAGGATTTGAGATGGTTTAGGGATTGGAGTCATTTCTCATCAAGGAGATCGAGTTCTTGTAGGTGATGGACGTGGTATTCTTCATCATTTAGGAGATGTTGGAGGGAAACGATAGGGATGGGATTTCGATCTCAATGGGAAAAATTGCTTTAGTGCCAAAGACAAGAGAATATGGTGTGGTGTTAGTGGGAGTACGTATGGATGTGAGGTAAGCCCATAAGGTGGGATATATCTGTGTATTCCAATTGTGTCCCGCTTGGTTGACTATTTTGCCAAGGATACATTTGAGTGTCTTATTGGATGCTTCGGATTGGCCATTGCCTTGCGGATGATAAGGGGTGGAAAATTTAAGCTTCATGTGGAATTATTCGCAGAGTTCATAGACATTTTGATTTTCATAGGATTTTTTGTTGTCCGTTCTTAGTGTGGATTGAACTCTGTAGCGGTAGATGATGTGGTTAAGGATGAATTTGGATATCTTCTTACCTTTGAAATAAGTAAGCAACATGGCTTTGACCCACTTCGTGAAGTATTCTATAGGTTTGATAATGAATTTGTGACAATCAGATGAAGTAGGATTTAAATTTCCCATGAGATCTAGACCCCATGTAGAAAAGGGCCATGGAGTTATGATGGGTCAGTAAGGATTTTGAGGGTTCATGGATGAGGTAAGCATGATTTTGACAGGGGACACATTTACAGACATAGGAGCATGCATCCTTCTCTATGTTTGGCCAATAATATCCGGTGCATAGAATATTTTTGGTGAGGGCTAGACCACTGGTGTGGGCACTACAAATCCTTGCGTGAACTTTCTAGAGTGCTGATTTGGCCTCTTGGGAATTTAAGTAATGGATCAAAGTTCTATCAAAAATCCTATGATAAAAGGGTATCTACAAGGATGGTGAAGTGGGAGGCTTGCTTGATGAATGATTTGTGATATCCATGAGGGAGATTGGGTGAAAGGGTATGATCATGTAGGTAGGTGTAGGTGTCATGGTACCATGGGGAATTATGACCAACAATCTCACAAACTATCTCTGACTCAGGAGTATCATAGGTGGGAATGTTTAATTTCTCAATCAAAAACTTTGAATTTGATGCCTCTAGAGGCATATCTAGTAGTAAGGCGATGGTAGCCATAAGCATCCGCTGATTTGTTAGTTGTGCAAGGGATTTGTTCAAACTGAATATGCTGGAAGTAGTCCTTGAAACTGTCAACCATTCTTTTATAGGGAATTAATTTATCATCCTTGGTGGCATATTCATCATTGACCTGTTTAATGATTAGTTGTGAATCACCAAAGACATTGAGATGTTTAATATTCCACTAGATAGCCATTTTTAAACCAGCAAGAAGTGCTTCATATTCAAAAATATTATTGGTACAAGGAAACACAAGCCGGAAAGATTTAGGAATTAGGTCACCTTGAGGGGTAATAAACAAGATACCTGCTCCTAAACCATGATGTGTAAATGAGCCATCAAAGTACAATTTCCATATGTCTAATTCTGTAATTGTACATATGGATTCATCTGGGAACCATGTGGTGAGTGGTGTATTATTAGAAACTGGAGCTTCCACCAATTGATAAGCTAATAATTGTCTTTTGATAAAAAAAATTATGAACACATTCAATGTCAAATTCACTGAGAAGCATGATCCATTTAGCCATCCATCCAATACGATCCGATTTATAGAGTAAATATATAAGTCGATCAAATTTGTATATGAGCTTAGTAGTATTATTGAGCATGTAATGTCATAGATTTTGAGAAGCAAAGACCACAACGAGGCATGCCTTTTCCATAGGGGTATAGTTGAGCTCATATGTAATTAATGTTTGGCTTAGATAATAGATGGCTTGTTCCTTTCCTTGATTATCATGTTGTGCTAGAAGGGCTCCCAAGGCATGTTGTGTAGCTGATATATAAAGTAAAAGAGGTACTCTTGGAGTAGGAGGTACAAAAATAGGAGGATGCATCAGATATTCCTTAAGCTTATCAAAAGAGGCTTGACATTCTTTGTTCTAGTGGAATTTTGTCCCTTTTTTAGAAGATGATGGAATGGATGACATTTGTCGGCCAGTTGTGATATGAATCTCCTGATAGCTTGAATATTTCCCTGTAGGATTTGTAATTGCTTGATATTATTAGGCAGAGGAATTTCAATTATGGCTTTAAATTTTTCTGGATCAATTTCTATTCCATGTTTAGAGACAATGAAACCTAGGAGCTTTCCGTATGTGACGCCGAAAACACATTTCTTAGGATTTAGACGCACTTTATATTCTCATAGTCGTTTGAAGATTTGGCATAGGAATGCAGGATGTTCCGCACGAGTCTTAGATTTTCATAGAATTTAATCAACATAGTCTTCACCTATATCATGCATCATGTCATGAAAAATGATAGTCATGACACGTTGATAGGTGGCTCCAGCATTCTTGAGTCTGAAGGGCATGACTCGATTACAATACATACGCCAAGGTATAGTAAAAGATGTTTTATGTTGATCTTATTCGGTGATTTTGATCTGATTATAGCCATAGAATTCATCCATGAGGGATAACATCTCGTGCCCATCTATAGATTCGATGATCATATCAATATTTGGTAGCAGAAAATCATCTTTAAGGAAAGCTTTATTAATGTCACGAAATCAGTAAAATACGAACGCCCCCATTCTTTTTACCTTCTAGAAAGATATTGAGATCCATTCAGAATAATCAATAGGTTGGATAAAACCGACGTCAAACAACCTCTGTAGTTCCTCTTTGACTAGTAATGGACCACAAGAGAAGGATCCAAACCAGGAATATCCGCGTATGACCATGCAAATATATTTGAAAAGTATTTGAGGAGTCTAGTAAATATTTCTTGTTCTTTTGTAGATAAATATGACCCTATTTTAATAATATTGGGTTCTTCTTCTATACCGATGTTGACGTCAATGGTTTCCTCAATTACAAATGTGGAGCCATCTTGTAGAGATTCAGGAGCTTAGAGAAGTTGATTGATGGCTGGATCATCTTCAGGATTTCGAGATTCTTGGAAGAATTCAATGAGGGGATATTCTTTTGAAGGTGATAAGAGAAGGTGGGATGAGAGATATTATACTGGGATGAAAAGGAAAGGGGATTCTCCTGTACTCCAAAGTAGGTGTTAGTTTTTAAACATACGTGGAAAACCTTTTTATGATTCCCACAAGGTAGATTATCGTGAGTTCCCATGAAATCAAGAATTTATTCATCATTTTGAAATGATTCAAGAGGAGGATGTTTTGATCTCTAGGTCCCATTTAATGAGTTGTGGATAGGTAAGGGAAATTTCAATGTCGAGAACAATGGTGTCGAGGAAGAGGTTAGTGTTGTCGAGGTCTTCGTATTGGCTATAGACGGAAATTGCATCAATATTATCAATGACATACTCGGTGGTACTCAAGTATCACTCGATCATCATGAATGATTTCACCAGGTGAGTGGTATCCTAATACATGTCTATCAAGGTTGGGGATAATAGTAGGGGGTTTAGGATTCCTCGCTCGTAGTGACCTAGTCCTTGTCTAGCGTACCCCATACATGTCATCATCCTTCTAGGAATTAGATACTTATTATCTAAACAATAAGAAGGTATAGAATCATCAATAAGCCATGAAGAATTAGATGGTTCAAGGTACTCATCAACAAGATACCCAAAATGAATAAAAGTGGATGAGCCTAATACACATATTTTTCATTTGTTTAAACAAACTTCGGGCCTACTAAGTCATTTGGGTGATGATGGTAGATGGTCGATGTTGAATGTTTGGTATTCTCCGCACCCTATTATTTTTATCTTGAGTGGTGATGTGGGTAAAAGGGGAGTAAATATGGGCGGAGTAGGTAAAAGAGGTGAAGATGATGAAGAGGCGTAGTGAGATGGAGATGGGAGACTATCGGGTGAGACATACGAAGTGATGGATTATGAAGGTGAGGTTACTAGTGTAGGTTCGGTGATAGGACAATAAGGTTCCCAATAAATTTTGACCTCCAATGCTTGAAAATACAGAAGGGCTGAGGGTCGCCATGGATAGTAATTTATGTACCGTCATGCTCAAATTTTTGACATTGATGGAGTGTGGATGGTATAACATTCATTTCATGAATCTAGGTCCAACCAAGCAAGAGGTTATGTGGGAACTGGATATCTATCACATGGACAAGAGTGGGAGCACAACAAGCCCGACGTTGATAGGTAAATAGATAGTTCCCACTAATCTATGCTCTATGTTTTCATATGATTTAATAGTAATTATATCTTGTTTTAGATTCAAGTCACTGTACCCTAGTTGATGAATAAGATTTACATTAAAAATACTAAGGGCTGATCCATTATCTATTAGAACTCTTTTAACATAAACGCTTTCAATAAGAAATTTGATGTAAAGAGGAAGATTGTGGGTAGGTCTGTGTGGTGGTAAATCTTGTTGAGTGAAGGTGAGCGGGATTGTTGGATATGGATAGAGATTAGCAACAAGGGAATAAAATTGTGTGGGATCGATATCAGTGGGAACATGTGCTTCTTGGAGAGTGCGGTATAAAATATCTTTGTGGATGGATGAAGTTTTGAGGAGGTCCATGATGGAGATTTACTTAGGAGTCTTATTAAGTTGTTCAATGATATTATATTGGGCTTGTGGTGTTGGATTAGAAGATGATGGAGCGGCTCCTTGAACCACCACACGGTTCCTGAGAGTAGTGACAACACACTGGGGGATTTTGTGAAGGACCTTTTATTTTAATGGTGGCTACTTGATGGGGAGAATGGTGAATATTTCCAACAAGTGATGTATAAGGAGGGGGTATGTGATGGTAATTAATATGGTTAGAGTGATGAGCAGAGGATTCAAGTTTATTTCTATACTTTTGTTGTCCTTGGTTAGAAGCATGGTTCTAACCATGATTAGGAAGGGGATTTTGATATATCCCAAGCTTCTAATTTTGGGAAGAGGTGGAAGCATTATCTTCTATTTTGATCTCACCTCGGTCAATAAGGTCTTGAATATAGTTCTTCAATTTCATACACTGATGTGTGGCGTGACCCTTGATTTTATGGAACTTGCAATATTCATTTTCTTTGAACCATGAAGGTTTGGGTCGAGACTCATCGATGGGTTGAGCTTGAGGAAAAATGACCATATTAGCAGTAATTAATTTATCAAGGATTGCTTCCATGGATTCACCAAGGGGGTGTATGTTCATCACCTTATATCTTGAGTAGACCATGGTTGTCCCTTAGGGACAGATATAACGGTTGTGCTATGGACATGTTGGACATTTTTGGTGTTTGTTACTCCATCACCGACAACATTCTTATTCTTATTAAAGTACTTAGGTTTTTTAGATGTAGAGGTTTGGCTGGATTGGTTATGATTATCATGGGAATATATATTAATGAGGCCTTTTGCAATAAGGGCCCTCTCAATTTGCATTCCCTTTTCAATGATGTCATCAAATGTGTTTCAGACAATGGACTTGTAGATGAAAATCTAGTTCTTGATTAAGGTTGGACACAAAGATGGTAACTAGTTGTTTCTTAGGTATGGGACACATAATATGGCTAGTAAGGGCTCGCCACCATTGTAGGAAGGATGAGAATATTTCACCATTTCTTTGTTTGGTATTGCACAAATCAATCATTGTGACATCATGTTCTACATTATAAGAAAAGTGTTTTATAATTTTTTTGATAAGTCAAAAACGTTATAACAGAACCTTTGGGAAATCGAAGGAACCATTCTAAAGCTGGACCACCTAGGATTCTAGAGAAAATTCTTAGTAAATAGGAGTCATCGTAGGTGACTTCTTGATAAAGCATATAAAAATCCTTAACGTGTTCATGGGGATCTCCTTTTCCTTTGTATTTTTCAAATTTGGGTGGTTCAAATATGGTGGAAAAGGGACTTGTAATATGTCATGGTCAAAAGGATAAGGAAAAATTTCCTTGAATTTATATTGATGTCCTTGAGTGCTGAGTTGCAACCCTTGAAGTGTTTCCTTCATAGACTTCACTTCTTGCTCCAAGGTTGGTTCTGGAGGATTAGGAGGTGGTGGTTTGAAATTGGGTTGGGAGTGATGGGATCTGTGATCATTGGATGGTTGTGGTTCGATTTGAGAGGATAATTGGGTGATTTTATTGCTCATTTGTTGTAATTGAGACAATACAGCTTCTTTGGATATATGGGTGTTGCTCTCTCTGCCATCCCGTCTGTGTACAATGTGATGGTGATTTGGATTTGGTCAGTGTGTGGAAGGTGGTATTTGACCGATGTCATCATTGTCATGAGAAGACTATGGAGTTGGTCATGAGTGTAATCAGGAGGATGTTTTCCCCCATGTGATATAATTGGAGTAAAAGGGCATCCTTATTCTTTTCAACGAAGTGATTTAACATTTCTCTTTTTCTTCCTTCTATAAAGTATATACTAGAGTCATCATCGCTACTAGTGTTAACCATAGTCTTTTCATCTTCTCCTCTTGGTCGGTTTTCTTCATTATTAGCATCATAATAATTGTGGTTGAATAGATCATTTTCCATGTTGTGGTTATTGCTTCTCGCCGTTTCCAAATTGGGATTAGGTTATTATTTGTCTAGGTGCCATTAGATTCTAATTTTGGTGGGATGTATAATATGAGAGTGTTCTTGAAGTGAAGGATGTATGGATGAAAGGGGAGATTATGATTCCTTGATGATCTTAATGTTTAACCTTAATAATATAGTCTCACTTATAGGATTGGAATAAATTTGAGGAGATACTAGAAGAATGATGTGCCTCATTAGTATGAGGGCTTGGGATGTGCCTTGTTACAAGGGCTTAGAAGAATACGATAAGGTTTTAGGATATTTTGGCCTATTAGCAAGGTATTAATTAATAAGATTTAGATGTTTGTATCAAAAGGGATCGTGAATAAGATGCTTAGGATGGATATGATGATATAAGGTGATGATTAGATTTGGGATGGATGAATTATATAATTGGTATGAGTTTTAAATCCTTATGGACCTAGATAAATTTAGGGCACCAATACGAATTGTCAAGTGATTAATGGGATGATTCGTAGGTGATATGTGTTTTGTTTTGAAAGTGAGAAGGTGTGGTTGTGTTTAGTGAAAGATGAATGAATGTAGGGTTATGAAATTTATTTAATGATGTGGGATTGTTAATTTTATATTAAATTTTTTGGATTTTTGTTTTGTTTTTGTATTAGAGTAAGAATTTTGATGTGGAAATATTTATATAATGGTAACGTATGTTTAATGTTTATAATTAAAAATTGGATTTATTGTTTACATAATGTGGTGTAATGTTAGGGGAATGTGATTAATGTAATGGGAGAGGGATTATATGATGAAAAGGATGGGGTTAATTATGATGTTATATATTTTTAGAATCGAAGTAAAAGACTATGGTCAAAAATTAGTGGGTGATAAGTGTATGATTTATTTATAATGATCGATGTGATATTTATTTTACTAGTTTCGACAAAACACTCAAACAAGTACACTCATGCATGCACAATCCTAACTAGTCAAGTGGGAGTACAATCAAGCTATAGCCCACTTTCAATACCACATATGACAGTGGCGCTCACTGAGCTGGCCCACCTTTGCGTCGATATGTGTGATCGACTAGCGAGTAATCTTTGGTGGTTCCTTCCCCTGCACTATAGCTTGGTTGCAGTCAAAGGCTACCTAGGATAGGATAAATGAGTTCTCTAGGGCATCCCCTATATACCTTACAGTATGTGGGGCCCAAATTTGTGTGGCAAGGATGTTGTCTAGAGGCCTGGTGTTGGGATATAGAAGCCCCTCACTTCACATCATGCTTAAAACATGTAGATGCTTAGCCAATAATGACAATTGTCCTTGAATTTATATACCTCGTTAGAACATTGTGTGTGTCTACGTGCGTGGAGATGAAACCCGTGGTCACAAGACCCCTAGACTATGGTAAGTGTGTGGATGTCACTTCCATGTCACGTTACCATTTAAAAAATAAAAAGGGAAGGAAGGTTAACCGCTTTTGATCCTCAAGATCATCCTAGGACGTGAGAGGAGAGCATAAACAAAGTGTCGCCCTTCGTGTTTAAACAAATAATTACATGAAGTAAAAAAATACAATACACAACTTTAATTAGGAATGGATTATTTAAATGGGGGTCTTTTATAAACAAACCTATAAAACAAAAATATTAGTAGTTTAATGAAAAACCCAATATTCTTGGACCAACCAAGCTACAAATCAAATGTTAGTAGTCTTAGTTTTTCTTAATATCTTATGACCACAAACATTAGGTAAAATTTTATTGTTTCAATCAAATAGAAAAATTGGTAGAGTTTCCCCTTATTTCTATGATTTTCTTACAAAAATAGAATGTTAAATACCAAAAGGATGTTGTAAAACACAAAAATATGCAAGTTGGTTTTTAATACAAAAACAAAAAGGATCTATGTTATAAACACTCTATTACAGAGGTCAAATGCACTAAAACAGTAACAAGTGCACTAAAGGACTGGAACCCGCAAATACAAGGTTTCAATTATCAAACGTGTTATTACAGGGTGTATACATGTTGAAAGTATACCAAACATGGTAATAAGCAATCTCGCGTACTAAATTATGCACAAACAAAGAGTTAGTATATACACGTTGAAATAATATATAAACACGCTAAAACTTTGTCAATCATGTTGGTATGCTTTCAATTCTCAAAATCCTCCACAGAGAAAATGTTAGAGAATAAATGTGCTAAAACAGAAAGTATACATGTTGAAATATTTGTAAATGCTATGAAATATCACAAATGCGCTAAACTATTTTCCTACACAAAAAGAGCCAAAATTTTATAGGTAAATGTGCTAACATAGCTTATGAATTTGTTGTTTCAAGGCGTACATGATGATACGTCACAAAAACATGAAAAATTCAAATTTTGAGCTTAAATCTCACTGAAAATTTTCAAAATTTTGGGAATTTGTTCATAGTTAGTAATGTGAACTATTCCAATGAAAAATTAGGTGGGTAAGCCCCATGGTGGGAGCCAAAATGTAGAAAAAAACTTGTGTTAGCATGTAAAAATGATAAGGTTATGCAACCGAACCAATACTAAATCTAACACAACTAAATATCTACCGTCGATTGAGTAAGATGAAAAGGAAGGGGAAGAAATTTACTTGTACTTACCTACACGTATAATTATCCTCATTTGCTTCCTTGGATTTGCTCCTGTGATTTTTATTTCTTTGATGTATGTAATGTATGCTTCAGATTTTGGAGCAATTTTGGTAAAGACCTCCTCTTTGGTTAATGGATTGATAGAGCTCAATAGATTTCTTTGATGATTGCTAGGAAATTGGGTAGCATATACTTATAAAATTTTGATATGTTTTCCATGGAGGGTGGCACCTCTATTTATAGTTGGAGAATTAGAAATGGATGGTTGAGATCTTGATACAAAGGGATAAGATGAATGGTGGGTAAGTGCACGAAGTTGGTGGACAATTCCGTGGACAAAAAACCTGAAATTCAGGAACCGCGATTCGGTTTTTAAAACGCGATCACGATTCTTGAATTTCAGTGTTTGAAAATTACGGAACCTAAAACCGTGATCGTGGTTTAGAACCACGAGCACAGTTATAAACCACGATAATGAAATCTGAGACAAAAATTAGTAGTCAAGCGAGTCCTTATTTTCCCCATTTTTCATTTCAAACCATGATTTCTCCTAGATGTTTTTCACTCGAGCTTTGAATACCACCTCAAAATTGCTCATCGGACTTCTGGATTGTGATAGATTCAACCATGCCGCCAAGACGAGGAGGTAAGCCCCCAATTTTAATCATTTTTTTGCATTTTCATGGGTTTTTTGAAATGTTTGTTTATGTATACAATTTTCTTGTTTTATCAGTTAGTCGGCAAGCTCAAAATCATGCAAACTATCAAAACATTCCTCAAAACCCACCGAAAATTCCTCAAAACCCTCCAAACATTCCTCAAAACCCTCCTCCAAACATAGATCCACCTCATGTGGCTCCTTTTGTCCCCACTGAGCCAAATGGAACACAAGATAATATCATTGGAAGAATCCGAGAAAATAAAATTGTCATTGAGAACCTTATTCAGACTATAAGACAAAATCATGCCACAAATCCATCCCGCATGACTTTAGCCAATACATTGCAAACATTGATTGGCGAAGTTGACTCCGCAACCAACCAAATACATAGATGGAATACCTTTAGAGGTGACTGTAGGCAGTGGTATGTGGATAAACTATCCCATGCGGCCGTAAAAGACAAAAAAATTGGAAAATACCTCATTTTTGCATTATTTACCGACCCTAGAACCAATGCCCCCCCCCCCGCGCAATTACTTGCAAACGGTTCCCAATCCATTGGTGCCATGATGACCGAATCAAAAACAATTTTTGGGACCGATGGTGGATGGTTTTTGATTATCCACCATGCAACAACAATGAGGTTCCTCTTTATTTTTTGAAGAAATTATATTATGAGTTCATGCTTAATGAGGTCCCGAATTATTTTGACTTTTCTGAATTTTTTGATCAAGGAGGTGGCTCTACACAGAGTAGACCTGGTGCACGCATAGGCAACCTAGGATCCCCCATGCCCCAAAACTCCCACTTCCTTCAGCTTATCCCTCCTACAATGAAGGAGGTTGTGGAGATTGATACATTGGATGCATTGAGGGAGTTCACTTACACTGTGACCCAACATAGTGACCAGATTGCATCCGGTGATGTTGATGGAGGTGCCAGTTCTAGCACACCACACCACTGTGGGATCATGTGGTGCCATATGTACTGTAGGTGAGACATCATTTGTTGGTTCACAGGATTTCTTTTCTATAGATGAGATGTTGGGGAATGTTTTTGAACTGGTGCCACTGATATTGGTCTTTCACAAGTAAATTTCAAATAAATATAAATAATATATATATATATATATATATATATATATATAATAGTTTAATTCACATGTTTGAGATTTTAATATATATGTATTTGATTGTACGTCATGTACATACATGTAAAAACTAATTTTTTATTTTATTTTAAATAGCAAGAGCCGGTGAAGGAAACATCCGACGTTGACATGCTAGCTACTATAGCTGGGCATGTTTCAAACGTAAGTTTCAAGTTGTACAAACTTACATTTTTAATTTCATTTGATTGCACTAGATTATTATTATAATGTTTCACGTGTATGTTGTACATATTAATATGTTTGTCTTTTATACACAAGAGCTTGACAGTCATCATCTGCTCTGGGAACTGAGGCTATTGGCATGCCTCACATGAGTTTTACGCAGGTTAGTAAATCTCTTTACACTTTGTTTCTAATTGTGGAAGTTCACGTGGATTACATGCTTTGGACCTCTATTATGTGGTGCATAGTCATGTAGATTTTAATATTGATTTGTACATGTTTTTTGTATAGCTTATGATTGCTAGAGAGACTCCTCCATATATGCAGACTGTGGAGGTTGTTGTAGATACTGCCATAGCATTTGCAGATCCACTAACTGAGGTTTTTCAAATTTGTTAAATTTTGGAGGTTCATTATTTCTTATTACTTAAATCTACAATATCAAATTTTGTATGTATGTGAAATATTTAATTTGAAAATTAATTATTTGTATGTAGCTTACCCCTCGTGAGTCTATTGTTGTCCCTGCGATGCGTCAACAACAAATTGATAGGGATCATGATAGTGTGGTAAGATTTCACATGCATTTTAACTAAATTGTTCAAGTTTCTAAATTTTGAATGTATTTTAAAATTTTGGGTGTTAAAAACTTGTTGTTTATGAATGTGTAGGTTAGGTTGCAGGCATGCTTAGAGACACCTAGGACCACACGGATGAAATCCGTAGTGGCATCTCCCTCCACTACATCCCTAGGTTGTGGACGTGCTACTTCTAGCAAGGCAAAGAGAGGGAAGATGTTTCATGAGTAGATTCATAGTCCACTTGGATGTACATAGATATATATGGGCCATCTGGTCCTAGTGAACATGTTTCTTCATATAGTCCATTATATATATATATATATATATATATATATATATATATATATATATATATATATATATATATAGCCTTTTGCGACCGCATGTGGTCCTATATACATTATGACACACTTAGTTTGAGATGTACACATGTTATGAACTTACATATATTTTCAGAGACGTGTGTCTGGAGCACACTTTGTTTGATTCTTATATATCCATGTGTGTTGGTTTTCATAACGATATTACTGAACTATATGTTTGATTTGATTTCATTGCATGTATGATATCCTTTTATGTATGTTTTCATAACCATTTAAATTAGTTCTAGATATGTATGTTTGATTTAAAATTAAAAACCATGTCCCAGAGCACTACATGGTACAATTGTTAAGCAAACCTATTCCATTAAGCAAAACCATGCTAGGTGAACTACAAACTTGGGCAATACGTACAATTACTTTTTAAAAAAGCTAACACTCAATCTGTTGCATATCAACTAATGCAAACATTGATAGAAATAAGCGAGGTAGAGTTCATCTTGAACTATATGAATATTTAATGTTACTTATGGTGCAACATTGAAGATTTTACAATTTTCCCGATTTTCAAGTTTTACAATTTTCATATTTCTAGAATTGAAGATTACACAGAGGTTTCAAATTTTTTTCTTTGTTATCAAAACTTATTATTTTTAGTAAGGCTCATATGCCAATTTAATAATAAATATTTAATCATGTCTTCTTGTATTTGGATTGAGATGAAATTTTTCATTAGATTAGGTATTTTCATATGGTTTCCTGCTTCAAATTTCAAGTGTTTTCGATCTCTAGAATTGCAAGGATCTAAAAAGGAAAGTTTTTTCTCTGAAATTTTAAATGGGATGCTATAAAAATTTAGGGTACCAATGGAAAATATTTTTAGATCATCTTCAAGGAGTTCATGAGTAGAAGTTATAGGAAAAATTGCAGGGAAATGGAGCAAAAATGAAGGAGATATGAGCAAAAATGTGATTTTTGCAATAGGGTTTCTTGAAAATTTAGTAGCATAACTAAATACTAGCAGCAATGAAGGAAAAGGAAATATTAAAAAGGGATTAAAAAAATGGCTAAGTGTATGTTTATACTCACCTCTTAACATTAACCTAGCTAACTCACCTTCTAACTCATCCTTGACCATTCTGGATTAACCCGGGTTACATGGCATGACAGGGTAGGGTTACAAGCCTTAAGTGACAAAGGGACTTAAAGGGGTGATAATGTGTGAAGGGGTTAAGTATTCATGAGAGGGGGCAACATAATCAAGTTGGGGTGCTAAGGAATCATACCTAGTGAGAATGTTACAAGCCTTAAGTGACGAAAGAAAGAGATTTCATGGTGGTGCATTCTGATGTCCCAAGTTGAAAAGGGTAAAAATTTGACAATAAGCCCTTATTAGTATTCTTAGGTTCCACCCATCACATGAAGAATCCTCCTCTAATGAAGAATCAACTCATGTCTTCCTCCACTGAAGATCTTGAATGATCAGGCTTTTCCATAGACCATCTTGTTGAACTGAAACTACAAATGAAACTTTCTCATCTTCCAAGATGTTCACATGCTCCAATGTGTTGAGTCAATTCTCAGGAATGGCATTGATATTTCTACATTGACTAAAATATTTTTCATAAATCTTCATTGGATTCTAGAGATATAACCTATGATCTCTACAAGGGCTTCTAAAGTATCACTATTGAAGGAAAGGGTCACAAATATTTTCCTAAACCAATTCTTAAAATTTGAATCCTGAAGATTCTTCATGTGGAATTATTCTCCCTAAGAGGAGTACCAAGCTCATGCATTCTTGTGCCAAGATCTTCCAAAAAAATTGATACATTCTCCTCATGGGATTCAAAATCAGAAATGGATTCTTTTAGAGCATCAAACCTCTAGGTGATGGTATGGGACAAAATGTCATACAAGTTCTCTGAGTCAGATGAAAACACACCTGAGCTCACCAAGGAATGAGAATCAAAATTATTCATCTCACTCACAAATGGGAGATTATTTTCCCAATGGAATTTCTCTTTCTTGATCTCAACTCTATTCCTATTGATTTTCAAATATATGACCAAGAACAATCTAAACAAAGAGATAATCTCAAGAAATAGATCATTCCCTTTTTTAAGGTTGTTGCTTCCGAGCTAATTCGCTCGGTGTAATCCCTTAAGAGCCCCGAGACCAAAATATCATTCAACTTCAACGGGTGACTACTCAGACTCCATGGCACCTAGAGACACCTCGTCCGATCCAAAACCTTGGAGTAGGGACCCTCTACAATAGCCTCTCTCAATTTTTTTCCTTCTGATTTCGGTGCTCTCGCTGCCCTATTATTTGTAAATGCACGAAATAGTACAAATGGAGCCAAAGTGTAAGGTTGTCAAACACTATATTTTACAAACAAAGGGGTCAGTGGCACCGAAACGCCTATGCCAAAGACATCCGGGTGGCTAGGTGAATGCTAGAGGAGGTGGTTTTTTGGTGCATGACAAGGTCGTTATTTCGGGCTACTTCGCTTGGGCGTAGTCCCTTAAGAGCCCCGAGACCAAAATATCGCTCAACTTCGACAGTGTGTGTACTTAGACACCATGACACCTAGAGACGCCTCATCTAATCTGAAACCTCAACATAGGAACCCTCTACAAAATCCTCTCTTGGTTTTTCATTCTCATTTCGATGCTCTAGCTGCCCTATTTTTTGCAAACGCGTGAAATAGTGTAATTGAGGCAGCAGTAAGGTTGTCAAACGCTATATTTTACAAACGGTGCATCATGGCACCAAACCGACTATGCCGACATGTCCGAGTAGCTAGGTGAATGCTAGAGGAGCTGGTGTTTCGATGCGGACAAGGTCTTTTCTTCCGGCTACTTCATTTGGGCGTAGTCCCTTAAGATCCCCGAGACCAAACTATCGTTCAAATTCGATGGGTGACTACTCAGACTCCGTGGAACCTAGATATGCCTTGTCTAATCTAACACCTTGGTGAAGGGACCCTCTACAATATCCTCTCTCAATTTTTTCCTTCTCATTTCGGTGCTCTCGCCGCGCTATTGTTTGTAAACGCGTGAAATAGTGTAGTTTGAGCCGATAAGGTCATGTCACACGCTATATTTTACAAACGATGGGTTATGATGCCAAACCAACTTCACTGACACATCTAAGTGGCCAGTGTGAATTCTAGAGGAGGTGGTGTTTCGGTGCGCGACAAGGTCGTTGCTTCGAGCTACTTCTTTCAAGCGTAGTCCCTTAAGAGCCCTGAGACCAAAATATCATTCAACTTCAACAGTGACTATTCGGACTCCATGGCACCTAAATATGCCTCGTCTAACTGACACCCTGGTGTAAGGACCCTCTATGATAGCCTTTCTTGGTTTTTCCTTCCCAGATCGATGCTCTCGCTGCCCTATTGTTTGCAAATGTGTGAAATAGTGCGCTTAGAGCCAGCCAGTGTAAGGTTGTCAAACGCTATATTTTTCAAACGGTGGGTTGTAGCACCGAATCGACTATGCCGCATGTCCGGGTTTCCAGTGAACGCTAGAGGAGGTGGTGTTTTGGTGCGCGACAAGGTCGCTGCTTCCGGGCTACTTCTTTCTGCATAGTCCCTTAAGAGCCCTAAGACCAAAATATCGCTCAACTTCGACAGTGACTACTCTAATCCATGGCAGCTAGAGATGCCTCATTTGATCCAACACCTCGACATAGGGACCATCTACAAAATTCTCTCTTGGGTTTTTCTTTCTTATTTCGTGCTCTCGCTTCCCTAGTATTTGTAAAAGCGCGAAATAGTGCAGTTTGAGCCAGTATAAGGTTGTCAAATGCTATATTTTGCAAACGGTGGGTCATGGCATCGATCCGATCTGCTTTGGCACATCTAGGTGGCTAGGTGAATGCTAGAGGAGGTGATTTTTTTTTCACCGCGCAACAAGTTTGTTGCTTCCGGCTACTTCATTCGAGCGAAGTGCCTTAAGAGCCCCGAGACCAAAATATCGCTCAACTTCGACGGGTGACTACTCGTAATTTGTGGCACCTTGAGATGCCTCGTTTGATCTAACACCTCGATGTAGGGACCCTCTACAATACACTCTCTTGGTTTTTTCCTTCTCATTTTGGTGCTCTCGCTACCCTATTGTTTGCAAATGCACAAAATAGTGCGCTTGGAGCCAGCCAGTAAGGTCACAAACGCTATATTTTTCAAACGGTGGGTCATGACACCGAACCGACTATGCGCGCTTTGCACGTCCGGTGGCCAGTGAACACTAGAGGAAGTGGTGTTTTGGTGCGCGCGACAATGTCGCTTAAGCCGGCTACTTCATTCAGAGTTGTCCCTTAAGAGCCCCGAGACCAAAATATCGCTCAACTTCGACGGGTGACTACTCGCACTCATGTGGCACCTAGAGATTCCTCGTCTAATCTAACACCTTAGTGTAGGGACCCTCTACAATATAATTTCTCGGTTTTTTCCTTTTCATTTTGGTGCTCTCGCTGCCCTATTGTTTGCAAATGCATGAAATAGTGCAGTTGGAGCCAATATAAGGTTGTCAAACGCTATATTTTACAAATGGTGGATCGTGGCACCAAACCGATTATGCCTACATGTCGAAGTGGCCAGTGAACACTAGAGAAGGTGGTTTTTTGTTGTGTGACAAGGTCGTTGCTTCCGGCTACTTCGCTCGAGCGTAGTCCCTTAAGAGCCCTGAGACCAAAATATCGCTCAACTTTGACGGGTGATTATTTGGACTCTCTGTGGCACCTAGAGATTCCTCATCTGATCCGACACCTTAGTGTAGGGACCCTCTACAATATAATCTCTAGGTTTTTTTCTTCTCATTTTGGTGCTCTCATTGCCCTATTGTTTGCAAACGCGTGAAATAGTGCAGCTTTGAGCCAGCAGTAAGGTTGTCAAACGCTATATTTTGCAAACAATGTGTTGTGGCGCCAAACCAACTGTGCAAAAGCCAACACATATGGGTGGCTAGGAGAATGCTAGAGGAGGTGGTTTTTTGATGCACGAAAAGGTCGTTGCTTTCGGGCTACTTCGTTCGGGCATAGTCCCTTAAGAGCCTTGAGACCAAAATATCGTTCAACTTCGACGGGTTACTACTCGTACTCAGTAACACCTAGAGATGCCTTGTCCGATCCGATAGCTCAGTGTAAGGACCCTCTACAATAGCCTCTTGTGGTTTTTTTCTTTTCATTTTGGTGCTCTCGCTGCCTTATTGTTTGCAAAATGCATGAAATAGTACAATTAGAGCCAGTGTAAGGTTGTCAAACGCTATATTTTACAAACGGTGGGTCATGGCACCAAACCAACTATGCCGGCATGTCTGAGTGGCCAAGTGAACGATAGAGGGGTGGTGTTTTGGTGCGTGATAAGGTCGCTCCTTCCGAGCTACTTCGCTCTGGTCGTAGTTGCTTAAGAGCCCCGAGACCAAAATATCGCTCAACTTCGACGGGTGACTAGTCGGACTCCATGGCACCTAGAGTCACCTCGTCTAATCAAACCTTAGCGTAGGGACCCTCTACAATAAACTCTCTCATTTTTTTTATTCCCAAATCGGTGCTCTGGCTGCCCTATTGTTTGTAAATGCGCCAAATAGTGCAATTGGAGCCAGTGTAAGGTTGTCAAATGCTATATTTTACAAACGATGGGTCATGACACCGAACCGAATGCACCGGCGCCATTTCCCATGTGAACACTAGAGGAGGTGGTGTTTCAAAGGTGCGTGACAAGGTCGTTGCTTCCGTGCTACTTCGTTCAGGCGTAGTCCCTTAAGAGCCCTGAGACCAAAATATTGTTCAACTTCGACGAGTGACTACTCAAACTCCATGGCACTAAGAGATGCCTCGTCTTATCCGACACCTTAGTGTAGGGACCCTCTATAATAGCCTCTCTTGGTTTTTTCCTTCTCATTTCGGTGCTCTCGCTACCCTATTGTTTGCAAATGCTCAAAATAGTGCGCTTAGAGCCAACAGTGTAATGTTTTCAAACGCTATATTTTGTAAACGGTGGGTCATGGCACCAAACCGACTACACTGGCACATTCGGGTGGCTAGATGAACGCTACATGAGGTAGTTTTTTTGTGTGCAACAAGGTCGTTGCTTCCGGATACTTCGTCGGGCATAGTCCCTTAAGAGCCCTGAGACCAAAATATCGCTTCAACTTCAACGGGTGACTAGTCGACTCCGTGACACCAAGAGACACCTCGCCTAATCTAAAACCTTAGCATAGGGACCCTCTACAATAGCCTCTCTCAGATTTTTTTTCCTAGATCGGTGCTCTCGCTACCCTATTGTTTGCAAACGCGTGAAATAGTGTAGTTGAGCTAGTGTAAGGTTATCAAATGCTATATTTTACAAACGTTGGGTCGTGGCACCAAACCAACTATGCCAGACATCCAAGTGGCTAGGTGAACATAGAATAGGTTGTGTTTTGGTGTGCGAAAAGGGTCGTTGCTTCCGGCCTACTTCGCTCGTGCGTGTCCTCCCAAAGAGAGCCGAGACCAAAATATCGCTCAACTTCGATGGGTGACTACTCGGACTCTATGGCACCTAGAGACGCCTCATCTGATCCAAAACCTTAGTGTATGGACCCTATACAATATTATCTCTCAGTTTTTCCTTCTCATTTTGGTGCTCTCACTGCCCTATTGTTTGCAAATGCGTGAAATATTGTAGTTGGAGCCAGTGTAAGGATGTCAAACGCTATATTTTACAAATGGTGGGTCATGGCACCGAACCAACTATGCCGACACATTTGGGTGGCCGGGTGAATGCTAGAGGAGGTGGTGTTTTGGTGCGTAACAAGGTTTTTGCTTTTAGGATACTTCGTTCGAGCGTAGTCCCTTCGAGCATCGAGACCAACATATTGTTCAACTTCGACATGGGACTACTCAGACTCTGTGGCACCCACAAACACCTAGTCTAATCTAACACTTGGCATAGGGACCCTCTACAATAGCCTCTATCGATTTTTTCATTCTCATTTCGGTGCTCTCGCCGCCCTATTGTTTGCAAATTCACAAAATAGTGCAATTGGAGCCAAACAGTAAGGTTGTCAAAAGATGTATTTTGTAAACGGTGGGTCATGGCACCGAACTGACTATGCCGCAACATCTAGGTGGCAGAGTGAAGACTAGAGGAAGTGGTGTTTTGGTCCATGACAAGGTCACATTTCGAGCTACTTCGCTCGGTGTAGTCCCTTAAGAGCCCCGAGACCAAAATATCATTCAACATCAACGGGTGACTATTCGACTCATGGCACCTAAAGATGCATCATCTAATCCAAAACATTGGTGTAGGGACCCTCTACAATATCCTCTCTCAGTTTTTTCCTTCCCAAATCGATGCTCTCGCTACCCTATTGTTTGTAAACGCACGAAATAGTGCAGTTGGAGCTAGTGTAAGGTTGTCAAATGCTATATTTTACAAACGGTGGGTTGTGGCACTCGAATCGACGCGCCGGCACATCTGGGGTGGAAAATTGAACACTAGAGGAGGTATTGTTTAGTGCGCGACAGGGTTGTTGCTTCCGGCTACTTCTTTCTAGGGCGTAGTCCCTTAAGAGCCCTGAGACCAAAATATTATTCAACTTTGATGGGTGACTATTTAGACTTCATGGCACCTAGAGATGCCTCGTATGATCTAAAACCTTAGTGTATGAATGCACTACAAAATCCTCTCTCGATTTTTTTCTTCTCATTTCGTGCTCTCGCTGCCTCTATTGTTTGCAAATGCACGAAATAATGCAATTGAGCTAGTATAAGGTTGTTAAACGCTATATTTTACAAACAAGGGGTCGTGGCACCAAACCAAATGTGCTGACACGTTTGAGTGGCCATGTGAATACTAGAGGAGCTAGTGTTTTGGTGCATGAAAAGGTTGTTGCTTCCGGGATACTTCATTCGGGCATAGTCCATTAAGAGCCCTGAGACCAAAAATATCGTTCAACTTCGACGGTGACTACTAGGACTCCGTGTCACCTAGAGATGCCTCATTTGATCTGACACCTCAGTGGAGGGACCCTCTACAATAGCCTCTCTTTATTTTTTCCTTCTCATTTTGGTGCTCTCACTGCCCTATTGTTTGCAATCACGTGAAATAGTACAGCTTGAGCCAGCCAGTAAGGTTGTCAAATGGTATATTTTACAAATGGTAGGTCATGGCACCGAACAAAATACGCCGACACATTTAGGTGGCCAGTGAACTCTAGAGGAGGTATTGTTTTGGTGTGCGACAAGGTCGTTGCTTCCAGGCTACTTCATTCGGGCGTAGTCCCTTAAGAGACCTGAGACCAAAATATTGTTCAACTTTGACGAGTGACTACTCGGACTCCGTGGCACCTAGAGATGCCTCATCTGATCCGAAACCTTAGCGTAGGAACCCTCTACAAAATCCTCTCTTGGTTTTTTCCTTCTCATTTTGGTTCTCTCACTACCCTATTGTTTGCAAACACATGAAATAGTACAGTTTGAGCTAGTGTAAGGTTTTCAAATGCTATATTTTGGAAACGGTGGGTCGTGGCACCAATTTCCGACTACGCGACATGTCCCGGTGGCTAGGTGAACTCTTGGGAGGAGTTTTTTTTCCCTTCACAAGATTTCAAAATTTAGAACATTTTCAAAATTTACAACTTTTTCAAAATTTACGACTTTTTCAAAATTTACAACTTTTTCAAAATTTACAACTTTTTCAAAATTTACAACTTTTTCAAAATTTATAACATTTTCAAAATTTACAACATTTTCAAAATTTACAACTTTTTCAAACAATGAAATCTTCTCTTAGCTTTGAGAATTTAAAATTCTCTACTAACAGTGCCAACCACGTGAAGGTGGAAGCTTTTCTGGCACCACTAACCTAAACATAAAAGTGTTAGTCAAAGAAATTTATGTTTCAAATCAAAACCATATACTATCTATATATACAAAATACAAAAATTTAAAATAAAATATATTTAAACTTAAATCTAGATCGGATCTAATCTGCATAGCAAACAAGATTGCTGCATGATCTGACTCTCAAACCTTCCAAATAATCTTGTTATTGGGCCTTCCGCGATATCTATACAGCTGAATATTTGTCGCTAGAACTAGATGTGAATATAAGAGTATTTTCCTGTGTGTCTCAAAGTCTTCAAAAACCCAAACAAAGGATTTTTTTAATGGATACCGTTGAAGCCAAGTTCCAGTAACTACCACTGACCCTGTAGGATACTTAATATCTTCACCATCTATAATAGGAGAAGTCAAATTATTTCGTTCCTAGATGCAACGAAATAAGAAATAGTTTGTTCCTTCTTCATTGTCTTCCGTTGTAATTACTGCAAACCCATGTCCTACAAAAAAACAAAAGTTGAACAACTCAAATTTAAATTACATATTAAAATTTCAATGGACATAACTCAATACAAAAATTAAATAAATAACCATAAATACCTTGTCACACCAAAATTGAAATTTCACAAAGTCCTTAGATGTTACAACTTCATCTACGTAAAACAAGTCGTAATGCTTATGGAGGATGATAACTAGGAAGCGGAGTTAAAGGCCTACAAATCCATCCATCCACCCATTCTTGTGAATCACAATCAGCAAAGTGACAAATTCGATATAAGATGCACAAAAATGTCAACTTTCTTGTCCATACAACCCACGAAGTAGCGTCTGAGCTACAAAATGAGTGCATATCACTGGACCCAGTGAGTGTCATACAATCCTCGTAGTTAGCAATTTTTGTTCCTCTATCAACCAAAATATCTCATGAACTGTGGAATTTTCTTGAGAACCTTGGGCCATGTTGTCAATATACCATTCCACTATGCTCTTTGCATCTTCAAGTTAACACCATCTTTGTGCTTCAACTCTTCTCTTGCAAAAGCTCTTTTCACACATGCCCCTGCACCATCATGCTCTCCATTTCCATGTCCAACCTCGGTGAAACTCCAAATATGTTGCACACCCATCTTGACGTGCAAGATCCCCGCTCATCCAATAAAATATTCGTGTATTCTTAAACCGAGACGTGTAATTATTTAACCATATATAATGTTGTTTGAAGTGGATGTCCCTATCGACAAGTTTCTATAAAATAACTGAAACACCCTTGCACAAATTTAGTAGAATGAGTATGATCATCACCGATATAAAAGTGGTACTCTCTTAAAAATTTGATCATTCTCTCAGTCTGTCAGAGAATGTAGAAATGCTATATGTAAAAAATGGCAACTTGTACTGAGTTATAATATTGTGATTGAACCTCCATTTGTGGTCAGTAATGTGTAATTCTCTCGCAAAATCGACCACCGAAACAATAGTACCAAGAGGGAAATGTGTCCTCGCATAGCTTAAACTATTCATCGAACCATTGAGCTCTATGTGTATGCCTAGCATACTCATAAACAATTTCATGCTTAAATTTTCTCAAAAATTAGAAAACAGCATTTGTTCTCAGAACTAGCTCACACCGTTTAGACTCTTTTCCATCCTTCAACTGGTATGCAATTGATTTATATTTATCAAAATCAACTAAATTATGTCTTATTGTACCTTCAATTTTCTCATGGATGTAACTTTCCAATTTAGGTAATCCGCCGCATGTACTACAAATTCCATCTAAACAATCCCGACTATAAAATAATTGTCCGACTTCTTTTCACAAAATATAGTAGGAATGAAATCCCTGGAAGATATTGGTGGAACTTGAACACCACATTCCGATAACATAGTTTCAGAATGAAAATTAGAAGGAATACATAAAAATTTAGCATAATGCATCGCAAATTCAACATGTTTCCTATAACAACAAGTGGTGTGAGCGTGGTTGATTTTCACATAGAATGGTTTCAACATTTCAAAAAAACATTGACTAATTTTAATTTCCAGATTCTCTTGTTCAAACTTACAAAAAAATTGAGTTTGAGTCATATCTAAGAAATGCTTTGGATGTGGTTCACGATTAGTAGAACCAACTCTCCATTTTATAACATTTCTTGTATTAGGTGAAACTCTAGTGTTATCATGCCAAAATTTAATAACAACTTCTCTTACAACATCAGAATTATTTTTGTCCTTACGTGGAGCTCTAGCAGAAAATGCCCAAAATTGGCGTTATTGAGTGATTGAAGGATGTTACATCTTTCAATTGCTTTCATTAGAGTTTTTGATTAAATTGAAACATTCAAATTGTTTGCATAATCAAATGTTATTTTTTTATTGATTCACTTACAACACTAGTAACAAGTACATGACGCACAATATTACTATCCCTAGTGCCTCTCTTGACACCAATAGTGTGATATGAATCATGAAGGTTTTCAACAATTTTAGAGGTTTGACCACGTATATTAGATGTTGTGAATCCTAAGGTGTTTAATGTAGGTCTCATTTTAATCAATTTCATCAAACTAACCAACAACTCGACATCTTTGGGAATCATTTAAAATTTCAAAATAATTATCCTAAATTTCAAAGTGGCTTTTCTTCTCGATTTGTCATTCGAAAGTTTTTAGACATTGGTTTCAAAATGTTTTCATCAATTTCAATAATAAAATTAGGTTTCTTACATAAAATACTAGAAGCTATTTTTGTCAAATTTTGCCTCTCTACGCTTTCTCAACATGAATTTCCTTATTCATATTTTCATTGTCTCCTTCAATTTCAACATTTGCTACATCTTGAGTATTTAATTCTTTTTCAACATTGATAGTAAAAACATCTTCATCATGAGTATTTAATTCAACTTCAACATTGATAGTAGAAACATTACCTGGTTCTTCATTGCTTACAATAGTTGGGGTTGAAGATGAACCTCTTCTTGATTCACGAAGTTTCCGCATTCACTCAACATTTTGAATTTTTTTGGCCTCTAATTCGTTTGGTGTTTTTTTACTTAATGAATTCCTTTTTTGATTTCGTTTCTTGTCTCCCATGATGTTTTTCTTCCGGTGATAAGAAAACATGTAGAAAAAGATAGAATTTCACAGATTTCAATACGGTAAGGGTCGAGAGTAAAAATCACAGGGTAATTCAGACATTCGGATGTGTGTAAATATGATTTATGAACCGCGAGCGTGCTTTATAAACCACGATCGTGGATCTATCTACCGAACCTAAGCCTCGGGAAATCTTTGTTTTTCCCCAACCAAAGCTATGGAAGGTCATTATGAAGTGTAAAAGGTCAAAAAACCTCAAATCTGCTCTTCCAAAGACTTGAACCATGCTAAAAAACTAAAAACATTTCACAAAAATTGTGCCATTGCGTAGGGGAGATTGTTGGCTTCGTAGAAATATTGATTTTAAAGTGAATAGAATAAGATAAATATCATTTTATAATTTTTTACTAACAATAGGTCTTTAAGACATTTTTTCCCATGAATGTTCATGTCTACGTTTAAGACTGTAACTTTTGTTTCGCTTGTCAGAATGTGATAAAACATATACCATCCCAAGCATGGAAAAATTCTATACACGTTAAAAATATATATTTGATTTCGATATTTTTGATATAGTTATGGCGCGTAAACGGAAAGTGCTCCATTTTCTAAATATTTTTAGACCACTTTCATGGAAAAAATCATTAAAAAAAATATTGCTTAAAAAAATATAAAATAAAATCCATCCCAACATAGACAACTACATCTAACGTTTCACCAAAGAAAAATAAAAACAAGATTTGGTCATCTAAAATGCGGGCAAACGGACTACAATCTTATAAGTTTTAAAAAAAAGAAAAACTAAGTCATATAATTTTAAGTGTTTAATATAGCTAAACTTGTCCATTTTTTTAAAAAAATAGTATTTTAGAAACTAGATTCTAAATGCTACGATTCATATTTATATAAATTTTTCTAATTTTGAGTGCGCATATTGCTAATAATCCCTACAAGTTGAGATTTCGCTATTTTTTGCAATATGACGTCCACGGATGACCCTATATTTGTCCATCAACTTCCTGCACTTACCCTGGTTGAAAATTGATGAGATGGGAGGGTGTAGAAAATTATAGATTTCATTATAGCCCTCTATTGAATTTAAAATTGAATAGAATAGTATTTTTAATTTTAATATTTGAATAAAAGGAGGAAAATATGGAGAGACTTCTAGAATTATAAGTCTCTAGATTTGGGAGCTCATTAAGTGGTGATTAGGTGAGATTAATTGCATTTAGTGGCGTGATTAGATGGAGAGGCTAGGCATAGGATAGGTATAGGCTAGGTGGTAGGTGAGTGGGTATTTTTAAAGTGGTGGAAAATAGTTAATGAAGTTTATTTAGTATAATGAATGAAATATTAATAGTGTATTAATATTTCTAAGGGTGTGGATGAGATTTTTGTAACATATATAGATTGAAGCATGATTGTATATAGTATAATAATTAATTATTATAAGGTTTGTGATGGGGATGAATAGTTATTATGGGATAAGTGAAGTATTTTTTAGATGACTATGTCAAAATTTTACATGTCTACACATGCATTCAAGATCATTGAAACATCCTAAAAGTTGTCAAAAAAATTCAGCCTTTTATATGGCTTCCCTCAACTTTTCTCCAAGTGTTACATATTCTTCTAATTTCTGCTCCACATTTTCCTTATTTTCTCTATCTTGTACTTCTATTGTAGACCATTTCCCTTTATTTACCTTTACAAGAAGTAGGTTTACCAATTCCTCCAAGTACTCCATCTCATTGTTATGTTTTGGTTTGCATTACACCATCTATACATATGTGCACAATATCGTTGACAAGGTATGATGCTTTATTATATGCATCTTCCATCATCTTATTCATTTCGTTCAGCTCCTCAGATAACTTATAATTCTTCCTATTCTTCCTCTCCATGTCCTTTTGCATTCTTTTTAGTGCGGCACCCTTGTCAATATTCCTCCTTCCTACTTTGGTAGTCATCTTTATTAGAGATATGCTTGTGTTTTCATCTGATATTCATGTAGGGTCTACTATTGGTAAAACTGTTGTTAGATCTCTTTTCAATTTT
The DNA here is from genome assembly GCA_018340775.1 of Taxus wallichiana var. yunnanensis. NCBI lineage: Eukaryota > Viridiplantae > Streptophyta > Pinopsida > Cupressales > Taxaceae > Taxus > Taxus wallichiana. Next base: position 508,035,099 of record CM031243.1, on the reverse strand, counting down.
AACTCAAAAATTAACTCTCTTTGCTTTGAATTTTGGCTCTTCCATTTTATTATGTAATTCTCAAGAGAGATTATTATATGTACATGGAAAAGCTTCAAATTTATCAAACATGTCTCGGCAGAATAGTTATTTGGATGGAATTGAACTCTTTCCTCAACATCTATGTCATATCATCAATTTATGACATCTTAAGCAATACCTTTGGTGATTTCCTTTCCTTTTTCTTCTTGTGTGGTGTCTCTTGTACAACATCATCTTACCCGTGGTCTTCTTCCTCACCAGTGTATTGGTATTACCCAAGTTCGTGCTCTTCTTTTTCACACACTTCTTCATGTTTTTCCTTGCACACCTCCTCATGCATGAGCTCTTCATCTTTGACTTTTGCTTCGTGCTCTTCCTACTCTAGCTCTTCGCATAGTTATTACTCATGCACATGTTTCTCTAAATATTCCTCCTAGTCCATATCATGTATAATGTGAGGCATTTCCTCCTTTATGGGGATTGTCATTCATGCTTATTTTATTGGAGATATTTGAGGAGTGAATGAGGTGTTTTGTTACGGTATCAATGCTTTATTATTTCCTAATCGGATCCCTCTATTCTATGCATACATTTCCAACTATTCATATAGCTCTACCGAGAATAAGCTAAAGAACGTCTCATGCAATGAATCATACAAATTTTCTTCCACCCATTCGAGCAGATTAAAATTACTACCAGCTTTATACCTCTACACAAAATTTTCATAGCCTTTGTCTACCCAACATTCAATACTCTCCAGAGATAAATTAAATGCCATTTGCACACATATTGAAAGTATGAATGAAAGAAGGTCTTGAAAATGGAACCAAAATGTTGGATTTTAGTTTCCAACACAACATGATCAAGTCTCACACACATCACTTAGACATATATCCAAGTGCTCACCCGAAGTGTGCATGGTCTACCAAGTCCCTTCTTTTTTATACTTGTTAAGATGTCAATCACATACTTATATATTCACAACATACTACCAAAGAAAATGTAATAATAAATTATAATAAGAAATATGTTAATATAGAGACTGGTCCTTCAATTATCATAGTATATTTGTAGCCCCAACACACCATTTCATCCCTAATAACCTTCGAAATCCACACTAGATCATCCATCTTAGCAATGATATATTACATTATGCGCATTTCATACTCACTAAAACATAGATATACCACACATAAATCCACTCATACTCACATATCCACGTACTCACTCCACTTAGATCTATTCACTAAATCTCTAAAAAATATGTATCACACACATATATAGGGTGGGAACTTGTCGATCACCACTACAGGTTTCAATTCTAAGAATAGATAGTTCCTAAACATAGGTTGCATATAACTAAACTTTTTATCTAGTCTTCAATCCATGACTATCATTAGACATATCGATCCATGCACTATAAGTAGCCTACTTTTATCCATGCCCACATTCTATAATTAGATTCGTTCATGCATAATCTATATCCATTGTGCATGTGATTTTATCCTCTAGTGGTGTTTTATCTTTACTGAGTCTATTTCTGGAATTTCATTGTCAATCATACTATCTCTACTTTTCTCTATTTATAGGCCATTTAGAATTTTTACTGATTCCTTTTCTTTTTCCCTATGCATAGCCCTTTGCACCCTATTTACCTTTTAACCTTGCATGCAAACCTTTGTGCATTTGTCTATACTTGTATCATTCTTGTTATCATTTATACTTTTAGTTCACATGCGTCCTCTTATGTGCGGTATTCATCCTCTACTTGTGGCTATACTTAGCTACTTTCTCGGTCCAACACTTATTTTTCCGCCCCCTACATTTTTCCACCCTTCCTCATGTGGGGGTTTAGAGGTCTCAATAACTGATTTAGAGGATGGGTAATTGTGCAACATATAAAGTGGAGAATATTTGATCTTGTGATTAGATGCCTGAAAGTGAAGGTAGGTATTAGGAATATCGATGTAAATAACTCACTGTGAGTAGCGTGTATCTCCTATTTTAATGTCCACAAACTCTTTCAACTCATGTTAGAGGTCAACCTCAACATAGACCCGTTTCTGGTGCCAAGAACTATAAATTTGTTGCGGATCCATACATACAAATCACCCAATAGAGGAGGTTCTTTAATGAAGGAAGTGCACGGAGGGGGGCGGTAGGCCAGGGAATTCAACCCAGACAGGAACTTTGAGGGCCATGAATTAAAAAATAATAAAGTCCTACATCTAGGGGGAGAGAGCAGTAAGGAGTTACAAACATATCATGATGCAAAATGGTTTAGAATAGTTGTGGCATGCGAGGGGTCGAAACTGAAAAATAAAGAAACCTTTAGTCAAGTTTTGAACGCTCTTAGGCATGATGCCATGAGCATCCTGGGGAGAGCTAACCCAAGATTTGAGCATGCTTTTAGAGGCTATTTATCACATAAAGTAGCCAATAAGGAAAATTTGTTCAAGCCATTAACATGCAGTATTAAATTTAGAAATAGATAAAACCACATCAGACGGAGAGATATTACCTCGTAGAATAATTTTGAGAACATTTATGTGGTGGTTCCATTTTCACAACTCCACTAGCTCCATCCTTGGCATCATTTGTCAGGCTTGAAGTGGAGGGTGCATTGTATAGGTGAGCATAGAGAGCATAAAACCCTAAAACTTGAAAATAAAAGTACTCTCTTGCAGAGCCCAAGCTAGTTGCGGAATGACATGCGAGCAAACCTAATTTATTTTTCACTACTGATTGTTCATCATTTTCCCCGACATTGAAAATTATAATAAAAAATGGTCCAACGTATTATAACTTGCTTTCCCACTTTTATCATCGGTTTCTAAATTTCCATTTACATAATAATAAATGTTTCAAATTTTCATTGTGTTCTTTTGATACAATGTGATAACCCGAGCCCAATACAAATGGTTTGAATTTTTCATAACATGCAAATGGATTAGTATTTCCTTTTATAATCATAATTTATTCCTCCTAGTCAATTTTCAACTTTCAATAGCAATAAGTTGTTCATATTATAAGAACACAACCCATATGGTTATTCCTGAAGTATCACATTTTTTTCATTTTTAATAATGTGGTTGTTGTTATCCATAAATTGATATTTTATTGTAAGATTAGTGTGGCGTGATATCTTCAACACACACACACACACACACACACACACACACACACACACACACACACACACACACACACACACACACACACACACACACACACACACACACACACACACACACACACACCCACACCCACACCCACACCCACACCCACACCCACACACCACACGCACACACACACATACGCACACACACACACACATACGCACACACACACACACACACACACACACACACACACACACACACACACACACACACACACACACACACACATACCACATCAATGAGAATGGGCCAATCATGATTTGCTTCCAATATTTTTAACTTTGTTTAACAATATAAAGGTGAATATAAGGCTTCATGTGGGCTTGTTGATGACCTAAAATAATACCTTTACCTATTATATGTTCAGTGTTTACAAATTCATATTTTGATTTTTTTTATAGGCGTGAAGATTAAGATGAAAAATTATAAATTATGTTTTAAGTCCTTTAAATGATTTAATATATTTTAAAAATTAAGGATATTATTAAAGAAATATTAAAAATACTCAAATAAGACATGTGTATTCAGTTCACCATGCCTTAAAATATGGTTGGGGAATTGATTAACCTTAAAGGAATTTCCTAAAACTCACATTTTCTATCGTTGATATCAAAAGTTAACTTGAATTGATCATATTCCCTCACCCTTATCTTGTGGTATCTTTATTATGAATCAAATTTTGTATCTATAATTACTACGTGTAACTTAGCTATAATTCATTCGAATGTGAAATGGAGAATCTATTTATTTTATTTTTCTCTTGTTTAACTACCTATCGATAATGTATATATGGAAAGAATTTTTCCTTCTATATTGTTTACATATGAGTTAAATAAATTTGCACGACGTTATATTAAACATGCCAAGTAATTAGTTTATTATTCTTTACACATTTTTTGCAAGTGATTGTTTTCTAAGTCTTTCTCTTCAAGCATTCCTAAAGTATTCATATTTATAGTAAATGTAGTTGATGTATAACCGAATCACAACCATTGACTTATTGGTATGCCATAAGAATGAATAATTCCCCATGATTCATTGTAGAATTTCCATTTCTTCATGATGTGGCGGTCATTATGTCTACACATATAAGAATTGAACCATCCATCATCCTATAAAAAAAAGACATTATTTTGCAAGCCCACCGGATTGGTCTAAAACTAAAAATCATCTTCTAAAAACACCATTAAATTGAAATCCCTACCTTAAGATCTATATAATGCAATAAAACCCATGAAACTTGAAAATTCCATATTATTATCCAAATAGATCCCCTAGTTATTTGGAAAACATGTATTCACATTCTACCTTTGTGGTTCTATATTAAAGATTGCGCACACTTCAGTTTGTTCCTTTGGCACATTCTCTTGGTTGCACTTTCCTCTCGCACCCTTCTGCGCTTATCCTTTGTTTCATCCTTTCATTTTCATTTTCCTCTTTATTCCACTTTTCCTCGTGCACACCTTTTACACATTCACCTTCTACCTACTAGTTCATATGCCTTACGCGCACACCCTAAACTTGCTTCAAAATTAGCTAAGTTCCTCAACTCTCGGGCATCCCACACATTACTTTGTAATAGTTGCACCTTGACCATACATTCCTTCCTCAGGTATTTCTCCCATTTCTTCCCACGCACGTCACCTTTACACATGCCTTCCCTCTATTTTCCTTGTGTGCCTCATTCTTTCGTGAGCCTACCTTTTTGCTTTCTTCTGCACCATCTTGTGCCACATCATCACTAGATAAGCTTGAGTTTGCTACACACAAAAAATCAGGCGCACCAATAGGGTGTTGAATCCTCGACGATAAACCAAGGCATGACACATGGCAAAAATGAAAAAATATAACCTACAGTTGGCCACTTTTTTAGTCAATCACCTCGTGCCACGTGTCTTACATGCCTAGTTAGCACTGTGAATATTCTAACAATCATAACTTATGTCCTAGTGTTCAAATACTTTTGCACCCAGACCTTTTGGAAAGCTACTGACGTGGGCTACATGCTAGGCCATTTAATTTAAATTTCAGTAGGATTTAGTAGGTGAGAAGCTAGAAAACATATTTCATGCCATCAATGTAGGATGTGATTGCTCCAACTATATGATTCACTTCAGATCTTGCCCCCTTTCTTTTACAACATGCCAAATAAACAAGGAGAAGTGGACTTGACATATTAGTAGGCGGATTTGTCAAAATTCATTGTTGGTGGTCGAGTTTTCAAATCGACCTTCCCTTTTTCTTTTCTTCTTCTTTGATGGATTCATCTATAAATGTAAGATCTCATCTTATTGTAAAGGGTTGGACATTTTTCATCCTTTAGTGTTTGTTAAGGATCCTATATCTCTACATTTTGAGTCGTAGACCTCTAGATCTAGTTTGTGCATGTGAATATCAGCCTTCGACACCATTGTAACCAACTTTGCATACTTGGAAGTAATAAAAGGATCATTTTGTGGCTATTTTATGCCTTAACGTGTTTATATTCTTCTTTCTTTCCTGTTGTTCTCATTATGTGTTTGTTGTGTCATTTTAAGTTCCTTACAACTCTATTTTTGGTTGTGTTTCATGAGATCGATAGTGTGAATATGTTATGGTTTGTACTACATGTGCCTAGCCTTCCCTCACGCTTTCTCCTTAATTTTCTCTTAGAATAGATAGTGTTTATACCACTTTTCTAGTGCTATCACCTCCTTTAGTTTCATTTTCCTTTTTGCTTATCCTTCTATCCCCGGTCCCTTGGCTTGTTTAGCTTAGATTTCCATTTTAACATTAGGAGTAGAAAAATGTAGAGGAACCCGCCTTCTCCAGAGATCCATATAAAATGCCCAAGGTCCTACAACTTGGAGATGGTTCCATTTTTGTTTTAAATGACTCAGTTCCTCTAGATCCGAAAACAGGGGCACATTTGACAACCAAAAATTTTTAGCACGCCTGGTGGGACAAAAATTGAATGCTTAGATTTTAGATTACTAAGTTTGGTGTGTGACTTAGTGATTTCCAGCCTTTGGAGGTTTCTTTCAATGCATCTAGTGACTCTGAATACTCAAATCTACTATTTTAGCAGATAGAGCACATTTTATGAGAAGAGAGCATACAAGACAAAGTGCTACAGCCAAAGGATCTTTCAAATACCTCCATATTCACCAAGAATAATATGTAGTAGATCTCCCATGCATGCATCCCCATCTCTAGAAAATTGTGCACATTCCACTCTTCGTCACAACAGACTAGTGCAGGTTGTCATGGTGTTGCAACCACCTCCTCCTTCGAGGAACTTTTCTAGCTTCATTGGTGGAATCCCTCTCATTGTCAATGCACAATATGACATGCCAACATTCATGCTCAAGAGTATCCCATATTTCATGGGAGAAAATCAAGTCACACCTGTTGAGCACATTCAATATGTGACAAATTTTTACTCTGACTATTTGATCATGCATGTTGATGTAGTAGTCAAGCTACTTGCAACTTATTTAAAAGGTAAAGCACTGTTGAGTATGGAGCTAAATTACTTCTGTTTTAGCATGCGGTTTGAACTTGGTAGGAGTTTACAGATAATTGGCATCGGTTGGGGTTTGACCTACTTTGGTTAGGGCAAGTTGGAACCCGATGTGACGGTTAGGCGAGAACTATTATTGGTTACCTGTATAACGAGCATTTATTTAACTCTCGAGTTTTATTTCTATTTTTAGCATTGGAATAGATTTAATGAATGTAAATGCATGGTTAAGTGCCCTAAAGTCTTGGAAAACTATTTAAATCATAAATCTAGGGTTTAAAAGGGAGGATTGATCATAATTATAAGATAATTGTGTGAGAGAGAATTCTTGGTGAAGAAGGCAAAAGCTTGAAGGAAGACAATATTGAACATCTGAGAGGTGTGGAAGATTGTAAATCTTCATTGTATATCTTGTCAAAGCTTTGGAAAATAGATTGGCTTGTTTCTTGGTGGACGTAGCCCACATTGGGTGAACTACGTTAAATCTGTGTTGATTTATGTCTCTTGAATTATATATTTCTTTTGGTAGAATATCCGCTTTTATTTGCATGTATGCTTAGATCTGATATATTATTTGTACAATCATTGTAGCTAACCCCAACAACCGGGTAATAGATCTTTGTTTGAGGGTTTTTGTGTTGAAAAATTTACTCATAGAGGGTTTTCGATTGAGTGGGAGCTACAAAAATGGCAAAAGAAAAAAATACAAGGTAGATAAATTTGACGGCTGAAATTATCAATTATGGAAGATGCAGATCGAGGATTATTTGTATCAAAGAGATTTGTACTTACCGTTGGATGACAAGTCTAGACCTACGAAGATGACTAATGAAGAATGGAAGATTCTTGACAGAAAGGACTTTGGGATCTATAAGATTGAGCCTGGAAGCATCTATGGTTTCCAATATAACAGAAGTGACTTCTACGGTAGAGTTAATGGCATCTATTGCTAATTTATATGAAAAACCTAGTGCTTTGAATAAAGTTTATTTGATGAAGAAACTATTTAGTTCTAAGATGCATGAAGGTGAATCTACATCCAGTCATTTTAATGATTTCAGATCTATAGTAAATCAATTAAAATCAGTTGAATACTATTTGATGATGAAGTGAAATCACTTTTATTCTTATGTTCTTTTCTTGATAGTTGGGATAACTTGGTAATGGTTGTTAGTAATACAACATCTACTAATAATGTTTTGAATTTTGATGATGTGGTTAGTATAATCTTGAATGAATAAATTCGTAGGAAGAGTACAGAGGAAACATCATCTGGAAATTCTTTGAATGTAGAAAGCAAGGGCAGGAAGAAGGAGAGATCCAAGAGTAATATTAATGAGAAATCAAAGTCAAGGGATAAAAATCTAAATCCAGATGTAAGGAAATTACTTGTTGGAAATGTGGAAAGAAAGGACATGCAAAAAAATATTGTTGGTCAAAAGATAAGGAGAATCAAAACCAGACAAAAGGTAAATAATCAATCTTGCTGCATCATAGGTAATGCAAGATGCTCTTATTCTTTCTTTAGACAATAGAATTGAATCATGGGTTTTCGATTCAGGAGCTTCTTTCCATGCAATCCTTAATAAGAGTTATTTCAAAAATTATGTCCAGGGAAATTTTGGGCATGTTTATTTGGGAGATGATGAACCTTACATTATTATTGGTAAAGGGGAAGTTCATCTAAAATTGTAGAATGGAAATACATGGGTATTGAAATATGTGAGGCATGTGCCAAACCTTAGGAGAAATCTTATTTCTGTAGGGAAACTAGGTGAATCTGGTTGCATGGTTACTTTTACAGGAGACTCTTGGAAAGTCACCAAGGGTGCTCTTGTTGTGGCAAAAGGTAAGAAGGTAGGAACGTTATATTTATCTACCTGTGTTATTGATTCCTTTTCTGCATTATCTACTTCAAATTCAGATGCAGGTATGTGGCATAATTGGTTGGGCCATATGAGTCAAAAAGGAATGCAGATCTTAAAGGCTAAGGGTAAGTTATTAGATTTGAAAGATGTAGATCTTGATTTCTGTGAGCATTGTATTTTTGGAAAGAAAAAGAGAGTGAGATTTCTCAAAGTTGGGGCAACTAAGAAGGAGCAGAAATTGGAGCTTGTACACTCAGATGTATGGGGACCAGCTCAGGTAGCTTCTCTTGGTGGATCCCAGTATTATGTTACTTTCATTGATGATGCTACAAGAAAGGTATGGGTTTATTGTATTAAACATAAATATTATGTTTTTGAAACTTTTAAAATATGGAAATCCCTTGTTGAGAATGAATCAAATTCAAAGTTAAATTTCCTTAGATCGTGACAATGGTGGTGAATACTTAGTGCAGGATTTTAATGATTATTTTTCAGTGAATGGGATACGTAGAGAAATAACGGTTCCAAGAACACCACAGGAGATTAGTTTTGTAGAGAGAATGAAAAGGACAATCATGGAATGTGCTAGAAGTATGAGGATACATTATGGATTTCCCTTATAATTTTGGGTAGAAGCAGTTGATATAAAGGTTTATTTGATTAACCGTTGTCCTTCAAGTTCAATAGATGGAGGAATACCAGAGGAAGATTGGACTAGAAAAGCGGTAGATCTTTCTTTTCTTAAAGTTTTTGGTTGATAAGCTTTTGTGTGTGTTGATAAGGAAAATAGAAAAAGTTGGATGCAAAATCTAAGAGACACACTTTTATTGGTTATAGATCTAGTAATTTCGATTCCATTTTTGGGATTTAGACATCTTGGGGACCTTGAGTTATGGTATCCATTACATGCCTCATAATGTTTCTGGTATTGAGGGCTTTACAGATTCTGATTGGGGAGGATGTCGCGATACTCATAAATCCACCTCTAGCTTCTTTTTTCATCTTGGTTCTGGTCCAGTTGCATGGTCTTGTAAAAATAGAATACAATTGCATTATCATCCACTGAGGCCAAATATCGAGGTGTTTGTGTGGATGAGAGGGTAGGAGGTTCTTTGGCTTTGTCAGATTCTTGGTGAGTTTGGTTTTTCACAAGAGTCTCCTTCCATTATTTGGTGTGATAACCAAAGTTCTATTCACATTGCACATAATCATGTTGAGCATCAGCGCACGAAACACATAGAGATCCACATGCACTTCATTCGATAGTTGATTCAAGATGGGGTCATTTAGATGGAGTTTGTTCCTATAGCTGATCAGCTTGTAGATATCTTCACTAAACCCTTGGCTTCCCTCGCTATTTGGAGTTGTGAGACAATCTTGGGGTGAAGGAAGTTGTCCTTGGGGGCGATCTTGTATAGTCCTTCCTTCCTTCTTTTTAGTATTGTATCGGGTACATTATCAGGCCTAGTAGCTAGGACCCTTCTTTCTTTTGCTCCCTAACATTCACTTATGGGAAGGTGTTGGTGTAAATAATTTAATTACATCGAATAAGCTCATTATAGAAAATTTTTATATTTGTTTTAATTAGTTCTAACTCTCGGAGCTTGTTGAGATTCTCTCCACTCCTTGTGTGAAATTAGTTATCTCCTAATTAGCTTGACATTCCTATTATTTAGGAATGTCAAACTATCTATTCTACTTATTTAATGAATCTCCCGGATGGTGGAGATATCAGAGATAATTATTATTTCTCTGTTCCTCTTTATTGTGCTCTTATTTTCTCCTCTCAGTAATTCTCTGTGCTCACTCTTCCTGTGCTAGATCCTGCTGGTCGATTTTTCATGAATCTTCTTAGGAAGTTGATCTTAGCAAAGGAGTGCACACATTTCTTGCTTGTGGGAAGAGGAATCTACTGGATTGTTTGAAATCTCTCTAGATCAATCTTGATTCCTTCATTGGATACAATGTGTCCCAACAGCTTACCTTCAATAATACAGAATATGAATTTCTTAGGATTTAGAGAGACTCCATGTTCCCTACATTTCTGAAGGACTATTTCCAGATGCTGAAAGTGATCTGCTCTTGCTTTGGAAAACATGGTCAAATCATCAAGATACACAACAATGAATTTTCCTTTTAGATTTCCAAAATCTAAATCCATTTCCCTCTGAAAGGTGGAACCAAAGGCATTGATAAGACCAAATTACATTCTCTTGTAAGAAAATGTGCCCTAAGGGGTAGTGAAAATGGTTTTGTGTTGATCGGGGTACTAACTTCCACTTGATTGTACCACGAGAATCATTCAAGCATATACATCATTTTAGAGCCCATGACATCTTGCAACACTTGATCCATCATGGGGAGATGATAGTTGTCTTTTAAAGAATCCTGATTCAAATTCCTAAAATCCACACAGATGCGGATCTCACCATTCTTCTTCCTTACAGGAACAATATTGGTAATCCATGTTGAGTGATGTATGGGAAGATGATATTTTCCTTCAACAACTTCTGGATCTCTTGACAATAGTATCAGCAATCTTTGGATTATATTGCCTTTTCTTTTGCTTGAAAGTTTTGATTCCAAGTTTTAGAGGAATGAAGTGTTGCATTTCCTTTGGTTGGAAAGCCTTGAGATCATCGTATTAATATGTAAGAACATCATCATACCTTTTAACAAATTTACTGCTTTCTTCTTCTCTTCTTGAGTGCATCATTTTCCAATGTTCACCATCTTGAGTTCCTCAAGACTCCCAATATTAATCTTCTCACGTTCAATAGATTTCCCATCTTCCTAAAAACTTTGGACTTAATGCACTTATCATGTTTATCAAACAGCTCCTCCAAACTCACCAACCCTTTAGGGATCTTGTTACCTTTCAATTTTATGCATCCATCTTCATCTATCTCTTCCCTGATATCTTCTTCATTAGAAGGCATGTACTCTCTAGGCAAACTGTCACTTCCTTCGAAATACAATTGATCAAAATTATCTTTAAGCTCCAGAAATGAGAGCAAGTGTTGATCATCATTGAAAACTTTCCAGTTGTTAGCATTATCAGGCACGCTGGGTCTATGAATCATCTCAATGGTGAATTTCTCCTGAGATAAGTTTAGGTGAAGAACCAGAGCAAAGATCCAGAGATAGCTAGGGAATCAGCTCTAGTGTTCTTTTCTCTTAGCACAACTTCAATGTATAAAGCATCAAGAAACTCAATGGAATCCTAGAAAATATTCCTATAATGTTTCAATCTCTTATTCTTCACTTGAAAAATATCTCTTACCTGCTTCACAATTAGCTCTACATCCCCATGAGCAAGAATATTTTTAAGTCCCATTTCTTTAGCCACATTCAAACCCAAGATGAGAGCCTCATACTCAACAGTATTATTTGTATTTTCAAAATGAAGCTTGAAATAAAAAGGATGAATCTTCCTTTCTAGAGATATCAACACCACACCAGCTTGAGCCGGAGAAGAGCAGCTTCCATCAAATTCCATAGTCCAAACACCATTAGGATCATGGAGCACTTTCTTAGGAATTTTTGCCTCATCTTGTGACATGATCATGTAATTACCATGCCCAATGTCTTCATAAAGTATTTGTTCCTTGGGATCATCTGTCTTTTGCACAATATATTTAGATTGCTCCTCTAGTAGAAGCTTCTTTATCTTTCCATTGACCGGGATCAAAGCATGTGACCGGTCCATCTGAATTTCACCTCCTACCTCCTTACAAAAATTTCTACTTAGCAACATACCATATGATGGAGGGATATCAGCAACCAAAATAGTTTCTATAACCCTTTTCTCTAGAAAAGTAACAAAGGTTACTTGTGCATCTTTAATCCTCCCAACCAAAGGCACTTCTCTACTCTCCATGGAATAGTAGGAACCAAAGGTACGTGTCAGAGTCAGGCCCAAAGCATGAGATACCTTTGCAGGAATTACATTGTCTGATGCTCCTGAGTCTATGACACAATTGTTGAGTTTGTGGCTAGCTATGAGGAGAGTCACATAGAATGGTTTGATTTTATCATTAGGGGAAGTGACTACAGCCACAAGGCTTGGTTGAGGTGATGAAGAAGGAGTGGGAAAAAGACCTTTAGAAGTATTATGTAAGGCTTTGGATTTGGAATTGACAAAGTTTACCATCTTAGCAAAGGATTTTGGATGGGTTTGGTAAAACTCTACCTTTGATATTTGGATCTTGGTCTTTTTGAGGTGATCAATGATATCAAAAGAACCATAGGTGGATAGGGGATCATTACTAGGAACTTTGGGCTTGTCAGGTTTATCAATTTTGGGTATGGAAGAATAGGAATCTTTGGAAATAGAAGTAGGGAGGAGGATTAACATTACTCACAATTTGTGTGGAGCCAGTGGGAATAGGATCTCCTCTTTTTGCAATTACTAGAATGATGGTAGGAGGCTCCTTGATTTCTTAGTAGGCTGCACCACTTTCTCTTTCTTGTTTGTCTCCTCTCGAGTGATAACAACATATGACTCACTATTCATCTCTGCCACCACTTCATCATAATCATCAATGCCTTCAGTGGTAAGGAAGTGAACTTGAGATCCACCAAGCTCTTCTTCTTCTTCATCAACTTATTCCCCTGGTTCCTCATAGTATCCGTTAACCTCTTCATCATCAGGTTCTTGAATTCACAAGTTGCATTGACTGGAACTTTGAGGCATGGGCCTTTAATAGCCAATCTAGTATGAGGAGGAGGTAACCTATTTCTAGGCTGGAAATTATTCCATGGAATGTCTTGGTAAGGAAGATGTTGATCCAATTACTTTTTAATGGCAATGAGATCATTGGCCAAATTTTGCACTAACTGATCTGAATTAACTCCAGGAATGGAAGAAGAGGATGCCTTAGATTTGGAGGGTTCTCTTCTCAGTTTACCAGACATGATCAAATCATCCTCAACACTGATGGCCAATCTCTGATCAACATCCAGAGTTGCAAGGTTATCTCTCCTTAGTGCATAGCTCACTTCAGGTAACTGAGCATTGAGGAAGAAAAAATTTTGGATCTGATCCACAGGGTGAGTGTTTTGTGGAATTTTTTGAATCAGATTTTTGAATTTGGCCACAAACTCCCTCATGGGCTCGAATGGATCTTTCTTTATATGAGATATTTGATCCAAAAGGGCATGCACATCTTTAGCGGGTTTGAAACGTTGCTCAAATTGAGTTGTCATTGTATTCCAATCAGTGATGGACCCAACAGGAGATGATAGAACCAATCAATAGTGTTATCTTGCAATGTTTCCACAAATATCCTGATAGATACGTTTTCATGTTCAACCCCAAGAATCCCACATGAAACAATGAAGGCTACAATGTGTTCATCTGGGTGTATTTTCCCATCACCTTGGAATTTAGGAAAAATTTCCTGTTACCCCTAGGTAACTCATGCAAAGCATGAGGAAGAGCAAGAGGCCTAACCTATTTTCCCCAAGGAAAAGGTTCTGCCATCCTTGGAAAGATTTTTGAAGAGGAAATGCAACACCAGCAAGCACCAAAGCACAGAGGTTAGGACTAAATCGATCATGAGGAATTCTATTCCTAGAATTTTTTTCTCTGGCAGGAGGAGTGCTTGCAGACCGAGTTCTTCTACTTCTTCTTCTGAAGGGAGAGGGGAGCCTTGTTGCTCCATAAGTTGGAAGTGAGGATCTTCTATTGCAAGAGCATTTTTACTTCATGTATAACGTAGATTTTCCAGATCAAATATGATCAAGAATTTATTCTTTTAGAGAGGAATCCGTTAAAACAAATCCCCAGCAGAGTCACCAAAAACTGTTGGTTTGCAAAAATGATACTTTAATGGAAACAACAGTCATGGGATAGAAAGTCCCTCCTCTTTGATGGGAGAGGTTCCCTTATTGAAAGCAAGCCACAAAACCTATGTACAAATATACAATTTTATCATATTGTGGATTTATGATATCTTGAAATGCATTTGATGCCCAAGAGTTTATCAATACGAAGGATATAAGACTTAAGGAAATGGGGAAGGAAGAAGAAGACAATAATTTCAGGTAAATTAGATGGTAGAGAAAACCCTTATGTGTATTGAGTAGAGAAAATACATAATATAATCATATACATTCATAACAGACAAAATTTCACAGACACAAAGTTCTCGAAATCATATCAACTAGAACACAAATTTTCTTATTACAAAAATAGATGATTCGTAGGGTTCGAAAGAGAAAGAAGGAATGCAGAGGAAGAAAGAGAAGAAAAGGGAAACCCCTGTATTGATATCCTTTAACTCAAAATTACACATCTAGAATCTCGAAATTCCCCCTTTCTTACGCATCTCCCCATCGGGCCTTTATAGCATTCATTATACAACAAAGATTTTCCTCCAAGAAAAGAATATCCAAGGAACACTTTGTTTGTTACAATTTTTTTGAAGAAAGTGACATTTAAAAAAATCTGCTCGAGAGCTGCCAGGTGTACAAATGATCATCCATTTTAATCATTCCCACTTGTCGCTTCTAGAAAGGGCACTGATTGTCACTTTTGGGCAGCATGCTCATCATCATTAACTGTGCAACTTCTTCCGTATCAAAAGATCAAGAATGGCAGAAAAAGGTGTGTTGTAGATTTCTGGTTCGTGGAGGAGCATCAATGGTGGAAAAACCAGATGCGTGGTGCCAAGGCCATTGCAACCATTTGTAACTTCAAATGTGAGTCGTTCATCATGCTTTTGAAACTTTAAATATGATCCATCCATGTGGAAGAAGTTAGTTGGAGTGGGTGCGGAGGATGCCTCTTACATTTTGTGACTTTATAGAGATTTGACATTTTTTCACATTTTGGTCCGCCCACCCGCTTCTTAATTTCGGCCCGACACGTGGCTTTACTTGAGTGGTGATGGGGTCGCAGCTTAATTTTATAATTTTAACTTCATTTCAGAAAAGACTCAAAATCCCAAAGTTCTCCACCGACCCACTTGTCTGCTTTGAATTTTCAACATAGGCATCAACACGTGGTATCACCGGGCATGAGCGGGGACGTGGTTCACTTTATCACTTTGCTCCTTTTATGGAAACAAATCCAAAATTCCTAAAGTGTCCCGCCGACCCGCTTCTCCATCTTTGAATTTTCAACGTAGGCATCAACACGTGGCATCACCTGAATGCTCGCGGGGTTGCGCTTCACTTTTTGCACTTTACGCCTTTTTATCACAATGATTCAAAATGCAACAAGGGCTTGCCTTTCCGCCTTTTGCCAAACAACCAATCAGGGTCTTTTGGGGACGCGAGGCAAATGTGACATTTTTCCTAAAATAACAAAAACATTAAGTCCACAAAAAGGACCCGACCCGCCACATTAAATTAGATATGTCCACGTATCGTGGATACTGGGGCCAAAATTTGATGGGGAAGAGATGCCCGTCATTCACGACTGTGGAAAAAATTGTAGATAATGAGAAAAACTCCACCATTCATGCCTTATTTTCAAATTTCTTTCGCGATCAGAGAGGTCGTAAATGATACAAGGTTTGACAATCCATCACCATAGAAAAGATTTGAAATTTCATCAGAAGAAGGAAACAATGGAATTTTCACACATCCAGATACAAGAAAACGGAAAAATTTGCCAAACTATGTGGACAGACCTTGAAACACAAATTTTCTCCATCTTTCCACACTTCTCACTTTTCTTGAACACTTCTGAAGGGCACAAGCTCAAAATTTTCGAATTTGACTTGGAAAATGAGGGGGAATTTTGAGGGTGACAATAGGGTGTCATACTGTAATAAAGGTGAGTGGTTGGCTTTGTTTCTTCGGACTCCGAAATGCTTCACAACCTCCGAAATCAAAAATTTCAGAATTTTAGGAATTTTGACTTTGTAGGTTGATTTTACTGTTCATCCATTTGAGTGCTTGAAACCTCTGAAACTTAGAAATTTCGAAGTCCAAATTTCAACCATTGGGTTTCTGACTTCATGTTATGATTTTCATTCTTTATGGTTTCAAATTTTTGAAATGCCAAAACCCCGAAGTCTGAAATTCATAATTTGGGTTTTAGACCTTTTAATTTTCAGGGGTCACTATCACTATTCATCTACCCAACCTCTTAACTTTTGAACCTCAAACCTCCAAAACCCCGAAGTCTCAAATGCGAGACTTCGGGTTTCAACCTGCACCTTCGGACTGTGACATTATTCATCCAACCAATCATCCGAGACCTCCAAACCCAAAACCATGAACCTTTAAAGTCTAAAATTTTAGAATTTTAGAGTTTGGACTCCAAATCCCGATCCATGGCACCATTGACCCTGAAAGGGGAATTGACCTCCGAAAACCTTGAACTTTTCAAACTTCAAACTCCCCACATTTCAGACATTTTTCCCATCCCATTTTGGGCTTCTCGCTCCCTCAAATCTGAAACAAAAACCCAAAACCGAGACCTCCGAATGTTTAAAATGCCCTTCGTGTTGACCCCAAACTCAAGCTTAACACTGAAACACCAAGCCCTTTTGGACTTCAAGGATTTAGTTTTTCGACTTTTCAGATCACCATTCCATTTTTCCTCTGCCTAGTCTCTGAAATGCCGAATGCCCAAAGTCTGAAAAATTTGGGCTTAGGATTGCATTCTTCTACTCGACTCGCTAAGAGATTTTACCTGTTTACACCTAGTCTGAATCCCTTTGAACTCGGCCGAGTTGATCTAATCCTTTCTTGCTTGAGCTTCGATCTCCTTCGATGTTCCATTAGCTTAGTTGGCCCTTGTCCATTCTTTTTCCGACCTTGTATTGCCATTACCCAGCCCACCTACAATCTGATTCTCGAAATCAAAATGTGAGCTCCCATGGCCAAATGGTCCCTTCAATTTCTCATTTGCAAGGTCATGTTTGTCTAATTTTTCCTGAGGGGAAAAATCGGATAACATGAACCAAATATTGCTGCCATTTTTGCTACCCCATTACCAAAGTAATCTAGCACGCCCCTTCTAGTGTCGGTTCTCATGGACTAGAAAAATTATGTTTCTCACGTCCTCATCCCACATTTAGTTCCTCTACTACTTCACAAACAACTCACAAGGTCCTTCCAAACATCCCTGAAGTCCACCTCGCCACTCTCGGACCATATCCCGGCCATGCGCAGGTGTGGATTCCACCAAAGTGTAATACAATATTGAGTACGTTGAACGGAAAAAAATGATCTATAGGATTTTTTAGCATAATGTTGCTCGATTCTTACACAATCAATATGATTCCCTTAAGGGCTTGGAGGATGGGGATATGGCTCTTGACCAATGTTTCCCATGAATTGTTTATCTTGGAATGTTAGGGGTCTCACAGACTCTTGTCGTAAGTATGTGGTGCATGAAACTCGAAAATGATGTGCAAATATGGATGTTTTGTTTTTGCAGGAAGTTAAAATTACAGGTTTTCAATTGCAGATGGTATGTAAATCCATCTGGCTTGATAGCTTGGATTTCTGTAGAAATCATGAAGCAGGGCATGGGGATTAATTTCACTTTTTCCCCTAAATGGTGGCCCTTATTAATTGACCATGGAATCGACCCCACTAACCATGTCATATGGGTCCTCTTTAATATTGAGGGCCACCCTTTTGGGCTTATTAATATTTACGCCTTGAATGATGCGGCCGAAAGGGCCAATCATGGCGATGGATAGCCAACTCCATTCCCAATGCCTATTGGGTAATAAGTGGAGATTTTAATATGGTTGAGTCCCCAAATGATAAATGTTGCCACCCACTATGAGGTGGACACTTGGTGAAAGGGAAGCGTGGTACTTCATGTGAAATAAATTTAGATTCTTTGATCCTAACACATCTTACTTTCCCACCTCTACAGCTTGGTACACGTGGTCCAATCTTCGTGGAGGGATAGATCGTCCTTAAATGGCTTGACAGACCATGATGTCGGCAACTTAAAAAAATTGAGTTTGATAGCAATTATTCCATGCCAGTGGAGGTTATGCCTAAATTTGTCCTTTTGGACCACTCCCTATACGATTTCGTATCTATTGGCATGATGTGTGCCCATTTTTTCATAAATGCCAATTCTTTCTTAATACTTGCCTTGATGCAACATGGCCCCACTATCTATCATATCAAGCGGATATGGAATTTAATTCCATGACCTAGTCATTGTCAGCGATTACATCCACCTATGTAGACCAACTAGATACAATGGTGGGAAGATGTGTTGAATTATACTGACAATTTCTTAGAATCTATGGTCGCAAGTTAGCAATAATTCGGCACCACTCATACATTGCTAACACCTAAGATCTCAACCAGGTGATGATGGCACTTTAAGGCGATCCCTTCTCTGATGCTTTGTAACTTCAAGTGGCTAAAATTTGGCATCAAATCAAAATTATGGATAACTATAATGCCAAAGGCACTCAAATCCAGGCACAAATGCATTGGCTCAAGATTGGAGATCGGGTCTCGAAAGAATTATTTCTTTCTTTTTGAGCCAAAATCCTTCCCAACAAATACGAGCTATCATGGACAACGGAGCTCGAATTACTGACCCACACTTATGTTGCAAGCCTTTGTGTGACATTACAAACTTTTCTTTCAAGCTCAACCTACATCCGTAGCTTGTTGAGCCACTCTTGACCAATGTTTGGGGGTTGTGCCACACAAGCTTTCAGAGACTCGAAGGTGATCTATGAAAGAATGCTCACCATTGAAGACCTCCATGAAGCCACTATGCAAATGGATAATGATAAAGTGTCGGGATGTGATGGATTCCCTTATGAATTATATAAAACTCTTTAGGATTATGTCGGAAAGACTTTTTTCAGTCTATCTTGAAGGTTTTCAAAACCATTCCCTAGGGCCATGCATTAATAAGGGGAACATTAAGTTTATCCCTAAGTAAGGATATCCTAAGAAAATCACTTGTTGGTAGCTGATTATTTTGTTGAATGTCTCCTACAAAATAATTTCCAAAGTGTTAGCTCTGTGATTACAAATCTTTTTCCTGTCATTATTCAACCAGAGCAAACAGGATTCATACAGGGGTGTTTCATCCTGGAAAACATCATCATAGTTTGGGAAGGCATGGAATGGGCTCGCAGATCTCAACAGGCCACCATATTTATCAAGGTTGACTTTGAGAAGGCTTATGATCAGATTGAATGGACTTTCATCCTCGCCATGCTTCAGCCCTTGGTTTTGGACCCATTTTTATTTAAACTATCAATATTCTCTTCACAGATGCATCTACTATAATTTCTATCAATGGCCTTAGCTCAGAGCCCTTTGGGCTATTCCAATCTATCAGACAAGGTTGTCCTCTTTCCCCTGAACTCTATGTGTTGGCGGCCGAAGGCTTTGGTTATCTCCTAGCCCATGCCAAAGCACAAGTTCTTGTGCATGGAATCTCACTACCTAATGAGCCCAATTCTTAACTCCTCAATGGGAATTTTGCAGATGATTCCTTCCTTATGCTTATTGAGGATGAGAACAAAATTTGCAATGCTATGCAATGCTTGGATACTTTCTACCTAGTTTCTAGCTCATCCATTCAATGGCGAAAAACTCAATGTTATAGACAATCTTTCCTTTTTCTTTTCAAGCCTCCTTGGCTGATTTATGGCATTATGTCATTCAATGGGTGGTAAAAAAACTAGAATATTGCTTACTAGGCCTTTGTCTCTTGGATGGCAAATTCCAAATGTGCTCTAAAGTTCTAGTTGCTACCCATGTCTACTACTCATCTTGTTGGGTTCCTTCCAAGGCCTCCATCCAAAAGTTGGAAAAGTTGCTCAAATATTTCCTCTGGGCTAATGCCTCTACTAGAAAAGGTTTTCATTGAGTAGCTTGGGATATATGTTTTTGCCTCACAATTCTGAAGGCCTTGGGCTTATTCACATTTAACGCCAAGGGCAAGCCCTCTGTGCTAACTGAATTATCAGAAGCATCAATGGCCAAGAATCTTGGAAATTTCTCATACGACATGGCATCACAGAAGGCTCTCCTCATGGCCGCCCTGCATGGAAAGGCTTAGGGTTTTTCAATTTTCTCATCACCCCTGTGCCTGTAAAAATCATTGGAAATTTTGTGCTTAAAAGTATCTAGAAAAGCGTGGGAATGTGTCAAGCCCTAAATTTCATGGAAAGGGGAAAGCTTTCGCAATGGGTTAGCTCTTAACCAACAATCTATCTGGTGGTCACCGATTTTTCAATCCCAAGATCAATGCTTAGCAGAGGTCCCAGGAATCTCTATGGTGATCTCCAGTGTCCTTCTGCAGATTCAAGTCTAAGCTAACAAGGTGACCGAATGATAAGGATCCGCTCACATCCCAAACAGTGGCCGGAGATTCCAAACACTAGAAAAGATCTTCCTGGTTCGGGGTGGCCAGATGATAAGGATCCGCTCGCATCGGGCATGTTTGCAGTTACTTCTTGATTTTGCCTTTTTTTTTTGTTTTTTTGTACTTTCCTAGGCTCAACCTAGTTTGAATTTTGTTGTTCTAGGCTCTGCCTAGTTTGTTTGTGGTTTTGGGGTGTCTTGCCATACCGCTCACTTTTTTAAAAAGCTATCTTGTATCTTATTGCATTAATATAATATAAGATCCTTTTCATTAAAAAAATATCGACATAACCATTATACTAAAAGAATAAATTTAACTATGGTTTAAATATTTATTTTCCTGGCACGTTCAAGACTTTTGATTGCAATAAAATGTTCCACTCAAGACTTTTCTATTTATGTATGGACTACATTATAGTCATTCTATCATGTACGACTCACGAGAATTGTTTGTGAATTTCTAAAGTGCAAATGACACCTATTTTGTTAGATTCATTTTTTTTTTTTGAAATATGATAATTTATGTTTTTATTTTATTTATCATTTTTTTATATTTGTCTGACAAGGTTATGGTTTGGGGTAATATATAAATTCCAGTATATTATAACTTTTTAATATTAATATGGGTGCAACAATAATGAAATTAGTTAAGATATTAATATAATATGTGGATAGAAGCTATGTTTTATTAATATAATATGTGGATAGAAGTTATGTTTTATTAATATAAATTGTTTAAATGCGTCCATATTTGAAGATGTCCTTGCTGGAAAGTGTATATTTGTTATCTTGCTGGATTTTAGATATTTTAAAGGTTGCTAGATTTTAGATATTTTTCTACAGTCCTAAATATTTACTATCCTAGATATTCATCAATAAATCCTAGATATTTATTTTAATGGCTCTTCCAAAATTAGATAGTCCCTTAAAAGACCAATCAATGGCTGGAATGTATACAACGCTAACAACCATGCCTAACGGGGTAATCATGGAATTACAAAAAAATTTACAGGGTTGATGAAATTTATTTTTAAAGGAAGAGAGGGAAGGCAAAGGAATACAAACTGGAGAAAGGGGTGAACTGCCATAAAAACATTACCGTCATGTATTCAAGAGTGTTTCATGCCCTACGCAATTTTTGAGGGTGAATGATGGGCAGGTGACACCAAAAGAACTCCTCTCTTATACAAGTAATAACAAGCATATAATATATTTGTTTTGGATAGTCAGAATCAAGATTTATGAAATCCATTAGTCTTAATTAAAATATCTATAAGAAATCTCAGCTACACACAGTCAATCTCCATTTGTAGCTAGACAATGTTGTAGAAGTATGGATTAGAGACCAGTAAAGTGGCTCATCACTTGAACAACATAGAAGCTACTACCTTCAAATAGTGTAAAGGATTTATTTGTGAAGCTACATAGAATTTTCTCTTATTAGTTGTGCAGAATCACTGAATGAAATCCCAATTTGATGGTGAGTGGGATGAGCAACCTAAATTTCAAAGTCTGCTAGCGGTGCTACCGTGCTTGGAAATCAGTCTGAGTCATTTACAAAGTTCATGGATGCCGCAGACTCCTCCCCTGGCACCAAAGTTTCATTTTCATTGTTTCTCATAACTACTAACACGAGTAACAACCATAACAAGACGTTATCTTTTACATATTTTTCCATGGTAGAAAAAGTATGATTCACAGAAAAAGATGCATGTTTTTTTCAATCACTAAATAGGGTTTGAAGAAGGATTGAATATAGGAGAGAGGAGACTGGTGGGGCTCTGTAAATAATTACAAGCACTTTTTTTTGTTTACTACCGTGAAAATTTGACTTGTAACGTATCGAATTTTTGGTTTAAATGTTTAAAATATCAAAATTAGGTTGGAGAGACATGGTTAGCAAATGTCATTTTCATCGTTGTAAAGGGAAATGAGTTAGGACACTCTTTTTGTAGCACCTTCTTAAGTTACCTTTGTTTTGTTTGTTGGGAGTCTAGTTTCTTGTGTATTTTTTGGGAGTTGGGTTTAAATGTTTAAAATGTCAAAATTAGGCTGAAGAGACATTGTTAGTAAATTTCATTTTCATCGTTTTATAGGGAACATGAGTTAGAACACACTCTTTTTGTAGAACCTTATTAATTTTGTTTTGTTTTTTTTGTTGGGAGTCGGTTTCTTGTGTATTTGTTGGAGTCGGTTGTGCATTTTTTATTAATTTTGTATAAACATGTTTGGTCTCTGAGGTTATGTCGTATGAAGTCTTTGAAGGTTAAGTCATATGCAGTCTTTGAAGGTTTCTATATCAATTTGGGGTAAAAATAATTATATATGGAGAAATTAAATTAGCAATTGTATGTGAAATCTGTAATGCATAAGATTTGTTAAAGAATTTAAATTTGAAGGATTGAAATATTGGAGTTGGAAAAATGTTCAGGGGAATATATGTGAAGCTCTTCATTCTTCCAAGTAGACACATGGCAACCACGTGCCATATATGTCAATTGTTAGAAGGAGAAAGGGGGTGTGGTACACAAATTTTTGATGCAACATACTTTGGAGATATTTCTAAAAGCAAGGCCCAATCTATCAATACTCATGTCAATAGTAGTTTTTTTCACAATTTTAGCCCTTGTGTTTTGTGGATAGTTAGGACACTCTACAATTGTAGAAGAATTCAGTTGTGCATGTTGGAGGAGACTAATCATATGTCAATGCAAAATGGAGATGATTGGAGGTCAATGAAATCAGAGCCAAATTAAAGGTTAGGAGCACCCTAGGGAATAATT
Source organism: Taxus wallichiana var. yunnanensis (assembly GCA_018340775.1). NCBI lineage: Eukaryota > Viridiplantae > Streptophyta > Pinopsida > Cupressales > Taxaceae > Taxus > Taxus wallichiana. Next base: position 508,011,416 of record CM031243.1, on the reverse strand, counting down.
TGAGTGGACGCCCTTCTCACAATTTTTGTTAATAAGTTTTTCCCATCAAGTAAATAAATAAAAAACAACTACATTTTCATATTTTAAAATTTGCACCAAGATCATAATAAATCACAAATTTAAAGAAATCACTATACATAAAAAAATAAAAATATCATATAAAATCATCCTAAAATGATGTAAAATATTCTATGGATGGAGAAAATTAAAATCATAGGAGAGACTCAAAATGTCTTCCATAAAGTATCTTTTTATTGTTCTTTGGCTGATACACTCGACATCGATGAGGCTGATTGTTCAGATATGTGTCTATCATTTTATATATATATCGATTAAGAGCCCCATCATGATTGACACCTTTATGTTAGATATTTATAGAAAAACTATTTGTGGACTTTGTTAGGTGTACCGATTTCTTGAAATGATTTCAATGAAACAGGTAAATATTTATCATCTAATTGTTCCAAAATGCCACTTTATTTCCTTATTTACAACATTTCTTAAAATTTGATCTTATTAAACATGAGATAAATGTGAAGTCTGTCACTATATTTAAGTTACCATATCCTTAATAAAATTAAGAAATTAAATTCACTTTTTCCATATATTTATATTTTTATGTTTAAATATTTCTAAATTACTAGTGTGGAAGAGAATGAAGTTAATGTTGGTCAATCTCATTCATATACGAGTGGGCTGCTAGATAAGAAAGTACTATTGAATTTGACGGTTGTAGTTAATGCTCGAAGATGCATAAAGGCAAGATACTTTGATACATTGTGCACAACTCATTTTACATGTGTGAGGTCTTATTATAAATTTAATATAGGGTGTAAATTCCTAAATATTGCGTCATCTAATCTATTGACATTTTCTCCAACCCTGGAATCACCCTCTTTTCAATATCCTCCTGCATCACCCCTCTTCCTCCTCCAATATTTCACTTCTTCCACTTTAAGTTCTTCAACACATCTCTATAAGTGTTTTCATTGCACTCCTCATATGCAATTACTAGTTTTAAATTTGTTAAATTTATTGTGCTCTATTAAAAATAAAACCTCGACCAATAAACTTAAGCATTTTTTAAATTTAATTTTTAAAATCCAGATATAAAATTTTATAAAAATTAAAAAATCACATATATAAAACTAAAAGTGACTATTGATATTGGTGAAAACTATATACTGCCTTTAGCAGGATAAAAAAATCACAATAGTAACTATGGCAACATTATTGCAATATACATGTCCTTTAAGTTCATTTTAAAAAAATTGTAAAAGGAAATACACAGATAATGGCTGACAAATGACATCTCCACATAGAGACATCTGATGTAAAAAAGGGTTTCCAATTTTAAAAAGCATGACCATGGAAAGTTTACCTAGAAGGCCTGGAATTTGATGATATGTGGACCGTATTTCCATATTTTAACCGTAATTTACAATTTAATAAAATTTTAAACCATAAATTTAGATAGGGTACTTTTTATCCAAGTTGTAAATTTGATGGTGTATATTTTTTACAAACTGTAAAACATGTTAGTAGGCATACATTATATGAGGTAGAAAAATTTGATATATTAAAAACTATAATTTAGAAATATAATATATAATAATATATGATTTTGAATATATATTTTTGTTCAAAAATATATTTAGTTTCTAAATTCAAACATATGTTTTATTCTTTTTTGTTAAGTGAAACTACAAGATATTCTATATTGATTTTTCAAACCATTTAGTAATTTACTATTCTAATTCCAGTTTACTTAAATTTAGAATGATTATCTCTATCCAATATTTAAATGCAAACTAATTTTCAATGCAGATTTTATTTCAACTTCAAGTAGAAAGAAGTTAAGAAGATCAATCTAGCCCCAAGTATGTTATTTATTTATTGCATTATTTGATGTTTGTTTTTTTACATACCATAAATTTGATAAATTTTTGTTATTTGGAGACTTAATTTTTTATCATCTTAAATGCACACAATAAATAACTCTGACATTATACTGAGAGTACCAATAAATTTATATTTCAAAACACTAGTGTAATCTTTTATATTAATTGTGAACTCTAAATAAAATATAATAAACATATGTTTTATTATATTTAAATTTTCATTTATATGTTTTATAATAATTTTATCTATTTTATTTTAAAATATAACTCTTGATATTAAAGATAGGAGAAAATAATATTATTTGTAATATAATTTTTTGAAACTCTTACATATTATTCAAAACGTAAATCAAAAGGCGTATATATGACCAAACCGTCACATATTTTCCTTTTGACAGGCAGGGGTGATTGTCAAATTCCAGGCCTAGTAGCTAGGTAAGTTCAGATGACAATTGTGCATAATTCAACAAGGTTTTCACTATCGCATCCCAATTCTCCATCCGCTTTTGTTTGAACTAGCACATGCACCTCTGGACTTTGTGTTCATCTTCAAACTATCGCGACTCACAACAATGGAATCGGTCATTTATTTTTCTCGCATGCTCAAGAGTTTTCATTGTAATAAAATGTTACGCTCAAGACTTTATTTACGTATGACAGTGATCAAATTTGAAGGGCTACCTTCATTTTAATTTGAGGGCTAGGTTAAGCTTTACAAATCAAAAATGACAGATTAAACAATACATTTCCCTTCAAATCAAAATGAAAATATTAATTTATTTTTAATACATATCTAATTAATTTATATAAAATAAAAATAAATATGAAAAAAATCAAAATTATTAAATATATATCTAATAATAATTTTAAAATTTATTTAAAATAAATAATACACAAATTATAAGTTTGACAAGTCCTTGTAACAAATTTATAAGTTGGTCATATACAAAAATAAAATTTTAGCATGAGACATGAACCTTAAGCTCACCAATTTGGGTAATTGTAGTGCCACATATTTCAAATCATTTCATTCCTAGTAAATTTGTCTCAACTGATAGAAAACATGGGTATGGGAAGAATCCGAGGAATCTCCAATTTAAATATTATTGTTCTCAAACTAGATTGTACCTTTGTAAGGAAACAAATAGAACATTTGTGTAGAATTGAGGGCATGTCGTTCAATTATTTGTTAAAGCATATAATTCAAGAAGTACAAGGTTATTGAAAAGATTTTTTATAAATATATTAGAATGTTATACATTGAATCAATAATAACTTCTTAATAAAAATAAGTAATATATTATTGCACTTGAAATATTGTAGAGACAAGAAGCAATAACAATTTACTATTGAGAAATAAAAAATGGCATACTTGTGGTGTTAATGTGTAAAATAGACAGGTATTTAAACAAATTATACATTACATATCAAGTTGTTATAAAATTTAAAAATATATTTGGTATTTTTATCAAACGATGTCTTGGGCAACACATTTACATTGATGAGGGGCCGCTAGAATAAGTTGAGCCTAACAGCCACTAATCTATACCTTTCTATAAGTAGCGGAGCTTAACAACCGCTAAGCTTTTTCTTTGATGCACACCGATGTGTATAACAAAGAAATGATGCAAAGGTGTGAGACTAGAAGCCGCCAATATGAACAAAAAAAAATTATGATGAAAAAAACATAATTGTACTTAAATTGCATTCATCCTTTAGGACATAATGTTATTATACACAATGCATCTTGCCCCAACAATATTTAAGATGACATGTCTCTACACTATGATGTTGTATGAGCACCCTGCAAACATTTTTAATAACCATCTTGCTTCCCGAATAGGAAAAGACCTCCATAGCTTTCGAGAATAAAAACGTCCATTTCTCAAATATTTCTCATCGAAATATATTATGGAAAATGTCTAGTGACCACTAATATCTATTAATATGATTTGTTATTTTAGTGCTCTATTCAAAATAAGAAATTATTTAGCATAGTTAGCCGCTAATATCTAAAATCATTCCTTTTCAAAATAAGAAATTATTTAGTATTCAAGCCTTTCGGTATTCAAGCTTAAGCATTTAAACATTTACTTGAATATGATCCGATATGAATTATGTGTTAGACACAATATAACTTATGAAAAATATATAAGTTGTGATCCCTTTCAAGGGTATCAAGTGCAGCTCTTGGATGTGCAAGGGATTGTATAGTGATCCGATTTTAATTATTGAAAATACTAGTGATCCAAAGTTGTAGAGATAGTTTTTACATTGTTGGAAAGGAAACCTAGGAGTTATAGAGGCTAGCGGCCACTAGGCTTCTCCTCGACAAATAGATGGACAACATAAGACATGCAGAGTTGTTTATTAACACCAATTGAAAAGAATAACTTAGCGGCTTCTCCTCTTGTTTAACTACATGTTGATAATGTATATATGGAGAGGATATTTCCTTCTAGAAATTGTTTTCCATATGATTTAAAGGAATTTACATAATATTATATTAAGCATGCCAAGTAATTAGTTTATTATTATTTACACATTTGTTCCAAGCCATTGTTTTCTAAGTCTTTCTCTTCAAACATTCCTAAAGTTTTCATGTTTCTAGCAAATGTAGTTGATGTACTTGACCTAATCACAGTCGTTGACTTATTGGTATGGCATAAGAATGAACAATGCCCTAGGATTCAATGTAGAACTTCAATTTCTTCTTAATGTGGCGGTCATTATGTATACACATACAAGAATTGAACCAACCATCTTCCTGTCAAAAATAAAAGACATTATTTTGGAAGCCCGCCAAATTGGTCTAGAACAACAAATCCTCTTCTAAAAACACCATTAAATTGAAATCCCTACCTCGAGATCTATATAATGCAATAAAATCCACAAAATTTGAAATTTCCATATCTTAGCACGGGTTTTTCCACTTAAGCAATCAACATTACTAAAACACACTTGTGTAAATTTTTTGGTGTAATATATAATGCCTAACTAAAATTTATAATAGATTTTTGTGTTGTAAATAATGTCAGATGTTTTGAAAGAGCATTGTTATGTCTTCCCCAAAGTGTTGTTTTATTGTTCTTTGGCTCATACTCTTGACATCGATGAGGTTGATTGCTCATATATGTACTTATCATTTTATATATATATCGACTAGGAACCCCATAATGATCGACATTTTTAGGTTAGATATTTATAAACAAACTATTTGTGGACTTTGTTAGATGTAGACTTTTCTTTGCAATAAATTTTCCTTTGAACACTTTTGATCTCTTCCCACCGCCATTCACTTCAAATTGATTAAAACACATATGATGACGGGTTTAACCTTTGGAAAATGTAAGAGGTCGATGTTTATATGGCAATCACGTAAAATTCGGGTCAATCGGAAACAGACACGTGTTCCTTTGGCATGACTTTGCAAAATGTAATTTCTTCTTCTTGCTTCACATCCAACGACTTGAGTCTTTTTATTTACATTACTGAGACAGTCAAATCGATTACAACGATTGCGTGTATTACAAGTCCGAAACAATTACTATCACATTAATGGAATCGGTTGCGTGTATTACAAGTCCGAATCGGCCATCGCACGCTCAAGACTTTTTAATTTATTACGATTGCGTGTATTACACGTCTAGACTTATAATACATCCAGATCTGGTCATTTATTTTTCTAGCACACTCAAGACCTTTCATTACGATAAAATGTTCCCCTCAAGACTTTTTTGCCAAGCCTACACATTTTAAGGCAGAGACCGTAAATGGTCATTAAAACATGAGTATAAACAAAAATGCCAAGTGATGGAAAGTGTACCAACAACAATTTCTCCATGTTTAAGGACGGTGTAAATAATGTGTTTGACACTTCCATTAAATTTGAGTTTATTTTGCAGTTAGGCATGGTCATGGGAGGAAGAAGTACTTGCAAACTACAAATTGCTTAAAAATTAAATGATACAAAGTAAACCCGCTCTTCTGAGTTCTCGCCTACTACCCAATGAATGGATTCCACCTACGCCAATTATTGTTGTCGCTAACCACCTCTATTGTGTTTCTACAACAATTGACCCGAATCCACAAGAGGAAAATGCTCGTTGAAAATGACTTCGGGAACCTTCGGAGCACCGTCGCGGGCATTAATGACCCCCAACTCCACTTTGACGCAAGGATCGAGATGATCATAGTTGACACCCACTGGCATGAGAAAATCCATAACATCCACAAGCCATTCTAGAGATGTCATGGTGCCTCTCCACGCAATTACGATGTCACACCACCCTAATCTCTCAATTTCTTTTTCTCCTCCGCCACCGCCACAAAACCAATCTAGTTGGCATGGTTGCTCCACAATTTACCCCACTTCGGGACTTGTTGAAAAAATTGGGGAGGTTGATGTTGGATGAGGCATAAAGATACTTTGTAATTACGCTGATAGATGTTCCCTTTTACAGCCAAGCCCCTGACTTCTGACATGGCTGCGAGCAGAAAATCGAGCCGGCTACCCTCCACTGAAATTGCACCTATGTATGGTGAACGGAGAGCTCCCCCATGACCCATCCCCCATGACCCATCCACCATCGCTATCCACCGGAAAGGTGACATCATCGTTGTCCCCGGAAAGGCTTGTTCACGTGGCTTGAAGTGAAGTGACGTGGAGGGTCTTGAAATTTGAATTATTGGAAAACGTTCCCCGCTTCAAACTCCTAATGCGCCCGTCTGGTAATCACGACACCATCTCCCAAATTATAGCCTTTTTCTCTGCATCATCCCTCTGGTATTCACGCGAACTTATTGTAATCATCCCCCATCGCACGCCATCTCATGTTTTTCATTGGAACAGATAGAAGAATCACAATTAAGGAAGGAAGGTTGCAGTTTTGTGTTCAAATCCTTTGAGCCCATCGATCGCTCTGTTGGTAGGAGATGAATTATCTTTGTTGAAGGTGCTCGAAGCCAAGAAAGGAGTAGGAGCCAGAGAAAGGAGCATGAGCAGGAGAAAGGAGTAACAAACGGATTCCATTCCCATTTCCCGTAAGCACTCATACCAAATATTTCATGTTATCTGTGTCGGTGGTAGTGTTTTCTTATTTGCATTCACTTTCTTTCTTTCTTTCTATACTGGTATGGCTCTGTCTTGTGCCTTACATATGGATGCCCACCTTATCATGCATTCCAAAATTATACGAGGGGTGCATTGTTCTTAGTAGCAAGATGATTTGCAGAAGGTAATAATGCCAATCCACATTCAAAACAGCCCATTCTCAAAGACGATACCCCCTCACAATCAACTTGAGCATGGAATACTTTCCCATAATTCAATCTTCCTAAAAAAATAAGAAAAACCTACCAGGTGTGAGACCTAACCCTTCCGTTCTTAGCGATTAATACCGCATGGTGTTGTGGATTATATCGGTGCCAAATGAGATCAAATGAGGTGGAAAAATTATGTGGGCTCATTGCAAGATTCACACTGTTTAACATGAATGAAACATCACTCTCATATTTTACGAATGTAGCACACCAAATGATTTGATACTGTACCGAACAAGTGAGATAACCATAAAAAACACATTAATCTCAAGCTCAATCCAAACTGGTTCTGTGCAGAAAAACTAATGACGTTTTTAATAAAATCTATAGTGGTTAAAGGGAAATCCAAATAGGACATCTAGCTTGGCTAAATATAGAATTATTGCCCCTAAAAAATTTCCATAATTACGAACTTTTTCAGATAGAAATTATATACCCCTCAATAAAATTCCTCGATGAATAAAAAGCATTTAAATTCATGGAATGAAAAGGAAATGAATAGAATGAGAAAACTCATCGAATTGATATGCTGCTGTACAAATTACAGCCCCGAGTCGGTTCAACTCGTTGCTCGCTTTCCCAAAAAAATGGAGCATGTGAACTGTTTGACAAAATGTTTCTATAAAATGGTTGCCAAAATATGGTCACGCCAACCTGTTTGACAAACTGCTGTCTCAGTGAATGTGAATGTGAAGAGGTGACCAAGGATAAGAATCTTTTGTGAAGTAATATATAAAAATTGAACTCTGAATCTAATCAACCAGTGACAAGAAAATATAACAAGGAAGAAGTCTAGGTAAGGTCAATGAACTAATGGAAATTGTAGGTGGTCATAAGGTAGGTATATGAAACATGGGAAGAGTCTGACATACTATATAGTGTTGGAATAAGGAAAGGTGTCATAAATAAGTTTACATGAATACTAGCTCAAATGATAGCCCTCTAAAAATGACCGAGTTAGCAAGGGATTATTGTTAGTCCCTACTACTTTGAGAGTATGGTCATAGAATAACTGAGAACTAGGCTAGTTTCTTTGAGAGAATTTATATGGAAGAGTTCACTTCTAAGATAAAATTGGGAAGATAAGATATGAAAAAGTAAGAAATACCATGAATACAATGATACTAAAGTAAGGTAAGACATTAGTACTCAAAGTGATCAAAGTAAGACAATTTACTAGATATTTTCTAAGGGTGGTTAATGGTTGAATTCATTATGAATAAGGAATGTAGAGGCTTGAAATAGCATGAGTGCACACATTTAATACATGGTTACCAAAGCAATATAACAAGGTCCAAGTCTGCCAAGAAGAAAATGAAAGTGATATAGTAGAAACTAGGGTGAGGATTTCATAGTCTATACTTAACTTGAATGTGAGTTGAGTTATATGACAGGATTCTTCAATTAAAGGAGAAAAAGACTACTCACAAAGGTGAATATCCCATCCTTTCTTGATGTTTAAGGTATACATGAGTTAAAAAAAAAAGGTGGAACTTTGATGGCATATCTATTACCTAATACTTTGTAAATACGAACAAATCTATGTGCTTGATATACACAAGGACACATATAACATAAAACTTTATCTAAGTACAAATTTATCGAACAATTGTTATGAAGTTACTTTTCTAAACGAATGACATGGTCAAATATTTTGCTTAGTAAATAGACACTAAATAATATTGTGAACTAGTTTATTATTATGGTATTATTGTATTCGTGTATTTGTTAATAAATGATATAGGATTCGGTAATTTATACAATTTCTGTTTATTAATCACTGGTATGAGACTAGTTAATTATGTTGACTTGTTAAAAATATGTATTACCTAATACTGTGAAAATAGGAACAAATTTATGTTCTCGATATACACATGGATGGCTTAAGAAAACACTTGTGGAAATTTTTACATAGTTGCTTGGGAATGCGTGGAGGATGGCCCAAGATAATGGTCTAGAAAGATGGCACAAACAACCTGAGAGGCTATGTTCTATGGTTAGTAGATTTAAATAAGTTACATCAGCTCAACATGTGATGTCGATATATTCTGCTCCACATGTCTTGAACTCTATAGTGTCATGTGACATGCGCATGTGAAATCCCTTAAAATTATTGTGTTCTAAGTAACTGCAAAACACTAGGAGTGACATTGCAAAAAACAACTAAATAGACACTAAATAATATTGTGAACTATTTTATTATTGTAATATTTTGTTTAGTATATAGACACTAAATAATAGTGTGAACTAGTTTATTATTATGGTATTATTGTATTCACGTGTTTGTTAATAAATGATAGAGGATTCGGTAATTTCTACAATTTGTGTTTATTAATCATTGGTATGAGACTAGTTAATTATGTTGATATTATGTTGGTATTGGTTAAATATGCATGCGATCTGCGAGCTGTTAGTTTTAATTTCGTTGTTCTTAGCTGTGTTAAATTAAATACATTAGGAAAAATTTGAATTCCTGGATGCGTTATAGTTGTAAATATTAGGAATGTGGAGATCATTTGTGTATATATATATATATATATATATATATATATATATATATTAGTTATTAAATATTGGTAATTGTAATGTTGTGAATGTTTAATGAAAGTTGAAGATATAAAAATTATGTGATATCATACTCTAACTCTCAATTTGGCATATGGGGAAAGTGCCTCTGCAAAGACAAGAATCGGTGCGTCTTGAAGGGGCTTGCCCCTTAGGATGCCACATTGATACGCCCAAATATTGTTGCGTGATGAAGGGGCTTGCCCCTTAGGATTCCACATTGATAGTTGAGTGGTATCTTGTCTTTGAGCGGAGGTTTTTAAATTCACACGCCAACCCTCCACTCAAAAATGCATCCTTTCGTAATATCGCAACCGTTCCTTTTGCAATGGATGGTTCTGATATTATGGCAGGGTGCATCTTGAGTGAAGGATAGCCGTTGGCATTTTTCGATACTTGAATTTGTCATGGATATTAGCTTTCTGATGTTTTGATTATTTTATCATATTGGATGACGTATATTAGATTTGACATGTATTGTACTAACATTAATTGTATATTTATGTTTTCATGTGTGTTGTTGTATTCAGTTTGTCTTTTGTGTGGTGAAAATGAATACATGAATCTCAATTCCTCCTAATCCCATAGGGATAATGTTGACAACCCGCAAATTCCAAAGCGAGGAATGCTTCAGGAGGTCCATATTTGTGGTATATATAGACCATCATCAACAAAATAAGCTTCCCAGACCGGAAATTGCAACCATGGTTAAGGCCCGACTTAAAATGCCGAAACTTCTGTTATTTATTTGTCTAAGTTCTACACTATAGGGCCCCATTCATGAGGGTATGGTCTAGCTTATGACACGATGGAGGATGCCCATAAGTATGAGCCTCCACATAAGCTGAGGAAGATGGGAGTTATGGTCATAAAACCCGTGATAGATCTAAAAAATTTTGCAAAAAAAATTGCACATGGAAGCAGACTTCATGTTTCTTTGCTAAAAACAAAAAAATAGTTATTGGTCTTATATGTTGGTTCTTAAAAATTATGACGTGTTTGAAAAAAACCTATATAAATATTTATTTTTGTCGAATGTTGATTCACACCAACTTAATATATATTTCATTTTGTTGTTCGAATATATTATTGATTCACACAATCTTAAATATTAAATATGCTTTGCATTGGATTAAATATGTTTTCCTTAGTATTAATATGTATTTCTATGGATTATATTTTTTAAATTACTAATTTTTAGATATTTTATAGCAAGTTTAGATTATTAAAATTCATTTATGTTAAAATTCAATTTAGGTACCAAATGTGTAATGGTAACAATTTTCTAATTCTTTAAGTATGGGTTGTGCTCATTTGTCCAATTTAGGTTTGACTCTTGCAGCGATTATCATTTCCAATCATTTACGGTATTCATATGGCCCCAATTTGATTATTTACTTATTTTTTAATTATCTTGTGTAGTTCTAAGAATTTTACTAGGTCGAGTGTACTTGACAAGGAACTTAAGTCCAAAAGGTTTTGGTAGACTACGTGTTTATGAGGAAAGAGTCCCCGTTCTCTTGAAATTTATCCATGTGACTCTTTAGGTGATCAATTCATAGATATGAGGCTCCCTCACCTCTATTCTCTATAGCTCAGCAGATATATAGAATAGGGAACTGAGAACTGGGCATATAGAATAGATCCCAGTCTAGAGGGAGAGGGCCATATCTATATAGATCTAATGGCAGGGGGGGCCCCTCCCCTCCTCCCCTCTCTATAGATGGGCTTGAACCCCTATCCATCCCCCCCCCCCTCTCTATTATATCTCGGCTCCCATATAGATCTATAGAGGGGGGGGTTGGTTGTATCACTCCTTTGGATAGAGACTGGACAGAAGGATTCTTTAGTACTCGTCCCTCTCCGGGCATCATCCAGGATTGTACTCGATTCACCAATATAGTCTACCTTATTCACAATTTTTTATAGTCATATACCAATTTGTTTTTTTGTGTGTAAAGAGTGTTCTAATATGAGTTCAACTCATATAGAGATGAACATGTACCCTACTTAATCTACATAATATAGAAAACCAGTATTGTTTGGAAAGGAGGTAATTCTAGAGAATTCAAGTACTCATTGAGGCATGTAATTTTAATACTAGATATACATTACAATGAATTTTTAGTGAATAAACTATGACAATTATTGGAATGTCGTTCACAATACTATAGGCTATTGATGGACTTGTTAAATATCAAGAAAGATTAGTCTATTTGATAAAATGAAAACCCCAAAACATATTAGTGTTTCCTTATGGTTTAAACTTCAGCATCCCATTTAGGGAAAGCTAAAGAAGTACATTTTACCATTGATGTTTGTATTGAAAAAGTCAACTGTGAAGTGTTCATTTTTTTAATGTTTTCTTACAATATATATTTTTCCATTGTAAAGGTAAGCATGGTTGCCATTTGGATATTGGAAATTCATGGTGTGTCGAATACCTCCGAAAATCTTACATGTTCATCATTCATATTATACGACCCTAATGGAAGCAAGATAGTAGAAAGAGGTACAATTTTCAGAAATGCCACTATGGCCTTCCACCAGGCTAAGTATACGACGTTGATATTGGGTCTTGATGAAGCGATACGCCACGATGGTCGAACATTTATGTTTACTCAAAATATGCTTGTTGTGAAACAAATGACTCGTGTATACCAATGTAATAATGTAAATATTTCCGTAAGCTAGGAAAAATACACTACTAACAAGGAAGTAAAATACCAATAATCATACCTCCTCTTTCGTGTTCCATAGCAAACCTTGGAATGGGCTAGGAAACTTGGATTTAGCCCTGATTGTGTGATATGTAGGTGCTTTTCTTTGAGACGGAGCAAGACCTTCCTGCAACAATGATCCTTTTACTTTGAACCGAGATGAGAAAAATGATTATGAGTCTATTTGGGCATTAGGACGAGGTAGAAGGATGTTCTTTGGTCAAAGGATGCAAGAACTTAGATATGACATTGAAGCTTATTCTCCCGTGTTTAGAGGGGATGGGTAAGGTTGTATTTATAAAGATGGGGGAGTGATTAACTTAGAGTAATTTAAGTAATCATGGTTTGAAAATGTGGGCAAGATTAAGTGAGTGGTTTGAAAACGTGGGTAAGATTAGGTGAGTGGTTTGAAAATGTGGACAAGATTAGGTGAGTGGGGGCCACGAAGAATGGGTGATGATTTGAATTATATTTTTAATTCATAAGTGAAGGATTTTAGGTGAGTGGGGACCATAAAGGGTGGGTGAGGATTTGAATTTGAATTTTTAATTCAATAGTAGAAAAACATGGAGAATAATGACATGTGGTGAGGATTGGGTTATTTTTGGATTTTGAAATGGGTAATTAATCAAATTATATTTGATTAATTCAAAGTGTATTTTTGTGGAAAATGAGTAAGGGGAATTAATTGATTTAGGATAGATGTGAAATTGGGGTGTCTACATTTGCCCCTCTTTGGAAGGGTACTATGAAAGTAGTTTCCTTTCAAAGAAAATAGACAGGATGGGGGAAGAATTCAATATATTTTTCTTAAGAAAAAGGTAGAGTGAATGTTTGTTCGGGAGAATAGAAATTGGTGAGAGACGGATGTCATAAGTATCCTCCAAGATAAAAAAGTCACGAGAAGATGTGATTATGGATAGATGTGGTGATGCCCCCTTGAGAGGACTGACGAGAATGGAATATATGACAGAACTCTCGAAAAGAAGAGAAATGAACTATGCAGATAAGAGGACAATAATGGAGTGGAAGAGACTGGAATGACCGCACGACGCAAATGGAGAAAGGATTCAATCAGCCTTAAATGCTAGGTGTGAGGGTGTGTGGGAAAGAGAAAAGGGAATGGATAGGATTGGGGGTTGATTACGAGAAGAGTAAGGGAGATAGGGGAGGAGAAAAAAATAATGGAAGAGGTAGAAATAAGAGAGAGGGATGATAGGGGAAGAAGGAATGATGAAGGACAAATAAAGCAAAAATAGGAAAATGACAGAGTAGAGGGTGAAGCGATAAAATAGAGAGATGTGCAAAAGAAGGAAGCAACAAAGATAGTAAAGAGGGATGCATGGAAGTGAAATAAATGATAAAGCTGAGAAAAGAAGGAAACGGAAAGGATAAATAAGGAGAAAACAAGGTGGGAGTAGGGGGTGAAATGGAGGAAAATGGAAAGAGGACGAAAGAAGAAGTAGAATGGAGAAAAAAGAAACTATGAGGGGTGAAGAAAGTGTGAAAAAGAGGAGAGAAAAGAAGAGAAACAGATATGAATGAACGAAAAGGTAGGGGTGGTAGATTAAAAGAGAAGTGGTCGGAAAAACGTGAAAATTAGGGGAGAGGAAAGGAAGATAGAACGAATACAAGGAGAAGATTGAAGGAATCGTGTCATTGCATGAGGAAGACAAAGGAAAAGAATATGGAGCAGGACATAATATGGAGATGCATGTGGAGGGTGATATGATAAAAAGACAAGACAACACTAAACAACCAGTTATCGATGGGGAAGTAAGGAGGAAAGGTGATAGAAAAAGGGGAAGGAGACGATATAGGGGAAGGGAAATAAGATGAGGGGTGGGAGAGAGAAGAGGATAACAAAGAAAATGATGGAGAAGGAAGGGAATACAGAAAGGGGGTAATAAGTGGAAAGGGAACGGTATAAGGAATGTTCAAAGAAGAAAGAGGGGAGGAATGACATCGATTGGAAAATATGTGGAGATGTATGAAATGAGGATACTAGGATGACGAGAAAATAGAAAAAGGATGTATGATGAAGACAGTAAAGATATTGAAGAGGGTGAAGAGAAGTTGGAGAGATGGGTAAGAAGCGACAAGAAAGGGTGGGATTGAGGGAAAAGAATAGGAGAGAAAAGAGAATGGGGGATAGAAGAGGCAATGCCAATGAGGGGATGTTAGGGAAATCCCTTTACAATGAGTGGTGGGGAAGGGTGAGAGAAAAAATGAAGAAAAGGAGAAAGCTAATGAGGATTGGAAAGGGTAACGCCAACAAAGGGATGTTAAGGAAAACCCTTTTACAATGAGTGGTGGGATTAGAGGAGGGAAGGAATAAAGGGAAACTCTAGAAGGTCCAAGGGAGTGAATGAGGTCGTGTAGAATGAGGATTGATGATTTTTAAGGAAAACCCGTTTACAATTATTAGCGCGGGAAGAGAAGATGATGATGAAAGAATGATATAGGAGTGTTAACAATAATGGTGAATGCGTGTGTGGGTAGAAATGTGGGGGGAATTTGAGAAGATGAAGTGGATGAGTTGGGACTAGGTGAAAGTGAGAAGAGGATGCGAGTGATGAGGATGAATGAAGTGAGAATGAAGAACCAATACATGAAAAGAATGGGAAGAAATGATATGAAGGATGATGGATCAAGAAGGGGAAAATGGGGGGAAAGAACATGATTGTAGGAGGAAGAGATTAGATGTATGTTGTAAGAGGATATGTGGAGAAAGGATAATAGTAGGAGGAAAAAGTGGGTGGTAGGAGATACCAGGTGGAAGAAGCGATCAACAAATTGAATGAAGAATGAGGTGGGGGAGAAGTTCACGATGACAAGTTAAGTGTAGGGAGGACCCTGACATAAGATTGTCATGTGACGGAAGTGGTTAAGTAAGATTGTCATGTGAGCGCTGGAGATGACAAGTGGTCAAGTGAGAAGCGGTGTTTGCGAGAATCAAAAAGAGGTGAAAGGATGTGATAATGGGGAATGCCGAGAAAAAAATGAAGGGTGAAGGGTGTGTAGCGATGGGGAAAGGCAAGGAGATAGATCATCCTTAAGAGGGACTCTTAAGTGAGATCACCATGCTAGGTGAGTGGTTAAGTAATATTGCCAAGCAGAGGAGGGTGATAGTGGTGGTAAAAAGATGTGATGATGGGGAATGAAGAGGAAAGATGGATGGTGAGATTGTAGAGTGATGGGCGAGTGTAAGATGACATGTCATGCTTAAGATAATCTCTTAAGTAAGATCGTCATGTTGTTAGAGAGGTTTCGTAGGATCACCCAACCGACAGGATGATATGCAAGGAGAAAGACAAGATGATATTGGGGATAGGGGTGGAATGGTAGGTTGAAGAAGATGATCACGACGAGAGGCGGGAGAAATAAGATGGGGAAATATGATGGGATGGGGGAAGGCCATAGGGCAGATCAACCTTAAGTGGAAGTCTTAAGTAAGATTGCCATGTGGCCGGAATGGTTAAGTAAGATCGCCAAGCTGAGGAAGAAGATGGATGATGTTAGAGTTGGTGGGAATAGGGTATGACAAAATGGACTGAAGGGGAACCCTCAAGTGAATTTTCCATACTACGAAAGCGTGTAAGTAGGATGACTAGGCATAAGACGGATTTGGGGAAGGATGAGAAAAGAGTGAGGTATGCTTGAGTGGTATATGATATGAGATGAGGTGATAATAAGAAAAAAAGGAAACAAAGGAGTGTAACATGAATGGATGAAGGAATATATGCAGTGGAGGGCGGAGAGTGTGAGGGGAATCCTTAATTGGGATGCCCGCATGGTGAGAGTAATGATGTGAGAATGGGAAGCAGAGTAGGTGGAAAGGGAAGATGTGTGTGGTGGTGATTGTTGTTTGATGAGAGGGGAGGTGGTGAAGAAGCTTCTACAGCGGGAAGATCTTAGGGAGAGGGTAAACCTCCACTGAGGATTCCATATAGAAGGGGTTATTAAGTAAGATTGTCAAGCGGGAAGCAAAAGGGTGAAAGGAAAGAATACAAATGGGTGAGAGGGGACAAGAATGGTGAGAAGGGTAATATGGGGATAAGTGGTGGAGGAGTAAAAATGGGGTGCGAGGATGAATGGATCAAATACATGGTGATCATGGTGGAGGGGGAGGAGCTGCTGGATAGAGAATGCTACTTGAGAAAGATTGTCAAGTAAGATTTGCAAAATTGCAACGGTGATCAAGTAGCATTCCCAAACTGGGGAATGTATTAGTATGGGTCAATGGATGGGGTGCAAAGTAAGATGTTGATCATGCAGGAAGATACTCACGTGACGAAAAATATCTTAATTTTAATATAGCACATAACAGGATGCATCGTGATATAAAAGATCAGGATGACTAGACTGTAATATGTGTGATAGCATAGACAAGGGCCATCAAAAAGGTTTGATGCCGTAGTATGATATGCAGATGGAAGAGAGCATAGACAGAGGTCATCAAGAAAGTATGATGCCCCAAAGATCGCGGCATGTAATCGATAACATAAGAATATTAGAGAGAACACCAGGATACATAAAATCAAGATGCCCCTTGTAATATATCAAGATGCAAGAAAGTAATTAATAATTTACAACTAATAATGCAACACAAGAACCAATAAACATGTCCCTAACGTGTTCCACAGTGAGGATTGATTGGATGTGCCCCCAAGCAGGGGTACGAGGACATAGTAAAGTATTGGGTCATTGTCCTCAAACAAGGAAACAATGAGAGCCGGATTTGCCCCAAGTGAGGATTCACGCGAGGAGAAGTGGTTTGAATTTGGTAGTCATAAGGTGATTGGATCATTCGTTGGGGATAATAGTTCAAAGGTTAAATTGTGTTGGTTATTTTAGAGTTTTTTTTTTTTTGCGATTTTGTGGATTTTTTTATTATATATATATATTCTAATGTTTTTTAGATTTTTGACGATTTTCAAATATTTTGGAATTTTTTGATGACTTTCAAATGTTTTTAAATTTTTGACGATTCTTGTTAATGGTTTTGGGGTTTTGACGATTCTGTGTAATGTTTTGGATTTTTGACGATTATGTGTAATGTTTTTAGATTTTTGTGAGTGTTTCTAATGTTTTTGGATTTTTGACGAGTTCTAATTTTTTTGTTGGATTTTGGATGATTGTTTCTAATGTTTTTGGGTTTTTGACAATTTTCAAATGTTTTTGGATTTTTGGATTTTTACACTGTTTTTGGATTTTTGACGATTTTCAAATGTTTTTAGATTTTTAGATTTTTACATTGTTTTTGGATTTTTGACGATTTTCAAATGTTTTTGGATTTTTAGATTTTTACACTATTTTTGATTTTTGATGATTTTCAAATGTTTTTAGATTTTTACATTGTGATTGGCAATTTATGGACTAGAGTGCACTATTTAATAAGTGTGGGCTCAACACCAAAGACTATGAAGGATGAAAGATGTGACAATGAATTATTCATAAGTTATTAAATTGATGATTTTTTTACAATAGTGTTTTGTATTTGGGAAGAAATGTCCGCCTCAATCTCAAATTTCCACACGACTAGTAGGACGCGAGGTTCAACACCGAAGACCGAGATGGACGACCAAAAAAACTGGGTAACAAAGTTTAGAGCTTTGTTATGAAAGAGAGAATGTATTTGAAGGGAATATATTACCAACAATAAGCTTATAGGTATGACCATAGAGGAAAGTGACTGAAAATGGAAGAAGTGTGACGCTCACAAACTTAATAGGATTTATACTAGCACTTGTCTCATGATGATAAATATGAAGATGTGATTTTGATAAAGAAAATATCTGCCAATGGAAATGAATAAATTTAAATTATTCAAATAAGAAAGACAAAAGGAATAATGTACACGTTGTATCTTGGAATAGTGAACATCTCAAGGATAAAATTTCTTTAAATGAACCGCATTCATTGGTTCATCAAGATCTTGACCATCTTCAGTGGCCAATTTATAGGCTTCGATCCAAATTTTCAATTAATTAGCTTTGATCAAATTCCTAGAATTCGTAATAAATCCGCCAATGCTATGGCAACCATCGGATCCCTATTAGAAATCACATCTAGTCAACCCCGGCACATTTTCTTGTAGAACATCTCTTAATGCCTCGCCTATGATCTTCCCCGAAAACACTATGGTATGTGATATTGTGGGTCCGAATAACCCTTGGTACCATGATCTTTATACCTTCATTTGTGATAAAAACATGTCATGCCGACATGAAACCAATGCATAAACATGCTTTAACACTTTGTTGATTGATAAGATATGATGCTAAGGGATAGTTCTCTCTTCACTTAGGCATCTAAATTACATGTTTGGGGATTCTATAATTTGTAAGCACTGTAATATTTTGTATTTTTGAAATGACTCCCTATGCCTTGCCCCATGCTACTAGTGAGAAGCAAGGGCTCATCACCGAAGGCAAAATATAGGCGAGTGAATTCCCTTTTTGTCTTTTTTTTTTTTTTTTGTTTTTTTTTTTTTTTTTTAATATTTTGCAATGTTTTTATGCTTTTATGAGAATGACCCTCTACGCTTTGCCCCATGCCACTTGTAAGAGGCAAGGGTTTATCACCGAAGACAAGACGTAGACGAATGAGGGCACCTTCCTTCATTCTCGCCTCACACTACCAAGAAGAAGTGTGGGCTCAACACCAAAGACTATGAAGGGTGAAAGATGTGACAATGAATTATTCATAAGTTATTGAATTGATAGATTTTTTTACAATAGTGCTTTGTATATGGGAAGAAACGTCTGCCTCAATCTCGGCCTCACACGACTAGTAGGGACGCGAGGGTTCAACACCGAAGACTGAGATGGATGACCAAACGAACTAGGTAATGAAGTTTAGAGCTTTGTTATGAAAGAGAGAATGTATTTGAAGGGAATATATTACCATCAGTAAGCTTCTAGGTATGACCATAGAGGAAAGTGACTGAAAATGGAAGAAGTATGACGCTCACAAACTTAATAGGATTTATAATTTTATTTGTCTCATGATGATAAATATGAAGATGTGATTTTGATAAAGAAAATATCTGCCAATGGAAATGAATAAATTTAAATTATTCGGAAATAAGCAAGACAAAAGGAACAATGTACACGTTGTATCCTAGAATAGTGAACATCTCAAGGATAAAATTTCTTTAAATGAACTGCATTCATTGGTTCATCAAGATCTTGACCATCTTCAGTGGCCAATTTATAGGCTCTAGAGCCAAATTTAGCATGATTACATAGGGTCCTAACCAATTAGGCTCAAATTTTCCTTGTTTTTCTCGTTCTTTAGTGGTATTCTTTTGATTTTATTTTAAAATGAGGTCACCAATTTTGAATTCTCTGGGTCTTACCTTTTTATGATAACTGTGTTGCAGTCGGTTTTGATAGACTTGAAGATGATTGAGAGCATTAAGTCATTTTTCATCGAGAAGCTCAAGCTCTTGAAGCCGATGATTGTCGGTATTCATCCTCATTAATTACATATTTAAGGGAGATCCTCAAGGATGGGATTTCTATCTCAATAGGTAAAATGGCTTCACAACCATAAACAAGGGAAAATGGGGTGGCTCCGGTAGGCATGCAGTAAGATGTATGGTAAGCCCAAAGAGCGGGTAAATTTGAGTATGCCAATTACGTCCATGGGTGTTGACAATATTTTCCATGATGGATTTTAAGGTCTTATTGGTTGCTTCCGCTTGACCATTTCCCTGAGGGTAGTATGGAGTGGACCATTTAAGTTTGATGTGAAAACATTTGGCTAGGTCTTTTACATCCTAGTTTTTAAATGATTTGCCATTATCTGCAACCAGAGCGGATGGAATACCAAATCGATAGATGAGATTATTAAAAATGAATTTCGATATTTGGCTACCAGTAACATAAGTGAGAGGCATAGCTTCTAATCATTTAGTGAAGTAATCGGTAGAGGTAATGATGAATTTATGTCCATCGGAAGATGTTGGTGTTATTTTACCAATGAGGTCAAGTCCCCATTGAGAGAAGGGCCATGGTGTGGTTATCGATTGTAATTCTTGGGAAGGTGCATGGATAATATTTCCATGCTTTTGACATGCTTGACAACGTTTGACAAAATGACATGCGTCACTTTCCATGGTGGGCCAATAATATCCAACTCGCAAGATTTTCTTGGCTAAGGCGATACCATTTGTGTGTGCTCCACAGATACTAGAATGGACTTTAGCTAAGACACTCGAGGATTCTTCCTGATTAAGACATCGGAGTAGGGTGCCATCATATCCTCATTTATAAAGAGTTTCTGCTAAAATTGTGTAATGAGAAGCACGTTGTGCTAAAGCACGTTTATGCATTGGTTTCATGTCGGTAGGAAATGTTTTATCATGAATGAAGGTATAAAGATCATGGTACCAAGGGTTATTCGGACCCATGATATCACATACCATAGTGTTTTCAAGAAGATCATAGGCAGGAATTAAGAGATGTTCTACAAGAAAATGTGACTGGGGTTGACTAGATGTGATTTATAATAGGGATCTAATGGTTGCCATAGCGTCGGCAGATTTATTATGAATTCTGGGAATTTGATCAAAGCTAATTAATCAAAAATAGCTTTGAAGACTTTCCACCATGCGTTTATATGGGATAAGTTTTTCATCCTTGACCTGGTATTCATCAGTAATTTGCTTGATGATAAGTAAAGAATCACCAAATACAACTAATTTTGTAAGATTCCAAGATATAGCCAGTTTTAATCCTGCGATGAGAGCTTCATATTCTATGATATTGTTGGTACATGGGAATGCTAAGCGAAATGATTTGGGGATAACATGTTCACTGGGTGTGATAAGCAAAATACCAACCCCTGAGCCATGGAGATTACAAGATACATCAAAAAAATAGAGTCCAAGATGGCGTGATGTCTATGTGTAGAATATCTTCATCAGGAAAAGAGAATTGAAGTGGTTTTGTGCCAGGAAGGGGTGCCTCGACAAGTTGGTCGGCAAGGGCTTGTCCTTTAATTGCTTTCTTGTGAACAAATTCGACATCGAATTCACTAAGTAATATGACCCAACTAGACATTCTTCCCATGAGAATGGGTTTAGACAACAAATACTTGAGAGGATCAATTTTGGCAATCAACTTAGTTGTGTGATTGAGCAAGTAATGATGTAACTTATGGAATGCAAAGGCAACCGCTAAGCATACTTTTTCGATTTGGGAATAACGTACTTCATGCTCAATAAGTGTTCGACTAAGGTAATATACAACCTGTTCTTTTCCTTGATCGTTATGTTGTGCTAGTAGAGCTCCTATGGCATGTTTAGTGGCAGATGTATAAAGCAACATGGGTTTATCGGCAAGAATCGGTGACATAAGAACAGGAAGACTAGAGAGGTATTCTTTTAACTTAGCAAAAGAGTCTTGTCAATGGTGGTTCCAGTGAAAGTGTGCATCTTTCTTGAGAAACTGATTAAAGTGATGGCACTTGTCAACCAACTTTAATATGAAATGCTGAATAGATTGTATCTTTCCCTAAGACTGCATAATTGTTTTAGGTTTGGAGGAGGAAGCATTTCCATAATGGCTTTGACTTTGGCATGATCCACTTCTATGTCTCTTCGTGAGACGATAAACCCTAATAATTTACCAGAGGTTACTCTAAACACACATTTCTTTGGGTTAAGACGAACCTTATACTCACGTAATCTATCGAAAATGCGTCTCAACACACTTGGATTCCCTATTTGTGTTTTAGATTTTACTAATATATCATCAACATAATCTTCCATGATATCATGTAACATGTCATAGAAGATGACAGTCATTGCTCATTGATAGGTGGCACCAGCATTTTTCAAGCCGAAAGGCATGACCTTATAACAGAAGGTGCCCCATGGTGTAGTAAATACCGTTTTATGTTGATCTCCTTCAGAAATACATATTTGATTGTAACCAGAGAATCCATCCATTAAGGAGAGAATTTCATGGCCTGTCGTAGAATCAACAATCATGTCTATATTTGGCAAGGGAAAGTCATCTTTGGGACAAGCCTTGTTGATGTCATGGAAGTCTATGCATATTCTGATGCCGGGAGTTTTCTTGGCGATGGGAACTATGTTAGATATCCATGCCAAATAATCAATAGGTTTGATAAAGTTAGCTTCCAAGAGTTTCTTGAGTTCAGCTTTGACAAGCAATGCAACTTGGGGATGCATTTTATGTAGTTTTTTCTTTACAGTTTTACATCTAGATGTACCACAAGATGGTGTACTACAAGAGATGGGTCTAGGCCTGGCATGTCCTTATATGTCCATGCAAATATATCTTGGAATTCAATAAGGAGTGTTGTGAATTCCATGCATTCTTGGTCAGACAGACTAATGCCAAGTTGTAAAATTTTTGGTTGTTCAATGGTGCCAATGTTTATGTCTTTTGTTTCTTCTACAAGCATTTTAGATGTATCCTTTTCGGAGAACGATGCTAATGGTTGATGTAGGTCATCAGTGTCAGGTGTTTGTTGGAACTTTTTGTTGACATGTTTGGTGGATAGGGTGGCAGTGAGGTTTTGACTATGGGAAATCCTCTATTTGCGCTTTTGATCCAAATTTTCTAAGGGTGAAGGATCTGAATATTTTATCTCTTCGCCAAAATAGGTTGATTCATTTAGATTGATTTCAAATCCTTTTCTATGGTCGGAAGTAGGGATTTGGTCATGAGTTCCAAGGAATTCTTTGATGGCTTCATCATTTTGGAACATGTCCATGGCCGCATGATGTGGTTGGCCATGGTCTATGAGACTTCGAATGTGTAGGCTCAAAATTGATGACATTAATAGATAAATGTTCAAAGGAAAGATGTGTTTCAGCGAGGTCCTCAAAAAGACTACATGGAGACCTGATGTCATTATCAGAACTGGTGTCATCATTGTCACTTGAAATTATTATGGGAGCAACATCAAACACCTTGAAACCTAGACCATGTTTACCGTGATGTTGTGTGCAATTTATTGGGTCTAAACGACCTTGTTCATTTAGACCGAGTCCTTTACCCTTCCATCGCATGTTTTTCATTATTTGGTGAGCTTTGGTAAATTGAGGAGACTCATAACATGGAGCAAAGTCATCATTATATAACCAAGATCCCGAAGAACTTGGAATATGTTCGTTGTCAAGATAACCAAAATTTTTCCAAACTGACTGAATCATTTGGTAAGTGGGATTTATTCTTAGATGTGGAGCATTAGGTTTACCATAGCTATGCGGGGATTTGGTGATATAAAAAGAGTCTTCCATCTTTTGAAATTGATATTCACCGCATCCCGTGTCAATGATTTTAAATGTGTGAGATGGGGGACCAATAGGTACCTCATGTGGTGGGGAAGTTAGTTTGGTAGTCTTAAAAGATGAAGAGAATGGGTTATAAGAAGAAGGGGGTGGATTGAAGGATGAAGGTTGGTTATTCATAGGAGGAGGTATCTTAATAGAGGAGGTGTGGTTGGATGAAGAAGATTGGCTAGGTGAAGAAGAAGATGGTGTGGTGGAAGAATAATTGTTGTTGGAAGAAGAAGCTTGATCAAATGGAAGAAGATGATTGATTAGTGGGAGGAGGACCGTGTGGAAGATGGTTGATTAGTGGAAGATAATGGATTGGAAAATGTGTTTTGATTATGAGATGATGGTTTCGGAGAATTGTTAGGGAGTGTATCAGGATCAATGCATGTTTTGTTAGGGATTATGCAAGGTGGAGCATATTTATCTATTGATGGATGATAGTGATCATGTCAATACCGTCCTTTGAGGAATCTACAATACTCAAAAGATTGGGGATCTACACGTAAATTAAATTCCTTGTCCAAATGAGGAAACTTAATGCATTGGTGGAATGTTGATGGGATGGCTTTCATGGCATGAATCCATGGTTGGCCGATGAGAATGTTATATGCAACTTCTACATCTACCACATGACAAACCGTGTCTAAGGTGATGGGTCCAACTTGGAGAGGCAATGTGATTGTGCCTTCAGACTTTCTTTCACTATTATCATACCCATGAATGGTTATGATATTGTTTTGTAAATCATTTTCAGTGTAACCTAGACAATGTAAAAGTTTCATGGAACAAATATTTAATGTTGATCCATTGTCGATTAAGACGTACTTGATTTTACGATGAGTTACATAACCCTTGACGTATAAATAATGATTATTAGCGATGTTGGGATTAAGCAAGTCAGCGGGACCAAAAGATAAAATAGGATTGGGAACCTGTAGGATGTGCAACTAAAGCCTAAAATTGTTGTGAATTGATGTCTTCGAGGGGACACGGCATTATTCAATGTTTGCATAAGGATTCGTTGTAAGTGCGAGAGAAGAATTAAGTAGTTTCATGATTGAAATTTGTACGGAATTCTTCTCTAATTGTTTGACAATATTAAATGATGGCGTAGGTCAGAGAGAGGAATTGGCGCGAAAAAATTAGATGGCGATTAGGAGGTGATCTTTGGAGACGAAGTGGCAGATTTTTTTGTTGTAGGGACCCACATTTTTTCTATCTAGTGGTGATCACATAGTCGATTTCTGATCTTTATAGTTGCCACTAAGTCTTGGTCATAATCTATGGTTGAGAGACGAATGAGTCATACTTGAAATTTCTTGATGATTGACCCTTATCTTTTGAATTGTTATCATGGTTAGGGAACAAATTTTTCAACATGTGAATTTTTCATTAGGTGTTTTTGTCTCAAAAGTATTTTCAACTTCTATGTCTCCACGTTCAATCGGTCTCGGAGCGTAATGGCGAGTTGCATGCATCATCGTGGAGTGCCCTTTTATGCGATGGTAATCACAATATTCGTTGTCTTTATACTAATTTGGTTTGGGTTGTCCTTCTTAAAAGGATCGACAATGGGATATGTAATTATATTAGCATTTTCCAAATGACGAAAGACACTAGATAGACTTTCTCTGAGAGGATTGAACTCTCTTCGTCGATCTCGAGAAGGAACTTCCTTTCTAGGGATAATGATTGGTTGTTTAGATTTTAATGTGTTGGTGGGATGGTTTTGGACATTTCGGACATGGCGGGAATCAGTAATGCCATCGTTGATGATATTTCAATTCTAGTTAAATAATTTAGATTTGTCCTGGTTCTGAGGAGTGTCTCGATAAGGTTGGTCTCTAAATGGTGCTTTAAGTAAGCCCTTAGAAATGAGGGCTTTTTCAATTTGTGTCCCCTTTCCGATGAATTCTTTGAAACTATTCAGACAATGCATTTGCATGTGGAATGATAATTCAGCATTGAGATTAGGGACAAAAATGCTAACTAGTTGTCTGCGGTAAGTGCACCAAGTTGGGGGACAATTAAGTGGACATCAAATCCTGAATTTTACATTAAAAACAACAAATAATCAAATTTAGTCTTCCGCAGACTTGAACCATGCCGAAAATTAAAAACTATGTCATAAAAATGGTACCATTGCGTAGGGGAGACTATTAGCTTTGTAGAAATACTAATTTTAAAGTGAATAGAATAGGATAAATATCATTTTATAATTTTTTACTAATAGTAGGTCTTTAAGACACTTTTTCTGTGAATGTTTATGTCTACGTTTAAGACTGCAATTTTTTTCACTTATCAGAATGTGATAAAACTTATACCATCCCAATCGTGGTGAAATTATATACATGTTCAAAAAAAAAATTATTTGATTTCAATATTTTTGATGAAGTTATGGTGGGCAAACGGAAAGTGCTCTGTTTTCTTTATGTTTTCATACCACTTTCACGGAAAAAATCATAAAAATAAAATATTACTCAAAAAAATACAAAATAAAATCCATCCCAAGATAGATAGTGGCATCTAACTTCTCACTAAAGGACAAAAATATATATCAATTTTTGGTCATCCAAATTGTGGGCAAACAGACTATAATCTTATCGGAGTTTTTAAAAAAAAAAGATTCATTGAATTTTGAGTGTTTAATATAGTTAATCTTGTCCATTTTTACAAAAATTAGTATTTTAGAAACTAGATTCCAGATGATATGATTCATATTAATATAATTTTGTCTAATTTTTAGTGTATGTATTGCTAATAATCCCTACAAGTTGATATTATGTTGTTATTTGCAATATGATGTCCACAGATGACCCTATATTTGTCCATCAACTTCCCGCACTTACCCGTCTCTCAAGTACGAGCAGGGAAATCGGCATGCAATTCCGCACCATCGTTGTAAAAAGGACGTAAAATTTTCATTTGGCCTTTGCCTAGTGTTGCAGAGATCAAGCATGGTTATTTCTGAGTCTAGGTTATAGGAAAAATGTTTGACAAATTTCTCTAATAAATCATAAATGTCGTGACCGACCCTTTGGGCGAGATGGAAAACCCAGTCTAAAGCTTTTCCTCCTAAAATTTGGGGAATAATCATAAAAGGTACGTGTCTTGATATGCAACTTCCTGACATTGCATGTAAAATTCCTTGACATGTTCACAGGGGTCGCCTTTGCTTTTGTATTTATAAAACTTAGGGATTTCAAAGGATGGTGGAAATGGTAATCATGATATCTCTGTATCAAATGGATAAGGACACAATTCTTCAAAGTTGAATTGTTTCAATTGTTTTTGTAGTCCCTGAATGGTGTCTTTCATAAGTTTCCATTCTTGTGTGAATGGAGAAGCAAGGGACGGTTTATCAAACATGTTGTGAGTATTGGAATCTAGATTGAGGTCTTTTAATCTTTCAGCTCTAGTCGTTGCTTCCTCAAGTTTCTTTGTTAAGTCTTGGATTTTAGTGAATAATTCTTCGGCCAAAGAACCATTTGGATTGTTTGGTATTTCGTTGTGATAACTTGATTCACCGTTGTTGATGAGTTTGTTTAAATTTTCCGTCCCAAAGTCGGGGGTAGTTTTGCCCCCATGGCTAGGATGCGTAATAGATATTCATTTTTGTTTTGTTCTATCACCCTATTGACTTGTTCTTGTTCTTCATTGGTGAGTTCTGGTTGTGCGACTTCTTCATCATCATTTTCATGATTGTGACTATGAGTGAATACCATGATGAAATGTGTCTGATTAAGCTGAAAAGTGGGTAGGAATTTTGAATAGGTGTGAGGAAATGAGAACTCGATTACTTTGGATTTATCGCGAATAAGCTCATGATGAATGATAAGGAGAGTAACTCAAACAAGTTATCTCAATATGATGATGATGTAACTCGAGACGAGTTATTAGAGGATTTGTTGCACATTGTGTAGATTTGGCTTAAACAAGCTCTGGACTATTGACGGGGAGAGTAACCTGAATAGGTTAATCACGATATGGTTGTGATATAACTCAAAATGAGTTATGAAAGGATTTGTGGTTGTGATTTGGATAAATGCGATGGTGGACAGAATAATGAGTGAACTCAAACAAGTCACCCAATATTAGTTTGATATAGCTGGAAACAAGCTATGAAGGATGTTTTGACAATTGACAATATGGGGAGTGAATGCTAGTCACTCAATATCAGTTGGATATAGCCGAAGACAAGCTATGATAGATGTATTGTTGGATGAGGAAAGCTAATGAAATTGGTGTGATAGTTTGGTCTGTGTTGTTGGATTGTTTGGATGTTTTCGCTTGGTATTGAATTGGTTGAGAACTGATTTTTTTTGTGGAACACAACTAGGGTCTGAACTTTTACAATGAACACATTGATATCAGCCAAGTTTTATGATAAAAAAATGCTAAACTATTTTTTTTTCAAACAGCAAGCAATCATGTGGATTCAATTGTTTTGGCTTACGAGGTAACTTCTTCAAGAATGATCATTATTTCATGCAATCATACAAGTATGATGTGAAATGGTGGATGCAGACTCTTATTACTCCAAGAAGATGCATCCTTCGATATACCTACTCCTATACGGGGGAAAAAAAAAATTGAGTACAGGGAACCCTTAGAGCACTTTGGAGGAGACTCACTAATTCTTACTTGCTGCTTTGGAGTGAATCACCAAGTCCAAAACAAGTTTTGTGAAAAGGTGGAAGGTGATGGAGGTATGAATGTGTATGATGTCATTATAACTTCCTGAAGATTTACAGGGGACGATGCCCAAGCTTCGTTATTACAACTATTTAGGATTGACTCATGTACCGCATGTCTTGCACGACAACATTACCTGTAAGTGAAGAGTAGGGGCAAGGTAAATACCGAACGCTATGATGAGACTAGGTCTCAAAGTGCAATGTAGATGTAAATGTTGTTGGTGCGTGGTAGTCAAGTCCACATCACCGATGTAGCTTTGGTGGTGATAAAATCCACCTCATCTACGTGTAAAAAGAAATGATAAAGTGATTAAACGCAAGGTTCTTTCCAACTTGAAATAAATCACTAGCAGAAAATAATTGCGTACCTGAATGTACTTTTTTTTTTGTTTCAGCAATTTTCTTTGAATGGTGGTATTTTTGTGGGATTTTTGTTGTTTTTTGTTTCGTTTTTGGCAATATTCTAGCAATGCGGTTCTACAGAAAACAAATTAGTAGTTATCCTGCAAACGAAATGTTAGAAAAGTGATTGTGGCTGTTTTCGATTTTCCAGATCGCTCAAGGCGCGAGAAAAGAACATACACAACCAACAACCAAACAAATATTAATAATATGACAAAGGAAAATAATGATTGAAATGACAGTTGGCAAGCAAAGCTAGAGGATCCTATAATGTTAGAACAAGAAACTAAAAAAATTGTGACCGTTTTTGATTTTCCAGATCGCTCGAAGGCGCAAGAAAAGAGCATACGCGGATACAATTGGAATAGATTTTTATATTTTTTAAATGTTAATAATTATTGCAATTAATCATGATTGCAAAATAGCGATAATGATTATTTTCACAAAAAATAAAGACGACGAAAGAAAAGTGTGAAAATGTTACCTAGAAGTGTTGTTGTGTAAAATTGAAATATAAGGCAAAAATTAAAAATTACAAAAAAATTTAAAAAAATAAATTGTTTCATGCAAAGCTCGGGTGGCCTCACGTTTCGATTTCCAAGATCACTTTTGAAGTGCGAGGAAAAATCATACATGTGAGGTTGTTACGTGAAATAAAATAAATAAAATAAAATAAAAAAACTAGAATTTTGTTGTTTTTTTGTTAAAAAGACAGTGTTATAAGAAATGAAACCAAAATTTTTCGTAAGTCTAAATCTAAAAATTATTATTTTTATTGCGTATATCTTTTCGATACCTTTCCGTTAAAAAAAATGAAGTCATTCTGAGTTCGGGAGCAAACGTTATGGCTTCCAGAAGATGGGCTATGATAGCACTCTGAATGAAAATTTTGAACGTGAGAAAAACGTCCCGGGAGCTGGTTTTTTATTTTCTGACTTCTGTACTTCACCTGAGAAGCTAAAATTTTGACAAAGAAGGTTTAAAAAGAACAATAAACAAAAAGAAAGAGTTAGATCACAAAATGATTGACTAAAAAAATGATTAACTTCCTACAAAGCACTTACTTTAGCAAAAGTAGATAAATAAATGGATTTTCCTGGATTGGTTGTCCCATGACAAAAAGATGATAAACTAATGGCTAGTTTATGTGTTTCTACAGATTTACGAGTAAATAGAAAAATCAAAACCGGGAACTAAACACCAAACACCGAGGAGATCAAAGACAGGATGAGCTTCAGAGTTTCATTGTTGCTATAACCTGCAGATACACCACAAGACACCACACAACAAAAACACTACCCAAAGCAGGAAGGTTAACCAGAGAAGACCATAAGGAACAGAAAAGGAAATAATAACGAACAATAATAAACAAAGAACAGATAAAACCACTAATTGGGAACTTAATGGAAAAAAATCTAAAGTAATCGGGCGTGCTAGAATGTAAGCTAGGAAAAATACACTACTAACAAGGAAGTAAAATACCAATAATCATACCTCCTCTTTCGCATTCTCGTAGAAAACTTCAGAATGGGCTAGGAAACTTGGATTGAGCCCTGATTGTGTGGTATGTAGGTTATTTTCTTCGAGACGAAGCAAGACCTTCCCGCAACAACGATCCTCTTACTTTGAACCGATGGGAAAAAGGATTATGAGGCTATTTGAGTATTAGGACGAGGCAAAAGGATGTTTTTGCTCAAAGGATGCAAAAATTATATATGTCATTCAAGCTTATTCTCCATGTGTTTAGAGGGGAGGGGTAAGGTTGTATTTATAACCTGGGGGAGTGATTAACTTAGAGTAATTTAAGTAATCATGGTTTGAAAATGTGGGCAAGATTAAGTGAGTGGTTTGAAAATGTGGGCAAGATTAGGTGAGTGGTTTGAAAATGTGGGCATGATTAGGTGAGTGGGGGCCACAAAGAATGGGTGAGAATTTGAATTATATTTTTAACTCATAAGTGGAGGATTTTAGGCGAGTGGGGACCACGAAGGGTGGGTGAGGATTTGAATTTGAATTTTTAATTCAATAGTAGAAAAACATGGAGAATAATGACATGTGGTGAGGATTGGGTTTTTTTTTTTTTGAAATGGATAGTTAATCAAATTATATTTGATTAATTCAAGTGTATTTTTGTGGGAAATGAGGAAGGGGAATTAATTGATTTAGGATAGATGTGAAATCGGGATGTCTACAATTTCAATTCTTCGAGTTCAAGCACTAGAGAGTGTATCTTGCTTTGTGAAATGTTCATACGTGCATGTAAAAGTTAACAGAGGTAGGTTAGATGTATGTCAAGTGTCTAGGGACACTATAAACCAAGAAGTGGTAGCTTTGCTAGCACTTGCCATGGAAGAAATTTCAATATGATATATGTACACACTGTATTTCCTTTTTGCGTAATGGTAGACATACATTATTTATTAGATTGTGAATAACTAATATTATGTGAATTGTCTCTAGCGTATATATTATATATTTTGTGGATAATATGATGATACATCATATAGTGTTGGTTGATAAACCGGGCATTTTGGATACATCATGCTTTATCCTATCTTCTCTTTTAACACACTTGCAATTCACATTTCATGTTTACTTTGGAAACATCTAGAGTCGAGTATCTAGTTTTGAAAAAAATAATGTGTGCGGCTAATTTTGTCACAAATCATTTATTGTGCATGATTTTCTCAATATGAATGCAAAATATGAATAAATAAGTTCATGCACCATTTGTTTCAGTTTAACTTGTTTTACAATGCGTCGCTTCAACGATGGTTATGACAACACACATGAACAAAACATGTGGAAGCTTGATGGCACATGGGCTGATCCATGTTCACAATTTGTTCTTATGTTTTCAGGGAAGACATAAATAATGAGATAGTAATATATAACTTTGTGAACATTAATTGTTTGTCGTAGTAACAATTATGTCATTTGTTGGGATAACAATTATGAAATTATTGTCTTTTCATACAAGTTTCTTCACATTCCATGATGATAATATTTGAATATGTGAACATTACTTCTTTTGCAAAATACTTAATATTTTATGTTGGGCTAATAGTTATGCACTTGGACTCCGTAGATACAAGTACCTTCACATCACATGGCACGTATGCATTTTGCAAGTGTCATAGAGGAAGAAAAGGGAGATGATCCTCCAATAGTTGATGGCGATACATTAGATGGTCCTTCCGAGCCCATTCACTCAGATATCCATGAGCCACCCATAGAGTATAGAACCGAATATGTTAATGGTTGTATTCATTATGTCTGTCAAGATGGATCATGTGCTGATAGTGGGGATGTTAGGTTTTCCGAGTTGTATAGACTAAATAGACATCGCCAAGTAGAACACAATCTTCCCTTCATGGAACCTCGTAAGCATGGCTGTAAGCATACGAGGAAACAATCACCTATCTCTCAAGATAGAAGCAGGGCATACGTGTAAAAGAGGGAGGCGGATGTGAACTACGTCTTGAGGTAATGATTCTACTTGCAGCGAAGGAGGGTTATCGATCGTGTTTGTAAAAAAGAATACAAATATCGATTCGAGGAGTTGAGCCAAGAAGGAAAGAGGGAGGTGGATGATGCAATGCATGCCTACGATTCAATGGAGATGTGAAAGGTGAGAGAGGAGCATTGGTTGAGAGTGAGAGGAAATAAAAACTCAAATATTGGAACAGAGGTAAATTTAAGATTAGTATAGTATTTTATATATTATGTTTGGTTGGAAATCAAAAACTTGATATTCTATCATGAACAAGAAGCTAGAGAAGAGGGTGGAACAAGTAGCAAAAATGTTGACCCCCTACGAATGATAACGTAAGTAATTATTGGTCTTTCGTAAGTAAAGATACAATGTAGTTTTTGTGTATTTTTGTATATACTAACTATAGGCGTGCGTAGGATTATGACATTCCCTTGTGTCAACTCTTATGCCGACAGAGACACTTGATTCATAGTGTGAAATAGAGAGAGGTAAAAACCACTTAACACACACTTGAAAAATGTATGTTGCCTTATGTTGTTGATACTTTAATTGTCTTGATGACTCGATTGTTATAGGTGGACATTTCGATAAGACGCCCCCTTCTCAATCAACATGTGGTCTCGATCTTATTGGAGAGATATCTTCACGTGAGGTAAGAGAGGTGGAGATGAAAAATCCTAGAGTTGCAGCTTCTTTTCCAATTTCAAGGAGAGAGAGGGTGACGAGGGGAGGCACGAGGAGAGGGACATAGACACTATTGCTAGCAAGTAGGAGAGAGGGTGGAACTAAAATGGTAAGTTATTGAATGTTCTCATTTGATTTTCTATATTATTTTTTGGTGAAATTAAGAAAAATTTATTAATGTAATTGAGATTGTCGTTATTCTAGGCTTTTCCTCATGGGGCCGAAGTCATGTTAATGTCAGATAATATGGTTGTTGCGAAAGGAGTTGTTTGTGATAGTAGCCTGCACACGAAGTGTCATGGCATCACACTCCCCAAATTTATTGTCAAAGTGATTATTTCTGAGGCCATTGTTCCCACTTCTCCATTTCCCTACCCTAATACATTTGCAAAAACTTTGGCAGAGTGTGTCAAAGGGTTTGCTATTTGGGATCTCAACGATATTAGACTTGACACTCCTGAAGAGGAAAGTAGTTGTAATGAATGATTTACTTTAATTATGTGTTTAACTGAGATATTCATCTACGTTCACTTATTTACTTTATGGTTGGCTTTCAGGATGATGTGGTATAGGTTGAGATAGTGTGCCATACTCGGATAAAGACATCGATGCCCCACCCATTCTTGGCATCATGCCAAATTCTATTCATTAAATGAGAAGAAATGTATTAGATTTTATGATGGAATATTGCCTGTCGCTAACACTAGGCAACAAAGGAGATGAAAACCTTTATGTATAACATTGATTGTGAGGAGTTAGATTAGTATATATGTGTATATGATGATGATGTTACTTTAATGTGTTTGAGGTTTATGACTTAGTACTACATTATTGATATATTGAATATGGTTTGTGGTTATGGGTTACATAGAGTTATCCATTTACGATTTGTTTATAATGCATTAGATGGTTTTTATTCTTGTTATGTGACATTCCATTTACTATATAAATGATGATGTTGTCACTGTGTATTTGGTTAATGTATTAATGTGACTATGGATTGTGGATTACGGTTTTTGGTATGTGGTTACATAGTTGAGTTCTTATTCCTTGTATGCCTGCTTGGGTTTGACGTGTTCAGTAATTAATCGTAGATAATTCACAATTTTGTTTTCAAATTTTGTGTATTATGGATTATGGCTTGTGGTTTATCATTACATAGTTGCATTCTACATCCATGTATGTGTACTTGGGTTTGATGTGGTTACGAAACTTTCATATATATTTCATCCATGATAATATTTTTTTACGTATAAGTTAAGTGCATTATTTCCTTTCTAATTATGTTTGAATGGTAACAAATAATAATCGATTGTTATAATACAGGTTTATTTATATGGCAAGACTAAAGAAGACTAGAAAGTGCAAGGCTTTGCTAGTGCAAGAACCAAATGATTATGAATCATTCAATAGTGACACTTATCCGTTCAAAAAGAATGCAAAGAGCTCTACAAACAAAGATGTCAGTGTTACACAAGAAGACGAGCCTTCCCCGTCAGTTCATATGGATTTAGAAATGAAACTTGTAACAAAGAAGACAAAGATATATCAAAACCAATGTGAAATATTTGCATTGGAAAATTTATATTTTATGAAAAAAACAAGGAAATATTGGATGAAATAGGAGAAATTTCCTCAAGGTAGATGGAGTTGGAGCTCGAGGTTCAGGAGTTAGAACTGGAAATTAAGAATTGGGAGACAATGCGTGAAGCGGACAAAAAGTGTTCGCAAATCATGTAGAAAACTTTAATACTGTTCTTAAAACACATGAAGATCATAAGGAAGTATGGAAGAAGATGTACATGCAGGCCAAGGCGGAAATTGAGGAAAAAACACCAGGCACTCCCACCCAAGACAATGATAACAAATGAATATACCAGTCATAGAACTTTTATATTTCACTTACATATTTGAAAAATTTTACTTATATATTAGACATATGTATAGATATTGATT
Organism: Taxus wallichiana var. yunnanensis; assembly: GCA_018340775.1. Classification (NCBI taxonomy): domain Eukaryota; kingdom Viridiplantae; phylum Streptophyta; class Pinopsida; order Cupressales; family Taxaceae; genus Taxus; species Taxus wallichiana. The sequence continues at coordinate 507,976,350 of CM031243.1, read as the reverse complement.
ATGTGGTATGCAAAAAATTAGTTATATTTGATTAATTTCTCCTTTGTAGCATAATAGATGATATGGATAGACGTATGTGCTTAAATTATGATTATTAGATGTATGTGATTTTACACTAATATGGTTGTTTTTCAGTTGATGTTATGATGTGCACATTAATTAGTATTTAGATCATGTATTTCAATTGTTATATCTGGTATGTGATGTGATGAATAAGGAAGAGTAATACAAGTGTGATTAGAAGACAATTGTATATATGTGTGATGAGGTTGTTACTTTAATGTGTTTGATGTTTACAATTTAGTATTACATTCTTGTTAAATTGAATATGGTTTGTGGTTCTGTTTATAGCACATTAGATGGTTTTTATTCTTGTTATGTGACATTCCATTTATTGTATAAATAATGATGTTGTGACTGTGTATATGGTTAATGTATTAATGTGACTATGAATGTGGATTACGGTAAATGGTATATGGTTACTTTGTTGGGTTCTACTTCCATGTATGGTATATGGTTACAATTACGTTTGAATGTTAACAAATATTAATTGGTTGTTTAAATATAGGTTTAATTAGATGACAAGACAAAAGAAGGTTGGAAAGTGCAAGGCCTCACTAGTGCCGGAACCGAAAGACTATGCAAAATTCTATAGTCCCAGTACTAATGTGTTCAGAAAGACTGTAGAGAGCCCTACAAACAAAAATGTTGAAGCTGGACAAGAAGATGAGTTGTCCCCGTCAGTTTGTATGGAAATATAATTGAAACTTGCAATGAACAAGGAAATTTTTAAAATCGAGTGTGAAAGACTTAGATTGCAATATTTAAAATTTTCAAAGATAAATAAGAATTATTGGACCAATTACTAGATGCTTCCTCGAAGAAGATGGAGTTGGAGCTTGAGGTTCAAGAGTTGGAATTAGAAATTAAGAATTGGGAGATGATGTGTGAATCCAAAAAAAAGTATTCAAAAATCAAGTAGTAAGTTTTAATTCCGTTGTTAAAATTCATGAAGGTCACAAAGAATTATGGAAGAAGATGTACATCCTGGCCAACATGTCACTAAGGAAAAATTACAATTCACTCACACCGAAGACTGTCCAAGTGACCTTTGACATAAAATATTACTTTGTAATAAAATGACACTTTTCATGTGACCTTTGACATCATAGGTGTTGGTTAAATGTATATTTTAGTTTTTAAAAGAGTAAATAATAATTATACCATCAAAACATAAAAAAAATTGGAAGGTTTTAAAATCTAATAACAAGATTTAAATTGAAATAAGATTTAAAATGTGTGAGTATTGTGAATGTTAATTCTAGTTAATATAAATATTATAGAGAATTCAAATTTCAAGTTCTCATTGGAGCATGTAATTTTCCTATCATGTATACCTTTTGGAGAATGGGATTACGTTTTTCAAAGTGCTGAAAAACACCGTGCATTTTTCAATGTGGTGGAATACATGACCTATTTCTCATCACTTTGGAAAAACTCAACCCTTCTCCACCTGACAAGTAGTTGATGTGGAGTCAATGTTTACAACAAGAAGGAAAATCATTAGGGGTTGCGCCTTTTGGAGAATGAGGATCGGGTTTTTCAAATGCTTGAAAAACACCGTGTGTTTTTCAACGTGGCAGAATACATGACCTATTTCTCATCACATTCAAAAAATTCAACCCATATCTACCTGATAAGTACTTGATGTGGAGTCAATTTTTACAATAAGGAGGAAGAGCACCGCGGGTTGCACCTTTTGGAGAACGTGATTATGTATTTAAGAGTGCTAAAAATACCGTGCATTTTTCAACGTGGCAGAAAATGCACCCCATTTTCCATCGCATTGGAAAAATTCAACCCATATCCACCTGATAAGTACTTTATGTGGAGTCAATGTTTACAACAAGGAGGAAAAGCATCGCGGGTTGCACCTTTTGGAGAACGTGATTGTATTTTTCAAAGTGCTGAAAAACACCATGCATTTTTCAACGTGGCGAAAAACATTACATTTTTCATCCATTGAGAAATTAAACCCTTCACCACCTTACATGTAGTTGATGTGGAGTCAATGTTTACAACAAAGAGAAAAATCACTGTGGGTTGCACCTTTTGGAGAACGTGATTACGTTTTTCAAAGCGTTGAAAAACATCGTGCATTTTTCAACATGGCGGAATACACGACCTATTTCTCATCGCTTTGAAAAAATCAACCCTTCTCCACCTAACAAGTACTTGATGTGGAGTCAATTTTTATAACAAGGAGGAAGATCACCGCTGTTTGTACCTTTTGGAGAACGTGATTACATTTTTCAAAGTGCTTTGAAAAACACCATGTGTTTTTCAATGTGGCAAAATACACGACCCATTTCTCATCGCTTTGGAAAAAATCAACCCTTCTCCACCTAATAAGTAGTTTATGTGGAGTAAATTTTACAACAAGAAGGAAAATCACTTGGGGTTGCGCTTTTGAGAATGGAGGTTAGGTTTTTCAAAGTGCTAAAAAACACCATGCATTTTTCAACGTGGCAGAATACATGACCCATTTCTCATCGCATTGGAAAAATTCAACACATATCTACCTGATAAGTGCTTGATTTGAAGTCAATGTTTAGAACAAGGAGGAAGAGCACCACGGGTTGCACCTTTTGGAGAATGTGATTACGTATTTTAGAGTGTTAAAAACACCATGCATTTTTTAACGTGGCGGAAAACACACCCCAATTTCCATCACATTCGTAAAATTCAACTTATATCCACCTGATAAGTACTTTATGTGGAGTCAATTTTCACAAAAAGGAGTAAAAGCACCACAGTTACGCCTTTTGGAGAACGTAATTACATTTTTCAAAGTGCTGAAAAAACACGCGTGCGTTTTTCAACGTGGCGAAAACACACTCCATTTTCAAATCATTAGAGAAATTCACCCTTCACCACCTAACATTTAGTTGATGTGGAGTCAATGTTTACAACAAGGTGGAAAAGCACCGTGGGTTGCACCTTTTGGAGAACGTGATTGCATTTTTAAAAGTGCTGAAAAACACCGTGCATTTTTCAACGTGGCGGAATACATGACCTGTTTCTCATTTCTTTGGAAAATATCAAACCTTCTCCACCTAATAATTACTTGATGTGGAGTCAATGTTTACAACAAGGAGGAAGAGCAACGTTTGTTGCACTTTTTGGAGAACCCGATTATGTTTTTCAAAGTGTTGAAAAACACCGTGCATTTTTCAACGTGGTGGAATACACGACCCGTTTCTCATTGCTTTGGAAAACCTCAACCCTTCTCCACCTGATAAGTAGTTGATGTGGAGTCAATGTTTACAACAAGAAGGAAAATAACTGGGGGTTACGCCTTTTGGAGAATGGAGTCGGGTTTTCAAAGTGGTGAAAAACATCATGTGCGTTTTTCAACGTGGTAAAATACACGACCCATTTCTCATCGCATTGGAAAAATTCAACCCATATCTACCTGATAAGTACTTTATATTAAGTCAATTTTACAACAAGGAGGAAGAGCACCATGGGTTGTACCTTTTGGAGAATGTGATTGTGTATTTCAGAGTGCTAAAGAACACCATGTTTTTTTCAACGTGGTGGAAAATGCACCCCATTTTCGATCGCATTGGAAAAATTCAACCCATATCCACCTGATAAGTACTTTATGTGGATTCAATGATTACAACAAGGAAAAAAGCACTACACCATTTTTTGTGTTGAAAAACGTGATTGTGTTTTTCAAAGTGCTTGAAAAACACCGTACGTTTTTCAACGTGGCGGAAACACACTCCATTTTTCATCACATTGGAGAAATTCTACCCTTCACCACCTTACATGTAGTTGATGTGGAGTCAATGTTTACAACAAGTAGGAAAAGCACCACGAGTTACGCCTTTTGGAGAACGTGATTGTGTTTTTCAAAGTGCTGAAAAATACTTGTGTTTTTCAACATGGTAGAATACATGACTTGTTTCTCATTGCTTTGGAAAAAATAAATCCTTCTCCACCTGATAAGTACTTGATGTGTAGTTAATGTTTACAACAAGGAGGAAGAGCACTGCGGGTTGCACCTTTTGGAGAACGTGATTACATTTTTTCAAAGTGTTGAAAAACACCATGTGCATTTTTCAACGTGGTGGAATACACGACTTGTTTCTCATCGCTTTGGAAAAACTCAACCCTTCTCCACCTGAAAAGTAGTTGATGTGGAGTCAATGTTTACAACAAGAAGGAAAATCAATGGGGTTGCACCTTTCGAGAACGGGATTGCATTTTTCAAAGTGTTGAAAAACACTGTGCATTTTTCAACGTGGTGGAAAATGCACACCCCATTTTCCATCGCATTGAAAAAATTCAACCCTTCACCACCTGAAAAGTAGTTTATGTGGAGTCAATGTTTACAACAAGGAGGAAAAGCACTATGGGTTGCTCCTTTTGGAGAACGTGATTACTTTTTTTATTGTGCTGAAAAACACCATGCATTTTTCAACATGGCGGAATACATGACCTATTTCTCATCACTTTGGAAAAAATCAACCCATATCCACCTAATAAGTAATTGATTTGGAGTCAATTTTTACAACAAGGAGGAAGAGCACCATGGGTTTCTCCTTTTGGAGAACATGCGATTGCATTTTTCAGAGTGTTGAAAAAACCATGCATTTTTCAACGTGGCGGAATACATGACCCATTTTTTTCATCGCATTGGAAAAATTCAACCCTTCACCACCAGAAAATTAGTTGATGTGGAGTCAATTTTACAACAAGAAGGAAAATAACACCAGGGGGTTGCGCCTTTTGGAGAACGGGGTCAGGTTTTTCAAAGTACTTGAAAAACACCATGTGTTTTTCAACATGGTGGAAAATGCACCCCATTTTCCATCGCATTAGAAAAATTCAACCCTTCACCACCTAACAAGTATTTTATTTGGAGTCAATGTTTACAATAAGGAGGAAAAGCACCGTGGGTTTCTCCTTTTGGAGAACGTGATTGCATTTTTCAGAGTGCTGAAAAACACCGTGTGTTTTTCAACGTGGTGGAATACATGACCCATTTTTCATCACATTGGAAAAATTCAACCCTTCACCACCATAAAAGTAGTTGATGTGGAGTCAATGTTTACAACAAGACGGAAAATCATCGAGAGTTGCGCCTTTTGGAGAACGGGGTCGGGTTTTTCAAAGTGCTAAAAACACCTTACATTTTTCAACGTGGCAGAAAACACACCCCATTTTCCATCGCATTGGATAAATTCAACCCATATCCACATGATAAGTACTTGATGTAGAGTCAATGTTTACAACAAGGAGGAAAAGCTAACACCACCGAGCACTTTTTTAAATACTCTAAAAATAGTCAAAGAGTAGGTCAGTTGTACACGTTCCATATTTATGTATTTTAAATATACGCAATGTACAATCTCATATACATGAATTGGCAATGTTTACAATTATAATTTAGGCCCACTCAACATGCCATACATTTACTTTCCAAATCTCAACCTGCTCATTCCGTAAGATACATCTCTTTGCATATCTATTGCATCTGCAACACAATGAATTAAATATTAGACAAGGTATCAAAGGATTTTTACCTTACATACAGTAAATAAATGTTATGATATTAAGGACATTCAATACACACCTTGCACAGATGCTAAATTGCTAAAAGATAAGTGGCGGCGGGGAGATGTTTCAGCTGCATTTAAACCATCTGTAAAATAAATGATCAATATGTTAGTTTTCACCTTCACAATTAAAATTTATTGCGAATAGTTTACACTAATAGTTCAATGTTTTAACCTGTATGTTCCATTTGTGTGGTTTTTCTCCTCTTTGTACGATTTCCATCGAGAAATTGGAAGCATTCGTAGTCTTCAACGTGATTGTTCAAATCTTCTACAATGACTAGCCTCTTACTCACATTGCGGTGGTATTTTTTACTCACACTAAACCATGGACGCATGCAGGTGGTGGCAATCTCATTGACATCTCCTTTGAAAGCAACATCCAACATATTTGATGCTTCTAGGTCTCTCCTAAACCTTTGAACACATTCAAATAATGTTTTTTTCTTGTTCATCTGTACTCAATCGTGTATCAAGACTAACTTCAAGAATTCTTTAGATGTGTGTTCCATAAAATCTGAATCACTTTCTATCATCAAACCACCAGCCCCAACTATTTTAGGAGTTCCTGTGACGTATAAGACATTATAGAAAGTTATTTATTTATACACTAGGTTTTTCAATATCATTGTACACATGAATACACAATGCCACCTAATCATAAATATGCATGATGAACATTATCATTGGCATCATTAATTGATTGAAGGCATTAACAACTAACCATCAACTGTCAGTGACTATCGAGGTGGTGAGGAGGGGCCATCCCATAACATGTCATCGTTTACAGTGCTTGTCTCTGCATATGTATTGGCTGTTGCACGAGAAATGAAAACAATTTCAACATGATGTTTTTTTCGTTACAACTTATGCTTAGCAATCTATATCACTACTTGCCATATATGATGACATTAAATTACCTTCAACTTATCTTGGTTGATGAAGAGGGGGATGTCTTGGAACATGTCTTCATTTACCCTACTTGTCTCCCTATAAGCATTGCCTCCTGCACGTGAAATGAAAAGAATTTCAACACGATGCTTATTTCGTTATGATTTATGCTTAGCAATCTATATCACTACTTACCACCTACGATGGCATTGAATTACCTTCAACTTCTGCTGTTGGATACGATGAAGAGGGACCGTCTCAAAACATGTATTCATTTACCCTGCTTGTCTCCCCATAAGTATTGCCTCCTACATGTGAAATGAAAATAATTTCAACACGATGCTTATTTCATTACAACTTATGCTTAGAAATCTATATCACTACTTGCCACATACGATGAAATTGAATTACCTTCCACTTCTACTTCTAGATATGGCAAGGAGGGGATGTTACAGAATGTGTCTTCATTTATCCTACTTGTCTCCCCATAAGTATTGCCTCCTGCACGTGAAATAAAAATAATTTCAAAACGATGCTTATTTCATTACGACTTATGCTTAGCAATCTACATCGGTAACATATGATGGCATTGAATTACCTGTCACTTTTGGTGCTTGATATGATGACATCGACACATATTTCTTGTGAAAATCCAACACCTTCAACACGTGCTTACATGTGTTTCCTCTGATATCCCAAGCACATTCGCATACGTCCAAGGCTCCACATTGCCTTACCAAATACCATGTGCTTCTAGTTGTTTGGCTCCTCACCCACAATTGATTGCAATCAGGCATAATTGCAAGGTAATATGTATCAAGAATACTCTTTTCTCTCTCACCACTTTGTCAATAGATGTCTTTCTTTTTTGAAATTGGTCCAGAAGCTAGATTTTTACAACTTCTTCTTGTGTTTGTAAAATGGCTCCACCTTGTACACAAGTGTGTAGAACAAATAGTCCATCCAAATGAGTACATTTATTTTGTCTATCACACAAGTATTTAGTCTTCAAAAAACAATGGTAGGCCTCGATGGATGCGTTTGTTTCTTGATTTTCATGGGAGAAGTTTTAAAAAAATTTTCCACATAGTTGTCAAGTGACATGGAATGAAAATCAGTGACATTATAAACCAAGAATTATAATTGATGATAATTAATAAGGAAACACACAAAGGATCACACTCACCAACATATTATTTTCTCTCACACCATGTATTCTGAAGTACTCAAGGAACTTAGTTTCCTCTTTGAATTCATTAAATAAGTATTGAATGATTTGAAATGTGTGCTCGTGATGCATTTTAGAACCATACATGATGGTACCTAGTCTCTCGAAAATCTTCCACCTAGACTCCTTGTTACAATACCTATGCATGTTTTTCAACCATGCCCTACACATGCCATAGGCATAGCACTACATGACAACAAAAAAACACACATGATGGCTTGGATTTCAGCCACACATCATCCGTAATGAATGCATTGATCTGCTAATCGACACGAAGGTGTTTTCCTCATTTTTAGACTTCCACCAACCACCCGTAAATGTCTTCAATTTTATTCCTCGAAGAAATGGCCCATGCTACGGGCACCCCAACTTCTTGCTCATCAAAAAAAAGCAATGTGTATAATTGGTACTGCAAGGAATATGACATCAAATGGTAACATGGGGTTTAATATAATAGAAAGGGAATATTATTAATGATACGTAAATTACACATCATTTCAAAATTCATTCCAATTACTTACGCCATATTTTTTGGTAGCAAACGTTGAGTCCATGGAGATTATGGAATTGTGTGAATGTTGAACCATTCTCTCACACATCCACAGTGTTTACAACCCCATAATGAATGGAACGGTGGTTCCATTTGGGTGTGATAGTAGATAAATATGAAATGTCCTCTGCCATTTTTATGCTCATAGGAAATAAGAGATAAAATAACTCTTTTCCATAATCACCACGTCCTTTCTTGTCATGTATTCGTCCCTAATATGTAGAAAATCCTCTATATATTTATCTTAAATAAAAGTCCAGAATAAATAACATAACACAGAGACAAGATTTAACGTGATTCACCCAATTTGGGCTATGTCACCAAGAATCACTTGCATTCGATGAGGATCATTAATGGTATTTTCATTCCTCCCATGATCACACTGCCATTTACATCACAATGATCCGATGGTTGGAGCTATTAAGGCCACCGTCGATATCAAAAAACTCTACAAAATTCACAAACCCCTTTAATTAAAACATATCTCACTTTGTCACTATATTTGCTTATTTCTATCTATCATATGCATAAGACCATATATATTAAAAATTTAACATCAAATGATACAAATGTTATAAAACCATGGGCAAAAAAATAATTTGTTATCAAAACAATGGGTAAAATAAAACCTCGGTTGTAAAAACAACCCATTTTCTAATGGTTACCCATTACCCATGGGTTAATAAACCACCCATGAAAATTTCCCCTTTAGGCTTAATTCCCCAGTGCCCCGTTATGGGGACACTTCACCCCCTGAACCCCCGATCCACTCACCGGCTAGCGTGACCACCGTAAAAATACCCGAGTGTAACACATAAACTCTTGTACCACACTCTAACAGGAAAATAGGCTCCACCATAACATCTTTCCTCCGCCATCCATAATTTTATGCTCATGGAATCATTGGCATGCTTTTGAACCTGAAATAATTCTTTCATACGTGTTCACCATGTCCTTTCTTGTCATGTATTCATCCCTCATCAACATGATATAACCATCGTTGGATGGATCCTCTATATATTTATCATTTTGTCCATGTGACTCCCAACTCAAAAATACTCTCGATATAAATTTTTCATTCATTGATAATGCAACATTAAGATGAGGATAATTAATCGTATTTTTGTTCCTCCCATGATAACACTTTCCATTTACATCATAATGTGAAAAGGATGGTTATATAATATTATATAATGAGACAAAAAACCTTCACATTAAAACATTAAACCCCTTTAATTATACACCTACACTTATTCAATGTGGAGAGCTTCCATTTCTATTACATTTAGCTAAAAACATAAAAATATTGAAACAAGAACATGCATTAAAAATGGTAACACCAAAAAATGTTATAACATAATGTTTATGAAAAAAACACAATTAATAAACAACAATAAAATTTAATTATCGAATTTCCAAACCTAGTTCTTTTAAAATGACTTGGAAACTAAAATTGAGCGGTATAGATTTTCTATATTTTCACACTTATGATTTGTATGGCCTCAGTAGTCTCAAAATTTTCATTAAACCTTATTTGAATACATTAATTCAAATAGTACGATCGGTATGGCGATACAAATGTCGATCCATCATATACATATAATTTGTAAATTGTTAATAAATTGATGAATTTTTTCTCTGAATCTCTTGGACAGGGGAGATCAATCATTTTGCCATTTAGAACCTCCTTCATCTAAAAATTATTACATGAAGTTTTACATCTTATATCTCTTCATTAATGAAATTAATGGTATTTCATATTTACCAAAATAAATATTGACTTGTAATCGTCATCATATATAATACCATCTTAAAACATAAGCAGTCAAATTTTTGTCTAATTTAAAATGCCACAAAATGATATAAACAATATCCAGTGAAAAATTCAAGTAAAACAAAATTTATAATGGCTATCCTTCACTCAAGATATCACAATATGCCCACATCTATAATGTGACAAAGAATGAGACATAATAAATATAATGTTCAAAGACTATTATAAAACCCTTAATATTATTTCTACCTCTACACTTATTCAATGTGGAGAGAAACTTCCATATATATTATTACATTTAGCTAAAAACAATAAAAACTATTGTTTATTTAAAATGTACCTTACAAATAAAAATTAAAATATTAATAACATATTTAAAAATATATATACATTTATTGCCAAAACACAATAATTAAACAATAAAAAATATTATATTATAACACCCAATTTTTTTAATATGCATTTTTTTCAAAAATAGTTGAGCTTAGAAACTAAAATCAGGAATATAGATATTTCAAAATTTTCACACTTTTCTTGAATATAAGAAGATTGGAATAATATCACTCGTAATAAAAATTATTTGCATACATTCAATCCTAGTTTTCATTGGCATCTTATTATTATTTCTATGATATACATATAATTTATAAATTGTTAATAAATTGATTACTATTTTAGAACACTTATTTTGCAATTTTAAGGTTTTAAAACTTTTAAAACACCCTTCATCTTCAAATGTTTTACGTTTATATTAAAATTAAACTCTCTTTTACAAACATGATCGGGAGAAATTAGGCTCATGGTATTCATATTCACTTTGCATAAAAAAACATTAATAAACAAAACCCTAATTAACCCCCTTAGTTTCGATACATAGTCATATCAATATAATTTTATTAAAATGATAAAATAATCACAATATCCATGAAAAATTCAAGTATCGAAAATGCCAATGGCTATCCTTCACTCAAGATGCACCCCCATGACCGCCATAATATCACAACCATCCATTGCAAAAGGGATGGTTACGATATTACGGGAGGGTGCATTTCTGAGTAGAGGTTCGGAAAGTGACTTTAAAAACCTTTACTCAGCATAGTATACCACCCAACTATCGATGAGGAATCCTAAGGGGAAAGCCCCTTAAGCACACATCGATTCCTGTCTTTACATAGACACTTGCCCCCATATGCCAAATTGAGAGTTAGAGTATGATATCACATAATTTGTATATCTTCAACTTTCATTAAACATTCACAACATTAAAATTACCAATATTTAACAACTAACAAATAATATATATATATATATATATATATACACAAAATGATCTCCACATTCACAATATTTATAACTATAACGCATCCAAGAAATCAAACTTTTCCTAATGTATTTAATTTAACACAGCTAAGAACAATCAAATCACAACTAACAGCTCGAAGATCACATGCATATTTAACCAATACCAACATAATATCAACATAATTAACTAGTCTCATACCAATGATTAATAAACACAAATTGTAGAAATTACCGAATCCTCTATCATTTATTAACAAACACATGAATACAATAATACCATAATAATAAACTAGTTCATACTATTATTTAGTGTCTATATACTAAACAAAATATTACAATAATAAACTAGTTCAGAATATTATTAGTATATAGAAGATATTTTATATTATATGTGACCACTTTGTATAAAGTGTCTTTCGTGTGATTCAAACTTGGATCTTATTTTTCAAGAGTATGAGTTCTTCATCATTCAGACTCACTACAAAATATATTAGAGGGTAAATTTTTTAAATTTGTCTATGTGTTAAGTGAATCAATTTATCTTGTGATTATTATCAACAAATATTAAAAAAAATTATTAATGTCACGATTATTTAGAGGCCATTTTGAGATAAAACACACAAAGGTCAAATTCCAAAACATTATAGATTTCTCCACTTGGTAAGTACTTGATGTGGAGTCAATGTTTACAAGGAGTGGGAAAAGCACCGTGGATTGCACCTTTTGGAGAACGGGATTGCGTTTCTCAAAGTGCTGAAAAACACCATGCGTTTTTCAATGTGGTGGAAAACACATTCCATTTTTCATCACATTGGAGAAATTCAACCATTCTCCACCCAATAAGTAGTTGATGCGGAGTCAATATTTTCAAGGAGGAGGAAAAGCATAGCGGGTTGCACCTTTTAGAGAATAGGATCGCATATTTCAAAGTGCTGAAAAACACTGTGTATTTTTCAACGTGGCGGAAAACACACTCCATTTTTCATCGCGTTGGAGAAATCCAACCATTCTCCACTATTAAGTACTTGATGTGGAGTCCATGTTTACAAGGAGAAGGAAAAGCACCACGGGTTGCACCTTTTGGAGAATGGGATTGTGTTTCCTAAAGTGTTGAAAAACACGTGCGTTTTTCAATGTGGTAGAAAACACACCATTTTTCATCGCATTGGAGAAATTCAACCCTTCTCCACCAGGTAAGTACTTGATGTAGAGTCAATGTTTGTAAGGAGTAGGATGTTTAAATAATCATCCTTTTAAAATGAAATGATTCACAAAACATATTTATTTTAACATTTGATATATATATATATATATATATATATATATATATATATATATATATATATATATATATATATATTAAATATAGGATATTATATTTGGGAGTATTTTGATAAAGTTCACAATCAAATTAGAATTATCAAATATCAATAGATAACACTTAAATTGTGCATTTTTCTAAATACCAATTAATATATTACACACATTAGATAATGAAAGAAAACATTTGAATAAAAATGAAAAATAGTATTCACTTTAATTACCTTTTTTTTAGCAAGTATTGTTTCACCATATCTCCACATCATGCATTTCTTTAAAAAATTGGTTTGATCAATTGACATCAAACCATATGATGTAAAGAAATGGAGTTCTTCTCATTATTATTTTTCTTTGTCTTGATGGAAAATGTAACTTTCAATGATTGTTGTATCATGGAACATTTTTTATCATTAGAATATATATATATATATATATATATATATATATATATATATATATAAAAAAAATATAAAATACATCATCTTTTACATTACTTTTGTAGACTATGAACCCTAACATTAATTTTACATCATCTTTTAAAAATGGTCCCTTATTTACGTCAACATTTAAAGAAAGACTACTAATTTTGGAGGGTTGACATTTTTTCTACATTATTTTAGATTGTTGCATTAGAATATTTTAACTAATATATTTTTTACATTAAAATTAAAAATTTACATTCATAATTTTAAAAATAGAAAAAACAACACAAAAGTAACACTAAAACACCAAAACCTAGTATTAAACTTGTTTCTATCCTAGAAGTGTCTCCTTACCTCCAATGGGTGTATGAGGTTTGCCTTTAAAAGGTGTTCAATTGTAATTCCTACCTTGGAATCAATTGGAATATTATTCCACTTTTATACATAAGAATGTTTTAATTACCTCTATGTTTTAATATTGTGAAGACTTTGAAACATCATCAATCATTTGGCTAGCACTCTCCCAATTCCACTTTTATACATAAGAATGTTTTAATTACCTCTATGTTTTAATATTGTGAAGACTTTGAAACATCAACAATCATTTGGCTAGCACTCTCCCAATATGTTAGATCCATAGTATTTCTCACTCTAAGACCTTACGTATTTGTTGGTGAAACAAAGATAATGTTTTCCTCCATAACATGCTAAATTCTAAGTTAATACTAAAAAATAAAGTGTTATCCTCATCTGTGAACCACAGGGAAAGAATGGGTGATTATTATCACTAGAATTATCTACATCTTTTGATTATTATCACTAGAATTATCTACATCTTTTGACATCCACGAGTGGACATGTTTTTGATAAGATTTATGTGTTCCTCTGACGCAACACCATTAGGAATTAGAGATCTTCTCCCTTGATAAAAGTTCGTTGGTGGATCCATTATATTGGGGGCGCATCAATAAGGCCACTGGCTAAGCTTCACAATATATTTTATACACTATATTTCTATTCTTTTGCAAATCTAGATTGATGAATAATCCCACTCGACAGAAAAAAATATACTGCCACTAAAATTGAATGACAATTTTCTTTCTCTTGCAAAATTAATTCATTGCAATGTAATTACTTTATAATAATCAAATTGTTTATATTGTCTTTATCTTTTTCTATTTTACTTTATAATAATCAAATTGTTTATACTGTATAGATGAAAATAAATTAAACTCCACACTTATGTAGAATGAAATGAAATTCATGGAATTGGACCCTCCATTAAAAACACAACCAAATTAAAAAGTGTATGTTGCATTGTATGTAATTACCTATGTGGGGAAAAAGGAGCTTGAATATAATGTAATGCAGTGGCTACCCTCCACAATGGCCTCCGTCCTTTGTTCACTGGTAAACTTGATATGAGATTCTTGCATCCACATAAAATTGAATCCCTTGAACTGGTTTAAGTCATGATTAAAAAAAAATGGGTCTTACAGGATGTTATCTTGTGCAAACTCGAAAGGGAAATCGATGAACTAATTTAGGTGGGTAAACTCACCTCCCGAAAAAATTTAATGCAATGTGACTGGGAGACAACGATACGGAGGATACCATAGGATTTGGCAAAATATTTGGTGGGAGCGTTGATCCTCCTCGGCACTGACACAAAAATTTATGGCCTGACCGAACAGTCCTCTCCCTGCCACGTCGTATGTTTGCATGATCATCTATATGGCCATCTATATGTTCCATGCATGTTTTTAGGGGGGAGCGCACCATGCATGGGTGTGATTTGAGTGGAGGGTAGTCGTCTCAAGAGGACACACTGTGTTTTCAACATGTTAAAAAACACACCGTGTTTTTCATCAAGATGAAGAACATGCTGTGATTTCCTCATGTTAATCATCGACCTAATCAATCATGACAAATATAATCTCCCTTATATGTGAGATTCATATTTCATAACATTTATATTAAAATAACATGCCTTGATTCAAGCGGTCTTTTCCCAAAGAGTGGTAAAATAGTCGTAAAGGTGGTATTGTTGTCTTTTGTCTTTCCTTTAACCATTACTCTCTCTCCCTCTCGCTTGTTGAATGTAATTGAACCATTAGTTGGCTTCCAAATAATATCAATTTTTGGAGCTCTCTTTCCCTTGTTTTAGTGATGGTCTCTCTCATTTTCTTTCATCAGTTCATGGCTTCACAATGGCTAAAAGTGATAATAGTTTCAAGCGAGAAAAGAGGATTCTTGGTTAGTTTGTAGAAAAGATGATAAATTAGGTGAGGACAAGGGGTCTCAAAAAACCTAAGGTTGCATACAACCGAAAAGGACCAGCGTAAGAATGATTATATATTGGTTTTCTTTAGCCCCTTATCCCTATTTGCTCAGGAATTTATCAAGAATATTGACTGTGAAGAAAACCAGAATGTTAGTAGAAATCATTTTTAGATAAGGACAATACATTATTAACAAAGTATTAGTATTTAACAGGTGTGTTTATTTATCTATGACGAATATAATAGAGATATTAGGGTGAAATTGGGGGGAATAGTAAAAGTGTAGATAAAAAAAATTGAAAGAATATTTTGATTTACATTTTGATTCACAACTGCAAACATATTTGGTGATGAATTACATTAACCAAATTTAACAATCGATTGAAAAATTAATAAACATAGTTTTATTTTAAATCAAATTAGTTCTAGATCCATATTTAATGTGACAACAGAAAGAAAAATGAAGAATATTTCCCAAATTAATGAAAAAAAAACAAATTGTATATTCGTTAAGATCATATGTTTTTGATGTCAAATTACTGTTATAATACTTTGCACTTTGTGTGCTGTGGAACGTCCCTTCCTAAAAAATGTGGCCACAAATGTGAAACAGAGGACTGATGATTTTCTTTGCATAGATGGTGCAGAATAATCACAACGCAATTCGGCCTTGCCTTCCTCTTCTTCCTACGGTTCTGCGAAAGCTTGTTTCTTGTAAGAAATTTTTGTGAAATCTTATTTCTTATCGGGAAAATTTTAGTGGCGAATATTCCATTTTTGAAAATTTTGAAAAGGTGAATTTTTTTAGCAGACGGGTTCGGTGACTGTTCGCCTAAAAATTACACTTTAATTTTTTTTAGGGGTCGGCTTCGCCTACCCTTGAAAAATATCCCCTATATAAACCTAGATTATTCACCAGGTAGAACACTTCTACTTCACATTTTTCAACAATATGATATATCCCGTATTATAGACGCGCGACAAGGGGGTAAGTTATTGACGCGCGATGAGGAGGGTTTGCGGTGAAGGATATACTACGAGATATTGACGCATAGTAGACGAATGACAAAGAGTTTGTTGACGAGCGACATGGAGATTTTTTCGATGAGAAAGAAGAGGGCAGAGGCTGCGCAGACGCCACGGCAGGATATTTCTGTCGCACGTCCAAAAAAAAATGTAGTGACGCGCGCGTCAGCGGACCTCGATGACGCGCGTCAAAGAGGTCTGTTGACGTGCGTCAATGAGGGTTATTTGTTGACGCGTGACCTTGACGGATAGTTGACGCGCGACAAGGAGGTACAACAGATATTGACGCATAGCAGACGCACGACAAAGAGTTTGTTGATGCGCGACACGGAGATTTTTTGATGAGAAAGCGAGACCGAGAGGCTACGACGCGCGGCAGAGATTTTGTTTGCCGCGCGTCAAAATCCTCGATGACGCGCGTCATTAGACCCCGGTGGCGTCATTAGACCCCGATGATGTGCGTCATTGGACCCCAATGACGCGGCGCATCGGGTCTAATGACGCTGCGTCCATCGGGTCTAATGACGCTTGTCCATCGGTGTCCAATGACGCGCGTCATTAGACACCGGTGACAGCCGCGTCATTAGACCCGATGACGCGCGTCATTAGACCCTAGTTGGTTGACGCCGTCCACCGAGGTCTAATGACGCGTGCGTCACTACATTTTTTTTTATGCGCGACCTTGGCGATATTTGACACATGACAAGGAGGTACAATGATATTGACGTATAGCGATGCATGACATAGAGTTTGTTGATGTGCGACACATGATTTTTTGATGAGAAAGCAGAGGTCGGAGGCTGCAGACGCGCGACAGGAGATTTTTCTGTCGCGCGTCAAAAAAACCCTCGATGGCGCGTCATTAGACCTCGGTGGCGCGCGCGTCACCGGGTCTAATGACGCGCGCGTCACCGAGGGTGTCCGCTGTCGATCACCGAGGTCTAATGACGCGCATGACAAAAATCTCCTGTCGCGCGTCTGCAGCCTTTTGTCGCAGCACTTGACAATCAGGTGAAATTTTTCATCAACCCCAAAAATTCGCCTTCTGCAAAACCGGTTCCGGGGATATTCGCCAGGTATTCTCCACCTCCGATTTCCAAGAGGTCTCTTAAAATGAACCTGTTTCTTATATTTGTTTAATTTAATGTTAAGTGGTTTGGTAGATATGCAGTAAGTGGAGGGTAGCTGACTATTTTCACCAGACTCCTTAAATGAATTTGACCCCTCAGCGGCACACTACGCAGAATCACCAAATTATCCTCAGTACACAAGACCACCACACAAGTAGGTCCGCCTGATTTAACTCCCTCCAGGTGTCGGTATTTCTTGCCAGGTCATGCCTTTTACATGCGCATGTGATGGGAAGCATGGTCATTCTTATGCAGTCCGCACATACATGGGTGCAAATCAAGTGGAGGGTAGCCATCGCCAAAAATCGATGGTTCTGTTGGGTTACTTAGGACACGCGACGAAGTACGGTTTTATTATGGTCATCGGTTTTGAAACCTCAGTGGGGCTGACAAAGCATGCGATGAAAATGACAGATCCGTAGGGCTGTGTGGATTGTCCTCTCCATGGTCTGCGTTGGGATTTGCGGTCTCTATGTGGCTTCGTCGGGAGGAGGTGCGAGGCTCAATGACAACCATGATTT
This sequence comes from Taxus wallichiana var. yunnanensis, assembly GCA_018340775.1. Lineage (NCBI taxonomy): Eukaryota > Viridiplantae > Streptophyta > Pinopsida > Cupressales > Taxaceae > Taxus > Taxus wallichiana. The sequence goes on along the minus strand of CM031243.1, from coordinate 507,958,274 downwards.
GTTCAATTTTCGACTCTGCGCATTCTGTTGGTAGCGAGCTCGTCAGATATGGATCCCATTCACAATGCACTTCGTGGAGAGCTCAACGAATATGGAGAATTCACCCGGTGTGTACTACGATGCCTTGATTTTGATTGTTAGTCCACATACTGCAGTAGCTGCAAGTCGCAATGAGATCTCCATATTTGATGAGGAGGTGTGAGAGTTGTGGATGTTTGGGCCCTTGCGTCAGTGTTCGTATGCAATGAGATCTCCAAATTCAACAAATCCCTTATCTGACTAGCCAACATTCCCACTCCATATCGTAACGAAGAACCTTACCATTAGAAAGCAGGAGCCTAAACAAACCATGTTCTGATTCAATACTTGCTTCTCTATTCGGATTGAATAGTTTTCCCCTCCTTTTCTAAATACTACTCCATTGTGCTTCCTCCATTGTATTCACTCAAATACACTAGATCGTGTATTTCCACCTATCCCTTGGCGTTTTCATAGCCTCCTCTACACATGTCACAATTGCTTCTTTTACGACTATCGACATTTCGATTGTACCCTTTTTATATGATTGATAGTATATTTGAGTATTGACATAATCATTATATCAAAAGAATAAATTTTAAGAATGATTTAAATATTTTTTGTTAATTTGACTATAAAAATACTTACAAATATTTAAAATAACCATCATATTCTACTTAACATATATAAAATATAAACAGAAATTAAATTAATCTATATATATTAAAATAAATATATAAATATAAAATAATCTTTTGTATTTTTTATTAATAGAATATAAAAAATAGTATTTTTGTAATTTTGAAGAATGGTAAATTGGTAATAATAAATATACGTCACGCGAAAACTTGTTTAAAACACATAAATGACCGTTAAATTGAACGGAGGAATGTAAATTTATTAATAAATATAATGATGGATTTCCAATTTAAAAAAGCAAGACCATACGCTTTGAAAAATATAAGTCAAGAGTAGTTGAAGCGAGAGGTTGATGGGAATCGAAAATATAAGTCAAGAGTGGTTGAAGTGAGAGGTTGATGGGAATCGGATATTTTGAAAACAATCACTCCACACAATTACTCGCTCATGGATGGAATTTGCTCTGCTATAAATACTCGCTCAATTTACAAGTAATTCCAGGTATCTGAAGATGGGCATGTTTTGGGTGGCGTTGTTGTTGGTGTCGGGCATGCTTGCCACCTGCTGCTGCTCCACTTGTCATCTCCAGGAAAGAAGTGGTCTTCTTCACTTCAAACAAGGCCTCGATGATTCATATGACCAGCTGGAATCATGGAATGAGGGCTCAGACTGTTGCTCCTGGAAGGGAATCACCTGCCACCTCCACACTGGCCACGTGCTTCGCATGGATTTCACAAACTTTGAGGAAGAGATAAGTGTGAGGAATTCAAGCAGCCAGATTTTCCATGGTTTATTACAACTGCAGCATTTGGAGTACCTCGACCTCGAAGAGATTGACTTCCACCCTCTTCCCATCCCTTCAGAGCTTCGGATGCTCAAGAAATTGACGCATTTGAGCTTGGCAGATTGCGGGTTTAGAGGCCGAATTCCAAATGACGTTCGCAACATTTCTATCTTGAAATTTTTGGACGTCTCCGGTAATGATGGTTTGGAAGGGTGGCAATTGGGCGAATGGATCGGAAATTTGCGTGGTTTGGAGTACCTCAGTCTGGCTGGTGTGAATCTGACAATGGGAGGTGATCGTGTGGTGGAGAATATTGCTGCGTCCCTCACCAATCTTACAACACTTGACATGTCTAAGTGTTGGATTTCAGGGAGTACACCAATTCTCTCTCGTCTTGCAAACCTCACCTCCTCTCCCATCTCTACCTTTATTGGAATGACTTCACTCACCAGCCATTTCCCAACTGGATTTCAAATCTTACAACTTTGGTCTCCCTCTCGCTCTTGGATTGCAATCTCCAAGGTCCCATCCCTTCTGCCCTATTAGCCCTGCCACACTTGAGGAACCTTTATTTGTCCTCCAATCCTAATCTCAAAGTAAACTTGTCTTACATTTTACAACACTCTCACAAGCTTGAGATGCTTTATCTTGGTAGGACAAATGTTGGAGGAGTGATTCCAAATTCTATTGGAAATATGTCATCGTTGATAGCCTTAGGTCTCGCTCAAAGCAACATTGAAGGTGTTCTTCCTCCTTCCATTGGAAATCTTTCACGGCTTGAATTCTTGGGTCTTCCAAGAAACTCACTAAGAGGCAACATTCCATGGACAACTTTAGGTGGACTGTCAAAGTTGTCAGTTCTTTACCTTGGTCAAACCAATTTAACGGAAGCTTGCCATCTACTTTAGGGAACCTCTCATCCTTGATTAGGCTCGATCTTAGCAATAATTCTTTTAGTGGCATAATCCCAACTTCCATACTGCAAGAGCTCTCATCACTCCGATCGCTTCACTTGGATGACAACAAATTCCATGGTACTTTCTTACTCTCTCTACTAGCAAATTTCACACAGATTTATGAGTTGTTTCTTTCAGGGAACTATCTCTTGACCGTAAAAGTCAATGGCTTTTGGATCCCTAAATTTCAGCTTCAAAATCTAGATTTGAGATCTTGCAATATGGAAGGTGATTTCCCCCTTTTCATTTCAACTCAATATGCCATACAATATCTAGACTTGTCAAATAACAAAGCTTAGCGGATATATTCCAGATTGGTTGTGGGATCTTTCATATGATATGCAATTTTTGGACTTGTCACTTGAATCTATTTGATGGATTCATTCCAACAAAAATTGGACAATATCTCAGATTAATGTCACTGGCAAAAAATAACCTTCGCGGTGGCATCCCGCATTCTATTTATGAAGGGAACTTGGAGGTTCTTGACTTGTCAAATAACAAGCTTTCTGGTGATATTTTTACAAGTGTTGGGAACTTCTCATCAACACTAAAGGTGTTGAATCTAGAAAACAATCTCTTTGAAGGTGAGATTAGGAGCATGGCGTGTCTTCAAACATTAAAATTTGGGAGGCAATAGACTACAAGGGCCAATTCCATCATCACTTCAAAATTGTAGCTATTTAGAGCTTCTAGATTTAGGATATAATAACATGCAAGGAGAAATTCCAAATTGGATACAAAAGTTGACTAGTCTTCGAATTTTAGTTTTGAGATCCAATAAATTTGAAGGTGGGATACCATTACAGCTAGAAAAATTGCAAAATCTTCAAGTCTTGATTTTGTCAAATAATAGTTTCTCAGGAAATATTCCAAGTAATTTTGGAAAGTTAAAAGCAATGAAAAATCAGACACAAAGTACAGAAGTCCTTGAATATGATTCAAATTCATCATCAGTTTCTTATGTAGAGAAACTAGTAATCACCACCAAAGGGCAATTTCTAGAGTATGAAAGATCTTTGGCATTGATTAGATGCCTTGATATCTCAAATAACAACCTCTCAGGTGACATTCCTCATGATATTGGATTCCTTATTGGTCTGAGAGTTCTCAATTTTTAGAAATCAACTTAACGGTGAAATTCCAAATTCTTTTGAGAAGCTTTTGCAATTAGAGTCACTTGATCTTTCAAGGAACAATCTCATTGGAGCTATTCCCATGGAGCTACACTCCTCACATTCTTGAGCTACTTGGATGTATCTCATAATAATCTTTCAGGAAGAATACCACAAGGAGGTCAACTATCAACATTTCCTGCAAGTTCATTCTCAAACAATCGATATCTTTGTGGAATTCAAATCAACATAAATTGTTCCTCTTTTTCTGTTTCTCCAAAGACAAGTGATGATGAAGATGCAAGTGAAGAAGATTGGGAAGAACATATATGGTGGGAGGTGGGACTTGGATTGAGCTTTGGATTTGGGTTTGCAGTTGTTATAGGAGTGTTATGTTTGAGCAAAAAATGGAGATCTAAATGCTTTAAGATCATGGATGAAATTATTTTCATTGTTGATGAAATAGTTAGAAAACGCGTTTTGTTTATTAAGTATATTTTCCGCTTTCCCTTCCTCTTCTCCTCAAAATTCTTCCCTTCCTTTCTCTACTCATCCGTAGCATCAATGTAACCAATGTTTTCAAGTATTTTTATTTTTTTCGTATTTGTTGTGGCCATTAGTCTAAATATCCCATTTAATGGTTATATATATAATATATGAACCAAAGAAATATTCTATTCAAATTTTTATGTAAAATCTCTCCTTTGTTTTGATTAAAACTTAAAAGTATTTTTGTCGATAATAATGAAATTTTATGTTTATGATAAAAATTCTAAATATAATTTTCACATATCCCAAGTAACTTAGTTTTTAAAGAAACATATTTTTCAAAATGTTCATGAAAACATTATGCTACTTTTAACAAGATAGTATTTTTCCTTCCTGCAATCCATGCATGATTGTAAGTTCATGCATGTAATTATTTACTTAAAAAAGCTTTGTTAAAATTCCAAGTGCTCCAAAGAGTTCTAAAAACAAGGTTCTCAAGTGTCAAATATATAATTTATACATCTACAATATATTGATTTTATGATATTTGGACATATTAACATAGTGCAAAATATATTTGGATGTTTGTGTTATGAGTTTATAACTTCAAATTTTTATGTTAAGGATCATGACCCATCTACACTATATGAAAAATACAAGATACATGCCTTAATATTTTCATTTATCAACATTTTTTAAATATATGCATTTAGGATATTTCCATGCTTTCAAGGATTCTAGGTATGGGCTTTCAAGTTTTGGGTTTCTAAATTTCCCAAGTGTTAATTTTTATAGTTTCTACTTCTAAGTTTAGGGTTTCATGGGAGATTTATATCAATTAATTTTTCATGATTTTTATATGTTTAGACATCCCTTTAAAGATTTGGATGCTAAATATATTGACACATTTGATCTTGCAAGATTTGTGTTTATGGGTTGAATTCCAAATAACATTCACAACATGTCTAGATTGAAATTTTAAGACGTCACTACCATTTATGGTTTGGAGATCAGGTAGTTGGGATGATGGATTATAAATTTATGAGATTTGAATTACCTTGAACTAGATGGGGTGAATCTCAACATGGGAGGTGATCATATAGTTGATAATATTGTTTCATCCCTTACCAATATCACAACACTTGACTTGTTTGGGTGTGGGAATTTAGATAGTATAATTATCTCTCCTTTTGTGAACCTCACCCCCTCTCCCATCTTTACATTGATTAGAATGAACCTACTCACCATCTATCTCCCAACTATATTTCAAATTCTACATATTTGGTCTTCCTCTTGCTCTAAGATCGCGGTCTCCAAGGTTTCATCCAATCTAGCATGTTAAGCATGCCACACTTGAGGAACCTTGATTTGTAATACAACCCAAATCTCAAAGTAAACATGTCTTAAATTTTACAACACTATAAAAAGCTTGAGATCCTTGATATTTCAAGGAAAAATGTGGGAGGAGTGATTCCAAATTTTATTGCAAATATGTCATTGTTGACCTACTTAGATCTCATTGTTAATAGAATTTAAGGTGTTATTCCTCCTCTAATTGGAAATATTTCATGACTTGAAAGGTTGTATATATCATGAAACTCACTAAGAGGTAGAATTCCATAGATACATGCATGTGGACTATGAAAGTTTTCACATTTTTGCTTTGATTAAAACCATTTAAAGAAAATCTTACCATCTAATTTAGGGAACCTCTCATCTTTAATTGTGTTTGATCTCAAAAATGTAATTAGTGTAAAGCACATGAAAGGGGGGTTTCATCAAGCACTAAACCCAAACAATCTTGTTCAACCATGATTCTCTTCTGCACTCATACTTTACCACAAGGAATCAACTATAAAAATCAATATGCAAATTTTCAAAGACAATCTTATTATTGACCCTGGAAAAGTTAGATTATCATTACACAAGTGCTAGTCAATTACAAAAATTTGAGGAAGTACATTCTAAAGCTTATCTAACAATCATCTAATGGATTTATGTAAGTATCATAGGGACAAACCATCATTTTCCAAAGTAAAATCATAAACACTCTTGCAATACAAGGTATACACGTACAAAATAGAGACACATATATATTCAACTGCAAACCTTATAAAAATACTTCCTTATCCTTCACTCCATGGTTCCTCTCATCCTCTATACGAGGAATGAATTTTTAAAAAACTGACTACCACTTCTATATTCAAAATCTTCCTTGCATATACCTATTACTAGATCCTTCCAAAACTATCACCTTGTGACCTTTCAACTTCCATTCACCCTATAGTTACATAATTGCTAGTTTTTCATTATTTCAAGCACCCTAATCATGAATTAACACTCAAATTCGCATCACACATCTGCCAAAGGGATCTATTAATACCATCACGGACCTCTCAGAGTACTTTGTTAAAAAAATTATTTTAACCTCGACTTTGAAATAACAATGATGGATTTGTGCAATGCAAAAAAATGACCAAATAAAATCTTTGTTCAATTCTTACAATTGATGGAGAGGAATCATAAGTTAGTTCTTATGTTCAATACATGAATACAAAATGGTTAGCATATTCGTACCAAACCTTAACAACGCACTATCTTTTCACATGCAGATGCAATGCCTCAATAGTTTTGAGGAAGTTATCAAAAAGGGAAATCAAATTCAAAATAATCTCATTGCTAAAGGATTGATCAAGCCTCATTATAAAGATAATGGGAACAATCATAACAACATTAATAACAATAATAGAACTCCTCACAATAAATCTAGGTATGTTAATCGTAATTATAATGTTGTCAATGATGGTGTTACGGATAATCACAACGTGCACAACATACATAGCAACCAATCAAAATAGACTAATTATAAAGCATCCATCACCATTCCAAGAAGAGAAAATCCTCCTTGTAATTATAAATGATGATGATATAAAACATTGGGAGAATCTCTTTCAAGCATCTTAGAAATACTAGAAAGTTCCAATATGATCGCTTATCTTATTATGTAACCCTTTCCTGAAGGGTAACCTAAGCCAACTTGGTATCAACTTAATACATATTGTGATTTTCATCACATTGATGTTCATCAAATAGATAGATGCAGGAAAGTTCATAATTACATCCAATAACTCATTGACAATGGAAACATAGAGGTTGAAGACCCAACGTGAAACAAAACACCAAATGATAATATAAAGGTGTTTTCCAATCTATTTCCTAACCATGGCACAAAGGGAAATTTCCTGAATAGGGTGAATCCTCAAACAACGTCGATTTTAACTCCATCATATCATTTATTGTAAACTCTACTCCATGTGAATTTAAATGTCAATTTACACCCCTCATAGAAAGTCTCTCTAGTTCCTTTCATTAATTAGAAAAGGCTAATATGATCAAATATTCAATAGAAAGACCCATTTATAAGGGGAACCCAATCCTAAGTGGTATAATGAATCAAAATATTTTGATTACCCCTATATTTAAGGTCACTCTACTTATCATTATAAAATTATTCGTCATTATGTCCAAGAAATATTTGATGACAGTCAAATCTATAGATCTCAATAACGAAAGCTTGAGCTTGTTTCAAGAATACATTCTAACCCTTGATCTACATGAAGAATATAAAGCATTGGGTCCATCATTGAGAATTGTAGAGCCTGAGTCTATTCTTTAAATTATGTTGGATCATATGCCTAACATTTCTAGTCTTGTTATAGAAACACAACCACAACAAGTTTTGACACTTGCAACAATGCAACCTTTCATGTCCATAATGCTTCAAATGATCATTCTTGTAGTCATATCATCAATGATGATTCCTACATGTCAAGACATCTACATGTGCTCACTCTATGAGGTATGTATACCCAATTATATACTTATACAACCATTTCAATCTTTAATTGTAAATTTATCATCATAAAATATAATACACTACCTCGAAGGAGAAATTTTTTATATATGTTCTCTACCACCTATAAGGATCCTCAGATGTACATATAGGGATTAATCCTTCTTTTTGTGCATCATTCCACTTATGAGTGAATATGATTTTCAATATATTCTCTGCATCAAAAAATTTCCTTTTCCATCACATAGGTATTTTGATCTCATCGAAGAATTATCCAATCACACATCCTTTAACTTATTTCTCATCCTCCCAACTCTCATACTTTAGGACTTATCAAATCTTTCAATTCCCTCCTTTCACTTGGACCTTGTCTGCCTAAGTCTCATATTTCTCGACTCTTTGAATCTTTGGATTCCATCCTTTAAATTGGATCTCATCTGCCCACGTCTCGTAAATCAGGAACATTCACAATTCCTAAACATGGACCTCTATCCTGATGAGTCCATTACAAACCCTCATCCTCGAAAATTAAAAAAAATTAAAAAGTGTAAAAAGAGCATAAAAATGCATATCAAACTGCTCCTTAAAGTACTATTTGAAAATCAGAAATGAAAAAGTAAGTACAAGTAATCTTAATCATTTCATCCATTGGAAGATATATTTATCACAAAATTATCATATATTCTCTTTCTTCACCTCTACGACATAGGTTAACCTTGCTCCTATTGGGAAATGTGTGTCTCATCCTATTTATAATTTGTATCATTTCAAATATTTTTTCCTACGATTTTGTCTTGAAGATTATTGATGGAAAATCCTCCTTTCAAACAAGCTCTCTCTTTCATAGAAATCATCAAAATTCTTTACCCATGCATTTTTGACCATCCATCTCATCAATAGTGTTGAACTCTTACATCCTACTAGTCACATGAGGCCAATATTTTGAGGCGAAAATTCCTTCATAACAAGCACAATATCGACATATAAGGCCAAATCAATTTAAAATATAAAAAATATAAAATCATTACACCTTTCATCCTTCAAAGTATTTGGTGATGAGCCCATAATTCTCACTAGTAGTATGAGACTGGGAATGGAGGTAGGTATCCTTACTCACATATGTTTTGTCTTCGATCTTGAGCCCTTGCCTTTTCCGATGGCATGGGGAAAGATGTATGGGGTACATTAAAAAAATTTAAACCAAATGAATCCTTTAGAAAATATACTCAAAAGTGCTTCATCAAAAGCATCCGAAGAAGTTGTTTGTGTTAAGAAAGAAAACAATTCCTTAAACTGGATCTTTTCAATCTATAGGCCATCAACTAATCTAAGTCTATTCAAAACCTATAAAGTGGAATCATCCATTTTCTCACATGGATCATTGTTACACTTTGTGTCTTAACATCTATCATCTTCATTTTCATATCGCTATTCACCTTGTTCTCACATTCTTTTTGGGTCTTGATGATGATCCATCACATCTTCCTAGTTGCATGGAATCATGAATGGAGTGAGAAATACTATCACTACATCAGCTACATTGTGCCAATGGAATGGAATGATTATAATTGTTTGAACATAAGTTCAAGATAGTGCATCCTTTTACCAAGCCAAAAACTCCAAAAATACATTTAAATATATTCAAAATACCAAAAACATTTAAATATGTTCAAAATACAAAAAACACTCAAATATGTTACAAAATAAAAAACATTCAAATATGTCTCACAAAAATTAAAAAACATTCAAATATGTTTCAAAAAATACAAAAAAAATCAACTATGTTTCAAAAATATAAAAACATTCAAATATGTTTCAAAAACTAAAAAGTAGTATAAAATTGGAAATAAACAAAACATTCAGAAAATGTTTGACCACATTTCAACAAATAAATAATGCATTTCAATAATTTTTCCATTTGACGATGCTCCTCATGATCATTCCAGATCATATTCTGATAATCACTTTTGTTACCCGTAGTGTATATCTATGCCCAAGTTAATCAATTGTTTACCCTTTCACAATATAACTTTACTTGGGCCACACTTGGATTTCACATTTTAATCCAATACAAATTGCACCTCAATGGGATTCAACAAGAGTATTTTTTGGAGTATCTAGGCATCACTCCACTCTTCATCCCGATCCAATCCTCTCACATTCTAATCTATCACTCAAGGGAATTCATATCTATCTAATTCTTCAATGTGGAACACATTAGGAGTGTCATTAGACATCATTATTGCAAATTGTGTTGTATTGTTATGGTTTTTCAACATTGTGACGATGCTTTTTCTTCTTTCATTTTTTTATTTTTTAGTACTTTTTCACTATAGACCAATTACACAAAACTTCTTTGCATATGAGTGTTGGTGTGAGTTATCCTATGTGTCCTCGTCACATATTGGAGGGTCATCTCACATGGGTTATATTTAGGTTTAGGTTTAGGGTTTACATGTGTGTCATGCACTAGGGTTACTCAACACCCTATATGTACTCTTTTTCCATTCATTTATGAGCATGCCAAGACACTCTGTTGTCTTTCCTCTTCGTGAAAGCTTTGTTTCTGTTGAGAAATTTCTTCCATTGTTGATCGATTCTTCCTTACGATTACATCTGGAGCTATCATGATTCCATTGGAATGTAACTACTTTTTGGTGCATCGTTTCCGATTCAATTCACGCAAAATCTTTCATGGTATCAGAGCTACAAAACTTCTGTCACACCAAAAGCTCGAACTAATTGTGGAGAGGGATCTCATCGTGTTAATCAGCTACTACGCCAACACCCTCCTGAACGATGGATCCAGGTATACACCCAATCAGGCCCAACAACATTAGGAGGTAGTGACACTGGGAATTTCCCGGAGGTCACCCATCCCGACACTACTCTGTGGCTAGCACGCTTAATAGGCTAGTATAAGAGTTGAGATCTCGTAAACGTGCATTCATCATTTGAGTTACGATTACTCTTGGTTTCATTTTTTTACTCCTCGTTTAAAGTTTTTGATCATTTTTTCTAGTTTTTCCTTGCTAACATATCTAACAATCTTGCTCTTGGAAAGTTTTTGGTTTTGTGTTCTTCGTGCATGTGCAGGTTTTCCTGAGCTATCAGGGGTTTTGCAGCTACATTTAGCTAGCTGCAACTAAATCTAGTAGATAAGCCAAAATAGATTATTTTCTAGTTTTTAAATTTTTTTAATTAAACTGAAAAATTTTAGATCTCTGTTTTCTTTGGCACTTTATGATTGCATGGCGTTTTTTGCAGAATACAGGTTATTTTCTATGGCTTGAAGATTTGGTGTTTGGCTTGAAGAGATAGAGGGTTGTTTCTTCAAACTCTATGAGCTGGTCCAGGCTCAGTACACATTTTCTCCTCTTAGGCTCACGTTTTTTTTCGTGATCTTGAGCCCCAATGTGCTGCTCCTTCCTCCCACGTGCTGGAAGCTCCCACGTGCTCCCTGCTCCCTGCTGGCCACTGTTTGTCACCCTGTGCTCCCTACTGGCCATTGTTGCTCCCTCCTTCTCCCCTCCCATCCACACTGCCCCTAAAAAACTTGCATGTTTTCTTTCATAGGTTCTTGTGGCATTTGATACGTTTTCTTTTGCTGTTTTGTTTGTAAAGTTTCTTAATCGTATTTTTTAAAATCTATGCTTTTTTTTTAAATCTCAAAAGCTTTGTATGTTTTTTAAATATTTCCTTCTAATCTAACACAAACAAAAGCTATTAAAAAAGTGCGGTATGTTTTTTTAAAAAAATCCCCTTCCTTCTAAATTAATAAAAATAACTTTTTAATTAAATACTTTCTACAAAAAATTTAGTTAGATTTATTTAATTTTAAAATTGTTTTTTTTTAAAGGGAAAGGTTTTTTTAATTAGGATTTAATTTTTATTAGATCTTAATTAGTTGAAATTAATTAGATTTAATTTAATTAAATCTCATTTTATTAATTTCAAGTTTAATCTCATTTACGGTTAGTAAATCTCTCTTTTAAAAAAAAAATCGTCTTTAAATTAACATTTTTTAATCATTTTTCTAAGTCCAAAAGCTCTTAATTTAGCTAACCTTGACGTTTCTAAATGATTTTTTAGGCGTTAGTGTCATTTTTTTACTAATCGTGTGCTCAAGTGTGCAGTATCACTTTGAGCACCTCTTTGTCTTCTGCGTGCCTTTCCGACATTCTGAAGATCATTTGGACTCATCTTGAGTTTGTCAAAAATTGTATTTTACCCTTATTATTGCTTGCGACTAGTGAGCGCGTCCGCCCATAGTCTGCGCGAGGGTACTCTTTCTTTATGTGAGATGTTTTTCTCACAACCAGGATTTGCTTTCGCCTCCTTCCTTATTTTTTTCTTTCTTCTTGTTTACGGTGTCCTATTTTTCTTTGCACTCCATGAAACACTATTGTGGTCTCCTCTCTTGTGTTTTATTACGTTGATTGCAAGTCAAGTTACCAAGTGTTTCCAACCGCACACACGGACCCGATTGTAATCAACGCACTAAACTAAAGTTCCTAAAGCGGGGGGTTGTTATATTGTCTTGGGTGGTTGTGTTTCTCTTCTTCATTTCTTTCTCTCTCTCTCTTCACTATGAATGCACTTTCAATTCCTTTGCTTACGTAGTTCAACTTCTTCGAATGGAGATCGAAAGTGATAATGAAACTAAGGGGTAAAGGGTTATATCGCATCACCATGGGAACTGAGACTAAACCAGATGATGAACCTGAAAATCTAAGTGGCTAAACTATAGAGATGAAGCTTTAGGTCTTCTTTATATGTCTATTTCTCCCGACTTGCTCTTCCACATTGAGGTGTCTGAAACACCTAAATCTATGTGGACAATGCTAGATGAAATGTTTGGACAACAAGATGACATGAGAGCACATGAGTTGGAAAACGAACTACTAGGGTTAAATCCTAGTCAATTTTAAAACCTACAATCTTTCTTCTTGAAGTTTTCCACACTAGATTGTTGTTAAAGGAATGTCAAGTAGAGAATAAAGATTCTCAACTGATCTTGTTGATTCTCTCTAAGTTAGGTCCTGATTATTCTATCTTTGTGTCAACTTTTTACGCTACAAAAACTACCTTGGGCAAAACTTGGAATATGCCCTCCTTTGACTATTTTTCATCCCAACTCATTCGAGAAAAGGAAAACTCATTCAAATGGGGTCTCTCAACTCCAAGTCATATGCCCTTGTAGTAAGTACTAGTAAGGTAAAGAAGACTGAAAAGAAGAAAGAAAGAAAGGATCAACCTAACACGAACGCTTCGACTTCTGAGCCTAGAGCACAGAAAGGAAAGTTTTTGTGTTCCTATTGCAAGAATCCTAGTCATAAAGAGTATCTATGTATGAGAAAAAAATTGACCACCTTACTCATTTACTTGAGAAAAATCAAATAGGTGTTCCTGAGTCTATAAAAAAATGCTCTGAAGGTCGAATCTTGTATTGAGGTTCTTCAGCTCTCTGATTCGGATCCTGACTCCTCAGATGATGATGATGTTGAGTGTTCTCCTCTTCTTGACCCTCATACTTTTGATTCTTTCGATTCTGAAAATAGTGATGATGAGGAATATGTCCCTTCTCACTCAAGTGAAGAATCTTCCAACTCTGAGCCTGATCCTCCTGGTCCTCTTTAGGCTAGGAAAACTTTGCAAAGTGCTAGATATTTAGTTAGAGATACTTCAGATATGAGACGTACTCACTCATATTTCGTTGGACCCCACTCTTTCTTTGCCTCTTCTTCTGATTGCATTATCTCCTCTATTTCTTTGTGTGATGACAGTTCCACTGACACCGACTCGCTTGGTTCTACTTCTGATAACGAGGATTGTGCACCTAGTTCTGATGTCAAGAGTACTACAGAGGACCCTTCTCCTCCTTCTCTCACTATTCCAGAGAGTGTTGATGCATCGTACATCTCATCAGATATTGAGAAATCTCCTATACAGTATCATACAATCATCATCACCGATTGGATTCGACATCGTTCTTTTGTTTGCTAAGCCTCCTCATTAGGACAAGTATCTACGACCTTAGTCATATTTTCACAGAATGCACTTGTGATGTACTACAGGTTCCTCATCCATCTATAGGTATTTCAAGAGGACTTCACCATCTTTGTTGTTGGGAGTGCCCCTTCAGGGACTCTTGCCACTTCCATTTTTCCGGAGACCTTCATTGATCCACCCTTCCTTGTGGATCAATTTTCTGTTTTGGGGGATGTTTTGTTTCTTTCACATCAGTTGGACATCCTTTCTATAGGTTCTAACCCTTCATACTTTGACAGTTTTACACTTGTGACATTACCTTCGGTTTCTTCGCACTCGCTTACCAGACCCATGTCACATTTTCGTGGAGCAGATTTAGATTTCTTCATGCTACTACCTCCAGTTTCCTTTGTGGAGTGGGTAGACTTCCAGCACATCATTTACATCCGTCCCAAGGGCAGGAACACAGTTCGGTGTGGGTGGCTCTTCTTCAGTCCCGAGGTAGAGGATCTCGTGATCGACATTATTCTAGGGGACTTCTTAGAGTTGCAGAGTTCAGATCCGTCTATGACATCTTTTGCATCCCTCTCATCTCCCTCTTCTTCTCTCTTCTTCATCTTTTCGAGAGATTTCTCCTTTGTACATGGGTACCTTTTTAGGCTAGTCTATGGCCATAAGCCATCTTTGGCATCTTTCTTAGATTAGAGAGTGTTTTTTTCTCTTGTGGTGGAGGTTTTTCCCACTGGTTTTTCCTTCACTATTTGGGACTTCTTTTCTTTTTCTTCTTGTAGGAAGATGTTGTTTATATGTGGGCACCTTATCAAGCCTTTATTTTTCGGGCCCCATTGACACATCTTTCTCAGTTATTTAGGAGTGTCTTCTCTTTCCGTCTGACTCATCATTAGCCGCTACCCGAGCTTCGATGAAGGGGGGGTGTTGGTGTGAGTTATCCTATGTGTCCTCCTCACATATTGGAGGGTCATCTCACATGGGTTAGGTTTAGGTTTAGGGTTTACATGTGTGTCATGTACTAGGGTTTCTCGGCACCCTATATGTACTCTCTTTCCATTCATTTATGAACATGTCAAGACACTCGATGTCTTTCCTCAATGTGCAAGATTTGTTTCTTTTGAGCAAGTTCTTCCATTGTTGATCGATTCTTCCTTGCGATTACATTGGAGCTATCATGATTCTGTTGGAGAGAAACTACTTTGTGGTGCATCGTTTCTGATTCGATTCTCGAAAAATCTTTCAATTAGTTCACATATAACTTTGGTGTAGTTCATTCCTGTTCATATTGGGTTTGTTTGACATGGTTTTTTTGTGTCATTGGATTGCTTGCAAGTGTTGTGTTATTCTCCTGGTTTATTAAATAAGCCATGGCGTGTCTTCATTTTTGTGTATTCAGTTTGATTACATTTTTGTGTAGTTGTATTTCCAAATTTTTAAAACATGTACAAAAATCTAAAAAAAATTATATATCCAAAAATTCAAATAAAAATTAAATCATAAAAATTATAAAAATTTGAGCAAACATTTATTTATCACGAAATCCTACAATTAGAAAACTCATGACATTCATATTTCAAAAATTCATTGCAATCTTGATAAATTCATACTTTTATCTAATACAGTAGTAATCGTTCCAATCTTACGACTATCACTTTCTTCCCTTTACATGTTAATAACTCTGCTTGGGGAAAGTCAAATAAATTATTTTTCCTTCAAGATATAACTTCTCTTGGGAAAATTTTGGCTCTCATTCTACCTCTCCTACAATTCATAAGGTTATTGTTCAGAGGCAATGATCATTTTTAACTTTTAGATCACTTTTCAATGTGGATCTAGCAAGAGTTTCATTAGGAGTATCTAATCATCACTCCGCTCTTTTCTCTCATCCTATCCCAATGAATTTAATAATTTTAGTGCTTGGGGGAATTTACACTTGCTTAATCATCATTGTAGAACGTATTCAGGGCATATATAATTGTCTTCTTTTTTAAGTTGTGTTACATTGTTGATTTTTTCTTTTGAACCAATTACCCATATTTTATTGTCATCGTGACTTCTCCATAGCCATGGTGCATACTTTTGCGATGTATATTAGGTTTGTTTTCCTTTTTATATTTCCTTTACTGTGTGTGTTTGTTTACTTGCATCTGGGCTACCCATCACGATTCTTTCATAATCATGTGACAACTCTATTATGCAATAGAAATTATGGTTTCTCTAAATGATGTCCATGCTACGAGCACAATTCCTCTTATCCTTAGTTCAATTCTTTCTATCAAGCGGTTATCCACTACATTTTTGTGTCACCCACATGCTTGAGGGGGCATTCCCTTACCATCCTACTCACCGGGGTATGTAAATGCTCCACCGGTGAAAATCCAAATATTTACTATTTTTCCTATCATCCACTCATCGATTTTCATACGTCAACTATCTTTAAAATGTTACTACTTCATAATAAAACTTTAAAAAGGTAAAAATATAGACACCCCAAAACTACATACATGTCTATCACATACTTTTTCTAGTTTATCCTAGTTCACATCTTGTTATTCATCCCCTTATGATTGATTAATCAAATTATATAATTCATGCACATCCTATTACACATTTTTGGATTAATTAAATTAGTTCCTAACACCACCTTAGCTAAGTTAATTAACATTTATTAAATAAATGGTTAATTAATTGTCTTGCACTTTATAGCTAATTAAATTAGTTACTTAATTGGAAAATACACCTATTTTCCTAGTCAACTGCCACTTAGACTCCATTTGGACCCCACTTGGACACCACTTCATCATCCCAATCAACTCCACTTAGACTCCACTTCTAGAATCCTAGAAAGGTGAGGGCAATGAAATTGTGTGTACAACATCCTTTTCGGATGTAACTTCTACCAACTGAATTAATTTACTACCATGAAATGTGAATTAATTCTTCTGAATTGTTTAACCGATAACAATGAAAGTTTATGTTAATCATAAAAATTCTAAATATAATTTTCACATATCCCAAGTAAATTCTTTTTTAAAGAAACATATTTTTCAAAATGTTCATGCAAACATTATGCTAGTTTTAACAAGATATTATTTTTTCCTTATGTGCAATCCATGCATTATTGTAAGTTCATGCATGTAGTTTATTACTTAAAAACCTCACAACATTCCAAGTTCTCCAAAAAGTGCCAAAAATGAGGTTTTCAAACTTGTCAAATATACAATTTAGACATCTACAATATATTGATTTTATGAGATTTCCACATATTGACATAGTGTAAAATATATTTGGATGTCTATGTTCTGAGTTTATAACTTCAATGTTTTAGGTCACAAATCATGACCCATCTACACTATATGAAAAATCCAAGATATGTGCCTTGAGATTTCTATCTCTTAACATTTTTAGATATATGCATTTAATTTAATCACTACCATTTATGGTTTAAAGATCAGTAGTTTGGATAATGGATTAGAAATTTATGAGATTTGGAGTACCTCATGCTTAAATTTGGCTGGGTGAATCTCACAATTGAGGTGATCACATAGTGGAGAACATTTTTACGTCCCTCACCAATATCAAAAGACATGACTTGATTGGGTGTGGGACTTTAGTTAGTATAATTATATCTCATCTTGTTAACATCACCTCCCTCTCCCATATTTACCTTGATGAGAATGAATCCACTCACCATCCATTTCCTAACTAGATTTCAAAATTTACAACTTTGGTCTCCCTTTAGCTCCATGATAGCGATCGCCGAGGTTCCATCCTTTATATCCTGTTAAGCCTACCACATTTAAGGATCCTTGATTTGTACTCAAACCCCAATCTCAAAGTAAACATGTCTTACATTTTACAATAATCTCACCATCTTGAGATCCTTGATCTTTCAAGGACAAACACAGGAGAGTGATTTCAAATTCCATTGGAAATATTTCATCATTGACCTACTTAGATCTCTATGATAATATAATGGAAGGTTTTCTTCCTTCTCGAGTTGGAAATATTTCATGACTTGAAAGGTTGTATATTTCAGGAAACCCACTAAGAGGTAGAATTCCATGGACACCTGTATGTAGACTATCAAAATTGTCACAACTTTACCTCGATTCAAACCATATAAAGAAAAGCTTGCCATCTACTTTAGGGAACCTCTCATCCTTGATTGTGCTTGATCTCATAAATAACTCTTTGAGTGGCATAATTCCACTTTCCTTATAGAAACTATCCTCACTTGAAGCACTTCACTTGGATGAAAACAAATTATATGGTACTTTCTTACTCTCTTTACTTGTAAATCTCACAAAGATTAGTGAGTTATATTTCTCGAGTAACAATCTATTGATTGTAAAAGTTAATGGATTTTGGATCCCTAAATTTTAGCTTAAATGTTTAGGTTTGCGATCTTGTAATATGGAAGGAAATTTACCCATTTTGATTTCAAGTCAATGCCTCATACGAAATCTAAACATGTCTCGAAAAAATTCTTAACATATATATTCCAAATTGGGTGTGGGATGTTACATATTATATAGATTTTTGTATTTTGTACTTATTCAATTTGATGGATTCATTACAATAGAAACTAGAAAAAATGGACAGTATCTCATATTTTTTTCACTAGAAAATTAACCTTCATGGTAGCATTCCAAATTCTATTTATGAATATGAATTGGAAGTTCTTGACTTGTAAAATAAAATATTTTCTGGTAATATTTTTAATTTTTTTTGTGGACTACTCAACAACACTAAAGGTGCTTGAATCTAGAAAAATCCTATTTGAAGTTAAGATTAGGAGCATGGTTTGTCTTTAAACATTGAAATTAGGAGGTAATAGACTACAAGGGCCAATTCCATCATCACTTAAAAATCGTAGATCTTTAGAGATTCTAGATTTGGGATTTAATATCATGAAAGGAAAAATCCCAAATTGGATAAGAAATTTAACTAGTCTCTGAATTTTATTTTTGAGATTCAATAAATTTTAAGGTGGAATACCATTAGAACTAACAAAATTAATAAATCTTTAAGTCTTGATTTTTGAAATAAAAAGTTCTTAGGAAATATTCCAAACAACTTTGAAAGCTTGAAAGAAATGAAAAATCAAACACAAAGTAAAAAAATTCCTTCAATTTAATTCATATCCAAGCTCATCAAAATCTTATTAGAGAGATTAGTAATCATCACTGTTGGAGCTCAAAATTTCACCCTACTCTAAATCATGGAAGATCCAAAAATTTGAGGTAACATGGGAATGTCTCCAAGTGTGGGACTTGTAGCTTGAGACATATCTTTGAAGAAGGATAGATTCATCTATTCCACGGGTTGGGAAAATCCACGAGAACACAACCTACTTCTAATGCTAAAAATACTCCTACATCTAAACCTACACTAACATTTCCAATGGGCCAGGGAGATAAAGATGCGTGAAATAAAACCTAAGCTAACAGGGAAGTGATAACACCAAAAGAAGGTGAAACTCCTCCAATTCCAAATGACACAGATGCAAGAACACAAGGCTAGGAATGTTAAGATGCACACAATTCCAATGCAAGTAAGTAAAGAATATGAAATACAAAAGAGGGTAAAATATTGACATAAAACACAAGGTATTTTATGGAAAGAGATAAACAAATTGCATTAATTAATCTTTTACATCTTATATGCATAGTTGAGGCAAGAAAATATCAATTTTACGATTTACTGAGGTCGACCGCATGAATTTTTGAGTTTCATAGGGTCGATCTTGAAAAATGCTAATGAAATTGGGAGAAGAACCCTTACAAAGTGTGAAATAAATTTTACTTGTAGAATCTGGTGGAAAGGAGAAAGAGGGGATAAAAAGAAGAAAGGACTTCCCGGTTGGACTTTGTCCACCTAAAAATGTGTTGTATAAGCATGGGTGCAATGATTTGTTGTATATTTTTCTTATAGTAAATAAATGGGCACCATTAGATGAGAGCCAACAACCACAACATGACATCTTGATTCTACTACATGTCTTTAGATTGCATAAAAGGATGTAATTTACCTCAATAAATTTTGGTGGTTAGGATGGTTGGTCATTTGGTTCGAGCTTGATATGGCTTGAGACCGGACCTTCACAACTCTCTTCCTTGCTTACCTTGATGTGTGGGAATTATTCGCAATACCCATGAAGGCCTCGAGTCTTTGATTCATGGCTTTTTGATCCTGTGACCACTTTCCTTTGTTATGAAGATTTGTGAGAAGCTATGGAACACTTTATATTAGAAAACCCATGGAACACTAAGTGTTCCATGAATTTTGAACTTAAATATTCATAAATTTTATTCCATAACATGGTGATTCTCCAAACTTGTTCCTTTATGCATCACGATTTCTCATCTTGGAGGAATTGTGTCTAGTTCCATAGAATTGACCAAATCTACAAAACACCAATTTTCTGTGCTGCGAAGCACTAACTTCTTCCATTCCTTTTTCCATGGATTCTCTCTTTTGTCGATTCCTCAAAAAAAAATTGGGTATGCAACTCTATGGTATTCTAACCTAACTTTGACCCATAAGGGAATAATCTCCTTAGAGCCACAAAGGTCTAACAAATTCTACGGAGCACCATTATTGTTTAAATTTTTGTAAATCCTAAACCACATACTTTGTTCCATGGGTTAGGGAAACCCATAGAACATTAAGTTAATGCATTCTACGTAAAATTGAATCAATGTCTCATGACTTTTTCTGAGCGAAAATATGGCTAAGTTCTTTTGATGAGTTGTTCAAAATTGCATGGTCTGTAATTTTAGACAATAGTTTGGTGACCTCTATGGGACATCTTCCTTCTATATGATGAAGACCACTAGCCTTAAAGCATCCATTGGGCATAGATTTAAGAATAACGTTGAAGAAAATGATCTCAAGCTATTTAAGACCTACCTCTAGGATCCATATGAACTTAACATTGGTTGAAGATGATATGTGGAATTTTGAAAGAATGTATACTGAAATTTGCTCCAACTATTATATTTTTGTGATAAAACCTACTCTGAAATGATTTGCGTAAGATTTCAAGTGGCCCCAAAAATTATGTACAAAAGGTAAGATCAGGGTTCATTTTAAGAGACCTCTTGGAAATCAGAGGTGGAAAATACTTGCGAATATCCCCGAAACCGGTTTCACTGAAAGGTGAATTATTTTGGGGTTTGTGTGTAAATGTTTCACTTGACAGAAAGGCTGCAGATGTGTGACATGAGATTTACTGTCGTGTTTCAACAAGGTTTTTGACACATGACAAAAAACCTCACTGACGCGCATCAACAACCTTGTTCACATGTGTCGGTGAGGTTTGTTGTCGTGCGTCAACAACCTTCGACGCTTCGACAAAAAATCTCCTGTCGTGCATCTGCAGCCTCCGCCCTCCTATCGTGCATCAAAAACTCTCCTTCTCACACGTCAATGAACTATCCTTTTCGCACTTCGGTGAAAATTCTTGTCATGCGTCTGAGAACAATACTTTTCACCCAACTACAAATTTGATGAATATCTATAAAACTACACTTTGTGTACTGGCCTCTGTTGCTTCGCAAGTTTATTGTACTTGATAATAGATATGCCCCAAGGTGGTATGAGTGAAGTAGAAGTGTTCTACCTAGTGAATAATCTAGGATTATATAGGGGATATGTTTTAACAGTAGCGAAGCTCACCACTGAAAAAAAAAAAAAACTCGTAATTTTTAGGCGAACGAGTCACGACCGCGCTTAAAATTCACCTTTTCAAATTTTTCAAAAATGGAATATTCACCATATTACAAATATTCACCACTAAAATTTTCCTTGGGTAAGATCATACATATTTCAAGTGAAACATGTGGAGAGTGTACATAAACTTATTACAAACAAATATGATCACCATAAGGATTGAGGAAAAGTCACTCAATAAGTGATCAACATACAAAAAGAGGAGTGGACCTCCAACAAAAACACAAAACACACAAATATTTACAAGATGCAATGGGAAAATTAATGGGTGTGTTTGAGATAAAACCCATTGACTGGGATTTGTAATACATATTTATCAAGATTGGAAAACTCAAAGGAGTTGGTCATTTTACGAGTAGTGATGATGTATGTCCCACTCTAAAGTGCATCAAACTTAGAGTGTTTCCGTGGTTTACTATATCCACATCCCATTTGAGAACTACATAATTTTTTTTGAAATCATGTTGGATTTCTTGTTGAACCATTATTTGGTTAACCTCTCGATGCTCTTGCATCTTAATCATGGCATATTGTCTCGGTTCCTCCATCATAATTTCTCTTTAATTTGTACCCTCAAATTCCAATCATTGATCTAGATCTAATGAAGGTAACTCAAGTGATAATGGGGGCCTAGATTCCTTTCCATATACAAGTTTGAATGGAGAATTTTTATTTATTTCTTTGGAGTGATTCTATCATCCCAAAGAGCACTCTTTACTTTAGCATACCATTTACTTTTATTGATCTATAAATTCCTCTTCATGATCATGATCAAGTTATTATTAGTCGATTCCATCATACCATTACCTTATGGGTAGTAATTATAGGAAGACTTCAAATAAAATCCATTTTGAGAGCCTAATATGAGATTTTGAAACCTAAGAATTCCTTAGCATTATCTAAAATGATGGTTTGAGGAACCCCAAACCTTGTTTTGATATCCTTCGGAAGACAAGGATGACTCATTTAGTATCTTCCTTGAGTGGTACGACCTCAATCCATCTAGTGAAATAATATATTATTGTCTAGACCCATTTATGACTCACACTTAATAAAGGATTAATTATGCCTATGAAGTGAATTCCTCATTGAGAAATGGGTCCATCCTCCCGAATAAGATGAAGGCTAAGGTTATCCATCCATTTTTTACCAATGAAAAAGGCACATTATTTACATTTTCTAACCCAATAATTTGCATCATGATTAATGTAGGCCAGAAGTGTCATGCCCTAATGATTTTCATTGATGTGGCCTTGGATGAGAAATGTCTACTAAAGAAACCCTCATGGAATTTTGCTATGACCTTATCTATTTGTTCTCCTTCAATGCATCTTAGTAGGACACCATCTATATTCCTTTTAAAAATAATTCTACCAATTAATGCATAAGGAATTGATTGTAACCTGAGGTGTCTTCTTTTTCCTTACTCAATCCAAAAGGATAACCACCAGTTGCTAAAAAATTTCCATGTCGCTGATCTAGGTGCCATAACTAGGATGAGTTCTTTTGTCTCATGAGTTCTATGTATTATGTGAGAATTTAGCATTTTTTGGATCTTCTATGTTGTGTTAATATCCATTTTCCCATAGGATTGTAACATTTTTGGGTTTTCCTATTGAGGATCTCACAAGTCCTTTAGATCCTCGTAGTTTGTTCTTCATTTTTATCCATAAAGAAATAACCTTCTTGATTGTCTTAATAATATAAGGAAAGTTTCTCATATAACTCTCTTCCTCTTGCCAACTTCATGGACTTGATGGTCACGTTAAAATATATGATTTTGGTCACCCACTCGTCTCTCTTTTTGCTAATTTCCACACCCATGATGAATTGTCTCACGTTAGCATGTGAGACTAGAAATTTGATGTGATTGGTGGCTAACATGAGATTCAATTTCTTGAGATCTCACAAGATGGTGAAAAATTTATTTTCTAGATGATTATATCTGAGCTTGAAGTTCTTAAGTGTTTGGCTAAATAAAGTAATACGCTGATTCAAAAATTCATTATTTTTTTGAGTCAGAACCACTGCTATACTAAGATCTACACCAATCAAGAAACATCAATGAACTTTACAGGCATCTCCTTAGAAGAAATATTGCTGGAGGGCCCCGACTCGCTAGGATCTAAGGCCGATGATTCAAAATCTGGTGGAGATGCACTGTCTGTCTTGGCTGGCTCCAAGGGTGGTGCAATAGATTTAATTGATAACACCTTTATGTATAATGTGTGTGACTATCTCTAGTAATGTGATTTTGTATAATGTGTGTTTATTAATCAGGGGTAGTCTTTATTCATAATCTAGCCTTTGTTTTTGTGTTCCTTAGATTCCCTTATAGTTTTTGCTTTGTTGTTTTGCTAGGATTGGACTAGTGTCCTTGTGGCTTTGTGGCTTTCCCTCATACCGCCCACTTATTTTGTTTAGAAAATATTGTAGCATGTTGCATGTAATATAATATAATATCCTTTTCATCAAATAATCTAGCCAATGCATGGAAAAATCTTGATGATGTCATCTATTTTTTATTGCGTCAACCTTCCTCACACGAGTCAAGGGACTATTTAATTGGGTTGTGCTTTCACCTGTCCTCACTAGATTTCTCATGTTTTTATCTGTTGTTTTCCCCTTCCCTCTCATGGCATCTACCTATGTTCCTTTCATCCTCTTGTGCAAAAAAATTGGAAAATGGATTTCATTTCTACTATGTCTTATAGTGTTCTTCACAATTTCTTCCGCATAGACTCTAAAAATGTTATGACTACGATTGTGAACGTCCTGGGTGTGGTTTATCTCTAGAGCACCGGGAGAGCTTGTGTAAAATTTGAGATTGCAGGCATCTTCATGTTCAATTTATTGGTGTTGTGTATAGATAAAGAAGTGGTCATGGCGGTCGCATCCCATTTCATTTACCCAAAAAATTGTGTGAGTTTGGTCGAAGCTCTGGCAGAAGTATGCCTTCCTTGTCTCTTTACAAAGCTGAATCCTTGTCCATCACCTTTTTGGGTTGACAACAGATTTTTAATGCCCTAGAATTTAAAATTCGAGTCCTACTTCAATTTGTTGACTTTGTTTAAAGAAATCATTGATCTAATGGGGCATATATCTCTAGTGTTCCCATCCATGGACCGAGTCGCGCTCACAATACCTATCCCGCTCCTTCCTCATCGTGTGGAGTACTTGAATTCTCGTTGCTTGTACATCCTTTTCCTTTCTCAATATTATCAAAATGCTTGGATGGGTGGAACCCTAGGGTTTCTCTATCATTCCCACTCTTTTTTTTGTATTCACGACTCTATATTTTTGGTAGGCCTGATTATTTATATTACATGTTGGCCTCATTATCTTTCGTACTCATTTTAAGCTTTTGTATGTATCCTTTCATTGATAAAAAATTGGGATACTTGTATGTAATTTGTCCCTAAATTTATTTTCCAATAAGCATTTGTATAATGTGCCCAACTATCTTAATAATGTTTATATGTATAATATGTGTGATTATATGAAATTTATAATACATTAAAGGATTTAAATGATAATAGATATCTTAATATAAAAAATGTGGACATAACATTTTTATTTCTGGTCAATTCTTATTTGATTAATGTTAATTTACCTCAATAAGCTACACTGGAATTACCTAGCGAGCATTAACTATTAACTCTCTTTGATTTTTTATGGTCATATTATCCTCTTGACTTCAAATTGTTCACTGAAAAAATTGTTCACATCGGTTTAAGGTATATATAGAATTGAAAAAATGTCAGGCACTTCAACAATCTGTGTGTTCATAGATATCATGAAAACAATTTTAATTTGCAATGAATTCTTCTGTGAATTTGGGATTCCAGTGTGACGAATAATATTACAACGAAATTCAAATTCTTCTTAAAATGATTTACCATAGTTCTACCTTTAGAAAAGGAGTTTTAATTTATTTCATATCTATATTTAATTATGAAAAGATATCCTCTTGACAAGGGGAGTAGGAGAATTTTAATTTTCATTTAAAGTGTTGAGTGTGGGAGGAAAATGTCCACAGTGATTTCATGTCCCTTATTTTGAGGTACGCAAGGATAGTGGAAGATGATGCGGGGGTTAACGATGAATGACGTTGGACATTTATAACTATTAATGGGATGTTAATGTTCTTGTAATCCGTATTTATTCCTCTATTCGAATCTAGGTTTATAACTATTAAGGGGATGTTAATGTTCTTGTAATGCGAGCACCACCGGGTTTATATTTATTAATTGGAGGTTAATGTTCTTGTAATGCGAGCGCCATCGAGGTTTATATTTATTAATTGGAGGTTAATTCTCTTGTAATATGAGCACCACTAGGTAGGGATGATATTTCATGCCTGTTTTGGGTGTTTTTGGCACTAGAAGATGTTTTTTATGGTTTTATGCCAAGGAAAACCATTTTTTTAAATTTAATATTTTGAGTAGACCATCAAATTAATGTTAATCACTATTAATGAACCGTTATTTTTGCTAGTGTCTAGTTCTATTTAAAAAAATAATTGCGTAGTTTGAATTTTATTATTAAATATTTGTTTTTAAATAAAGGGGTCATGGATTTGTTATTTTTAATCCAAAATATGGATACCGATTTGAAATTTGGAGCTTGTCATATTTATTTCATATCTCTACATTTATTTCAAACCTTTGTCGAGTCCGAGTCCCGAATCAAAATAAGTGGCACTCTACTAGTTAAGTGGTTATTTCATCATGCATTCATCCGGTCTGGTTTATTGTTTAAACAAAGTTGTTTCGTAGCATTCGGAAGATTATTCAGAGTTAAGAAGTATTCAATGTTCTTTTCTTTCTCTGTAGCATATTTTTGTAGGTTTTTCCAGTGCTGCGGATACACATTTTTATTCCCGTGCAAAGAGGAAAGTGAGCAGCAATGACATTGGAGTGAGAAACAATGGCATAAGAGGAAGTGGCAATAGGGATGAGATGAAATCTTCCCCTTGAAAGTTTTTAATATTTTCTAAATGGTAAGTTCTAGATTAAGATAACTATTCTAAACCGACTGGTGAGTTTTCTTTGCAATGTGGATTAATGTAATAAATAAACAATATTATTAAAAAAGCATGTTAAAAAAGTGGATTAATCTAATAAATAAAAATACTCATAAAAAACATGTTAAAAAAGCACTAAATATTTTAAGGGTAAAATATAACATTATCCCTTTCTATTAATGGAAAAGTGGCTTTAGTTTCGAGCTTATTTGAGTTTTAAATAAAGAGAATAAGTGGTAAATCATCCAACAATACCTTATTATGTTTTTGTAAATTTTGTATATTTATTTTTTTGGATGCTATGCATAAATTTTGTAAATCTGATTGTTCAACTGAATATGTATCAACTGTGGATTTGTAAATCTCAACAATAATACAAGGTCATGTGTATTCCATTAATGATTCATTTTCTGCAGAGGATTGGGCAAAGGATTATGTATTTGGACTCACACAAATAATAAAGAATTAGTGGCGAGGATAAGTGACAACCCAAAATTTGACCACAAAAAGTATTTAGAAGGTCTGTAAAAACATCAAACTGTCATCAAATTTTGAACGACGGGAAAGGGTGGACGTCAAATCTCATCTCTACCACTGGGTTTATTCTTCTCTTGGAATTCCTTACAAGTGTAGTGTGGTGCGCGCATTTTATTAATGGGATGTTAATCTTCTTGTAATCTGGGTTTATTCCTCTCATGGAATTTGGGTTTATTCCTCTATTAAGGCCAGGGGGATGTTAATGCATGTTTACTCATCTATAGGAATATGGGATTTATGTTGTTACTTAGTGTATTGGTATTGCAGTTGTGTGGTCGGGTCTGTGTAGCATTGAATAGTGAGTTTTTCTTCGTGGTAGCTTGGCTGTTAATAGGAATATGGGGGAAGATTTGGTTCACACTGAGCTTTGGGATCTCAATGATGTTAAATCGAGGCTATGGAGGTGTTCACCGAATGGTATTTTCACCTTTCTTAAATATTTTTGAGGGGTACCTGTCGACACTAAAATTTTCCTCTATCATTTCTATTTCATTAATGTATGTATTAGGAATAGGATGTTGTTAAGTATAATTAGTAGTAGCGTCGATAGAAGATAACGGTGCCGTCGATGCAGTGCCGCCAATAATTTGGAGTACGGTAATGATAATCAAAGTACAATAGGAATGTTGTAAAAGTAAATATTTTTCGTAAGTGGTCCTAGGTAATGTTAAAATGTCAAAGTTTGGGTAATTAGAGAAGTAGGGTCTACATGATTAGGAATTAGAAATATTATATTAGTAATAAGGACAAGGAGTGAGGTCATAAATATTTTGTGTATTTTATTTGTAAAAAGTCTAAAAATGTGGAACCCGTGTAAAATGATAAGGTTTATCTTATCTTAAAAGATAAGCCTACATGTACGAGATAAGAGTTAAGGTATGGAATATGATTCGTCGAGTGGATTTCTTATCATATCTTAGAGATAAGATGGATAAGCCTGAATTTCTATAAATAGAGAGGCTACCCCCTCATTTAGCATAGAAGGAAGTAGTGAGAAATATTATAGGAAGTGTACGAAGGAAGCCATCGATTAAAGGTGTGTTGAAGAAACCATTAAGAGGTGTAATTGTAAAGTTTCTCCCATAGTCTTGGTGAAAGGCAAGTGAAGTCAATAACACTTGAAGTACCTCATGGGTGAGATTGTAACAATTTCATGTTAATATTATAATTTACTTTGATATTTCAGATTTGTCATCATTCCATCTTATCATAGTCGATGGTATTCTTGTGTTATGTTGTTGTTTTGTTTCAGTTACATCCACCAAACTAAAGGTCAGCATTAGTAAATTATCATAGTACCGGATTGGTGATGACATTTGGTTCCGTTGCAGGACCATTCCTCGTTGTTGGATATTACGGAGAGATATTCCCACTTAGTCAAAAATCAATTGGAGGGTAACCTTATTTTTACTTTTGTGCATACTAGTTACCATGGTAAAGTCATTTTTGCCATGAATAGTAGTTACCATGGTAAAGTCATTTTTTTTGGGAATGTATTTACCGCGATAAAGTCACTTTTTACCGTGAATAGTATTTACCGCAAAGAATTTCACTTTTACCGTGAATAGTGTTTACCACAAGAAAGTCGGTTTTTTACCGAGAAGTCAAGTTTTACCATAGTTTACCATGGTCATTTCTATTTTACTGTAGAAAGGTGTAAAGTCACTTTCTAGTATAGTGATTCCAATTATTTGTGCACATAAGTCTTGTTGATTGTACTTGTGGGTTGGTATTTCACGGTGGTTACTTTTGAAAATGGGAAAGATTTATGTTTTTTCAGCTCAATCTAATGAAGATGCTTCTTCTTTCATTCAAGAGTTTAAACGATCTTGTATTTGTAATGGCCTCATAAGAAGGGAACAATGGACTGAATTTTTTCCTACCTTTTTGGATGGTTCAGCACTTAGGTGGTTTGAAACACTAGGTGATAATGTGAAAAACTCATGGGATTTATTAACTGAAAGTTTTCTTGAAGAATTTGGTGAACAACAGAGATATGCAAATCTCATGATCGATATCACAAAGCTAACCCAAGGAGAGAAGGAGAAGATAAGGGATTATCATGTTCGTGTTCTAGAGCTAAGGAGGAAGCTCGATGCCCAGATCCGGAAGGAAGGATTAGCGGATGGGTTGATGAATGGCATGGATAATCTCCTATGTAAGCACTTCATTCTTGGGATGAAGCCAGAGATCAGACAACGAGTGAAGTATGACCGCCCAACTACCATCGAACAAGCAAAGGAGATTGCAAGAAGGCAAGAAGAAAGCATGGAAGAGGAGCCCAAAGAAATTGTTGCTAAAGTAGAGCCTACACCAACACCTTTGGTCCAGAATCCACAACCACTCTCGGTGAGTACAAATATTTCTCCTAGTACATCTATTGAGTATGAAGATCTGCTCAAAAAGATGGGTCAATTAACTATTAATCTTCTTCAAGGAAAGGAATTTAGTTCTCAGGGAGGAGATAGAGGTCCAAAAAGAAATATTTCTGAAGTTGTATGTTATGGTTGTTATAAAAAGGGTCATTATAAGTATAATTGTCCAGATAGAGCTTATACATCCGGTTAAGGAGATAATGATAAAGGAAAAGCACACATGTGAATTCTTTTGATGTAGTAGATAAGAGCAGAAATAATGAAGTGGATGTGTTTGTAACAAAAAGAAAGAAAGAAAAAGATAATCAAGATGGAAATGATCCTAAGAAGATGAAAGGAGAAACTATTAAGAAACATAGGAGAAGAAAGTTGGGTGTGCGGGATTTTCTTATTTCACGGGGCAAGGACCATACTCCATCTTGGAAGATCTGTCCAAAAGGCTGCAAATATTACATATGGTCAACTCTTGGCTATGTCTTCGAGAGAAGATGTAGGAGCTGCGAAGTGGACTCAGTGCTTGACGAAGAAAGGAGGTTGAGGTCCCTATTTCTGGGAGGCGAGGCGGATCCCTATGCTCCACAAGCTGAGGTATTATGTAATGGTATTTCAATTCATGATGTCTTAGTTGATGGAGGTGCTGCAGTTAATGTAATGACCGAGTCTGTAATGAATATGTTGGGTTTAAAAATTGATCGCCCTTCAAAACTTATGTTAAGGTCATTAAATAAAGGAAAAACTAAACTAGAAGGTGTAGCTTCAAATGTGGCAATATCTATTATGGGTGTTGTATGTGTGGTAGACTTTTAGGTGATGAAAAATGGTACTGATTGCGTACCCAATGTTCTGGGAAGACCATGGCTAAGGAGAGTTCATGCAAGAAACTACTGGAATGAAGGTTTCATGACACTTGGACGTGGTAGAGAGAGGGTGAAGATAAACGTGATCCCTCGACATCATAAAGCGTAAACCGTAGATTCAAGTGATGAAACGATGATTGGACATCCTCGATTACTCAAGTACTAGTGAAGTGGACACCGAAGATGAAGAAAGTGAGGTTGATGTTTTAGTCATGGATATCTTTCCACTCCTGTCGACTCATGACCCCATAAAATTATCGAATAAGAAGTTGATGATCGTCTCTAATAAATAAAGATTGGTGATCTTGTGATGGAGAGTGAGAAGGAATCCTACCTCCGGCTCTTTCGAAGGTACATACACCTATTCACTTTTGATTACAAGGAATTCTCAAGTAAGTTGGGTAGAACATTCTATTGAGTGGTAGATGGTGCTAAGCCCATAAAGCAAATGCCATATAGAATGAATCCTAATTTTTCCAAGACCTGTAAAAGAAGAAATAGATAAGTTGCTTGATGCGGGATTCATATTTGTCTTTGTGGAGAATTCGAATGGGTTTCTCCCATTGTGATCTCAATAAAAAAGAATGGGAAGCTATGCATTTGTGTTGATTACAGAAGCTCAATAAGGCAACAAAGAAGGATCATTACCTCTTCCATTTTCGAGATCGGATCCTGGACGGCCAAGTAGGTGACCAAGAGTGCTATAGTTTCTTTGATGGATATAGCGGCTACAACCAAGTTCGTATAGTAGAGAAAGATCAGCTGAAGACCACGTTCACCACTCCTTGGGGAACGTTTTCTTATAGAGTTATGCCTTTTGGGTTGTGTAATGCTCCAGCAACATTCCAACGTTTGATGAATAGGGTGTTCGAACCCTACATTGGGACCTTCATCAGAGTATTTCTAGATGATTTTTACATCTATGGGAGCAAGTTGGACCACCTGCACTAAATGGAGACAACATTTCAAAGGTTAGATGAAGCACAAGCCTCACTAAACCCTACAAAGTGTGTCTTTGGATGTTCTAAAGGTTTTTGTTAGGGCATGTTGTATCCAGAGATGGTATTAGTAATCGATCCGATAAAGTTTCAAAATAAAAGATTTACCATTTCCTATGAATAGAAGTAAGTTGAGATCATTTTTAGGCCATGTGGTTACTATAAAAGGTTCATCAAGAATTTCTCAAAGATTACACAGCCACTAACCCAGTTCTTGAAGAAGGATGTTACTTATGAACCAGGAAATAAGGCACATGAAGCTTTTGGACAACTGAAGGAAGCGCTAGTGTCTTCACCTGTTTTAAAGAATCCAGACTAGAGCAAGCCATTCATTGT
Source organism: Taxus wallichiana var. yunnanensis (assembly GCA_018340775.1). Classification (NCBI taxonomy): domain Eukaryota; kingdom Viridiplantae; phylum Streptophyta; class Pinopsida; order Cupressales; family Taxaceae; genus Taxus; species Taxus wallichiana. The sequence goes on along the minus strand of CM031243.1, from coordinate 507,926,551 downwards.
GTACACTAATGCCTCAGATGCAGCACTAGGAAGTACTTTGAGCCAAAAGGATGAAAATGGGAATGAACATCCAATTTACTTTGGGAGTAGACCAATGAGCAGTGCTGAGATAAATTATACTATAACTGAAAAAGAGGCTCGCTATCATTTTTATAAAGAAGTTTAGAAATTACTTGCTAGGGAAAAAATTTCTAGTTATGTGAGATCATCGAGGCTCTAAAATATATTGTAAATAAGCCTAACCCATCGGGGAGGATAAGCAAGATGGATAATTTTGCTACAAGAATTTGAATTTGATATTATAGATAGGCCGAAAGAAGCATGTCAATGCGGATGCACTCTCTCGAGCCTATGATGGTTTAGGATCATCTTGTGATGATGATGATTTCCCGATGCAAAGGCATTGTTATCCTTGACACAATCCCTAGTGAATACATAGATATTTGGAATTATCCAATGAATTCAAGTTTCTGATGGTGCCAATGCAAAGACTAAGAGAAAGATTACTCAAGCCCGGTCATCCATATTATATTCTCGCATGGAGTATTATTTTGAATAGGACACGATGGAGCGATCTGAGGGTAGTTGGACGTGATCAAGGAAGGAACTGCTAGAAGAATTCCATAATGGTACATGTGGAGGGCACTTCTCTGGACAACTTACAACAAGAAGGATCTTGGATGCGAGGTTATCACCGGCTACTCTTTTTAAAGATTGTTATAATTATTATAAGACATGTGATATTTGTCAAACACATGGTAACCGTAAGACTTCATCACTCCATTATGCCCTATTCTTTCACTTGTTCCCTTTGAAAAGTGGGGAATAGACATTGTAGGTCCACTTCCAACTACATCATGCCAAAATAAGTATATTGTAGTTGCCACAGATTATTTGACCAAGTGGGTTGAAGCTAGGCCATTGAAAACAACTTCCATGGATGAAGTGGCAAGGTTCATATATGAACGCATTGTCACCAGATTTGGTTGTCCATTAGAAATTGTAGCAGATCAAGGAAGCCACTTCATTAATGAGGTGGTAGAAGCCCTAGTCAATAAGTTTTCTATTAAGCACAGGAAGGCAACAACATACAAACCAAGCACAAATGGACAGGTGGAACGAACAAATTTTGTGTTGTGTCAAATTCTAGCAAAAGATGCAGCCTTGCAGTACAAAAATGGGATAAGAGGATTCATGCAGCATTGTGGGCATATAGGGCAACATCAAAGTCAGCAATAGGATACTCCCATTTCAGATTGGCCTATGGCATTGATCCAGCTTCTTCTGTTGAGTTTGATATTCCCACTGTGAGAGTTATGAAAAATGAAAGGATGGATGAAAGTGATTCAGTAAAAGAAAGGTTGGTACATCTTCATTTGCTAGAGGAAATGAGGGAAATAGCTAAGGATACAAGCTATAAGAAGAAAATGAAGTAGAAGGAATACTTTGATCAAAAGATCCAGTGGTCTCCATTTCATGTGAATGACTTGGTTCTAGTATATGATTCCAGATACAAAAAAAAGAAGACAGAAAAATTTCTTCCAAAATGGATGGGGCCCTACAAAATAGCAGCTGTGCATGAAAATGGTACGTACTGACTGGAGGAATTGGATGGCACTCCCATTACGAAATGGGTCAACCACGACAAGTTGAAGATTTTCCAAGCACTAGAATAGTCTACTCTGAGGACGGAGTAGAAGCTAGGAAGGGGGAAGATGTCGACACTAAAATTTTCCTCCGTAATTTCTATTTCATTAATGTATGTATTAGGAATAGGATGTTGTTAAGTATAATTAGTAGTAGCATCTGATAGAAGATAACGGCACCGTCAGTACGGTGCCGCCAATAATGTGGAGTACGGTAGCAAAGTCAAAGTACAATAGGAATGCTTAAAAAGTAAATATTTATCGTAAGTGGTCCGTAATGTTAAAATGTCAAAGTTTGGGTAATTAGAGAAGTAGGGTCTACATGATTAAGAATTAGAGATAAGATGGATAAGCCTGGAATTTCTATAAATAGAGAGCTACCCCCTCATTTAGCATAGAAGGAAGTAGTGAGAAATATTGTAGGAAGTGTACGAAGGAAGCCATCAGTTAAAGGTGTGTTGAAGAAGCCATTAAGAGGTTTAATTGTAAAGTTTCTCCCATAGTCTTGGTGAAAGGAAAGTGAATTCAATAACACTTGAAGTACCTCATGGGTGAGATTGTAACAATTTCATGTTAATATTATAATTTACTTTGATATTTCAGATTTGTCATCATTCCATCTTATCATAGTCGATGGTATTCTTGTGTTATGTTGTTGTTTTGTTTCCAGATTACATCCACCAAACTAAAGGTTGTGCATTAGTAAATAATCATAGCACGAGGAGTTACGGTGAAGAATTATCATAAGATCGGATTGGTGATGACAAAGATCTGAACGAGTAGCTCGGTAAGGATTTTGGATCGACATAAGAAGCCACCAGGGAAATAGATGTGGGCAATGTGGTGTTGTGGGGAGTAAATATTGAATTATCAATCAACACGGTGGCTTATGTTATGGGCATGTCCATGGAAGGACGTAAAGTCTACAAACCCAAAAAGGATTCAGCGGATGAAATGAAGCTATTTCTGCGAGGTAAAGAAAAACTAACTCCTCATTTTGTGGGATTTCTTAGGAATTTCTTACCTCCCCCATTCAACGAAGTGGCCCTTAACTTAATCTAGTTTTTCAATCTTGAGGGACACCACAAATGTATCTATGCTTACCATATTCCCATGCTCAATTTCCTCAGACATGGACATAGTTTTATTTTTCCATACTATATACTTTGTTCTCTATGTGCTACCCTGAACCACTACCAGAAAGGAAAAATCAGTATTCCCCTACATCATGGTTTTGTTATGGCCATTGTGAAAAGCTCAGTCTTGGATATGGATAAAATGGTTAATGGGGATAGTGTCCTATAAAAATCCCTTGAAGATTATGCTATGGAAGATGAAACTAATTCTGAGAATGAGGAGTCTAGAGAATACCCTGAGTCGAGTGAAGGGGATGATCAAAATGTAGTTGAATTTGAAGCAATATAGGTTTTCCAAGACCTAAAAGAAGACTACATGAAGGTGGTGGCTATTAAGAAGAAGGCTGGAAAATGGGAATCGAGTCAATAGAGGAAGCATGTTTCATTTGACACTCATGAAAAGACCCAACTGGAAGTGCTTGGAAAAGGTGGTGTGAAAGAGGGAGTTGATCTTGCTAAATTGGTTGCACACCTTGAAAACATGAAATGTGACACTTGTCTTCCTAAAAATACTATCCAATTTATCCTCAACGATTTACATGTAATGAAAGTCAAAGTTGAGGATGTGGCTCAAGTCATAAAGGGTGAAAGTATCGAGGTTTTGCAAGAAAAGTGTAAGAATTTAAACAGATTGTTGATCAGTGATGATTCAGAACTTCACTGAGTGGAGTATTCTCACTGTCAATTACACTTTACAACACCTTCAAACTCTCAATTAGGCTAATGCCTACAGAAAATGTGAAGATCGGGGGACTTCAAAGAAGAGGAAAATGGAACTATCGAAAGCTGATGTAACCACTCTTGGCACTATCATTGAATCATTGGCTAAGGAATGGACCACTCTGGTGACCAAATTGGAGAAAATGAAACAATAGTGGTTGATGTTAGGTTGTTGTTTAGTGTTGTTAGTATTGTATTTTTATTGTTGTTAGTTTACTGTACTGACTGTTAGTTTTGATTTTTTTTGGATCAGACTATATTTTTGTATGGTTTGTTATTGAATATCTACTCTATTTGGGAGCTTCGTTAATTATGTGGTAGGGTCCCCTCTAGGGTTCATTTTAAGAGACCTCTTAGAAATCGAAGGTGGAAAATACCTAGTGAATATCCCCGGAACTAGTTTCACTGAAAGGTGATTTTTTTAGGGTTTGTGTGTAAATGTTTCACTGATAGAAAGGCTACGAGATGCGTGACATGAGATTTGTTTTCGTGCTTCAACAACCTTGTTGACGCACGAAAACAAATCTTTTGTAACGCATTTGCAGCCTCCACCTCCTATTGCGCATCAACAAACTCTCTTTCTCGCGCATCAACAAACTCTCCTTGTCACGCGTTAACAAACTCTCTTTCTTGCGTGTCAACAAACTCTCTATTGCACTTCTGCAGTCTCCACCCTCTTGTCATGCATCAATAAGCTCTCCTTCTCATGTGTCAATGAATTCTCCTTGTCGTGCGTTAGTGGAACTTTCTTGTCATGCGTTTGAGAACAATACTTGTCGCCCAACTACAAATTTGATGAATATCTATAAAAATACACTTTGTGTACTGGCCTCTGTTGCTTCACAAGTTTATTGTACTTGATAATAGATATGCCCCCATGTGGTATGAGTGAAGTAGAAGTGTTCTACCTGGTGAATAATCTAGGATTATATAGGGGATATTTTTCAAGGGTAGGTGAAGCCGACCCCTAAAAAAAATTAAACTAGTAATTTTTAGGCGAACAAGTCACTGACCCTGCACTAGAAAATTCACCTTTTAAATTTTTTTCAAAAATGGAATATTCGCCATATTATTATCCCTGGTCCCCTCAACCCTCTTTAACCTAATGTCAAAAAAAAAAATCTTACTCTTTGATTGGAATGGTCCTAGGTGTAAGGAAAAAATTTTATTTTTTAAAAATTGAAGCAAGGAAGACTTAAAAGCATACATCTTTCCTTCTTTCTATGGAGTCTTTTACTTATTTCCACTTAACATACATGGTTTATCTCATATTCAATTCAATATTGCTTCAATTTAGAAAAAAACTTGCTTTGGCTCCAACATGCTAATTATCAAATCATGTGAAAGCGGTAAATATTATAAAGTCAATTATTATTTAATTTTCTCTCTATGTTGTGCGGTGAAGGTTTTATATATATGATTCTTAAAGAATTGTGAGGTGAAAAGATATTTACCTATTCTATGAGTTATATTATGGTTCCCCCAACAATAATGATGCCATAATAAAAGAAATGGATTTTAAAATTAAGTTGTACTAAAATATGCAGCAAATACATAGATACATAGATGCACTATAAAATTAAGTCGTATCGAAATATGCAACAGATACATACATTTAATTATATTCTCATAGTCTGGATTGACAACCTCTACTAGTTTCTTCAGAATATCTTCAATCATTCTCTAGTTACAGTGAGGTTCAATCACATCATAATAAATTAACCTAGAAGTATCTCACATCTCTTGAAATACATTAGCCTAGCGGCCGCTAGCTTGCATAAAAATGATAAAAGACGTCTAAACAGGTGTCAAATTTAACACCACATTGTGTCCTTCGTTGTAACCATTAAAAGAAAATAGAATGTGTTCGCTATCCCGTTTAAATCAGAAACATGTTTTGTACATAACATGTCATAAATAATGCCTAGCGTTAGCTAGACCATATAACATAGCATAAATAATGGTTAGCGGACACTAGTGCTTATAACATAGCATAATTAGTGGTTGAAGACCACTATCCCTTATAACATAGCATAAATAATGCCCAACGATGATGCTAGCCCTTACAACATAGTGTAAATAATGCCCAGTGGACACTAGCTTTGTATAATGGATTCCTATATTTGATTTTTTGGATTCCAATATATGGGACTTTGGAGTATATATAATTCCAATATAGGTGATTTTAGATTATAATATATGTGATTTTGGATTCCAATATATGCTATATTGGAATCCAATATCTACGATTTTGGAATCAATATGTGTTATTTTGGAGTGCGAGATAATTCCAATATTTGACATTTTGGAATCCAAAAATAGCTATATTGGATTCAAATATTGGCTAGATTTTTAGTCATTAGGACGAAATAAGTCCCAATTTTGAAATAAGCGTTCTATGCTGAAAATGTTAAGTTTTTAGCATGTATATTCATTTTTATAGTGTTGGGTCTTCTTTGCATATATTAAGGAGGTGGGTTGATGGAAAAATGAGATATTGATGAGAAAACTTCAAGCTTTCTCCATGTTTTCATTTTTAGAGCTTCATGATTCTCTAAGATCTAGATGTGGTTTATGCCTTTGTGAAATGTTTGTGTTAGTTATGGATCTGAATATGCTTTGGCATCATCACACTAACGTCCTACACAAGAAAATATTAAGTGGGGCCTGGTACCTTCGCGCTTCGGGTGAGTGCTCGGCTCAGTGAGTGATGTGCCAACGGATCATTGGTTTCGTTGTCGTGACCTCTTTTTCAACTTTTTTCAAGATGAAGACATTCCGGTTGTCCCTAAAAAGTGTTGAGGAGTGGATAAAATATCGGAAGAAGAGTACGCTTAGAGGTTCAGCATTGGATATGAGTTTAATGCACATGCGTGGGTGGAGCGGTACATGTCATTGTTTTATATGAGATTTTCTTTGCTATATTTTTGATAGATATGTACGAGTGGCTGATTGCTTATGCATCTAAAAGGAATTGGAGGTATCACACACTTTTCTAGACATAGGAATAATTTTAGGCCCTTTATGATGTTGATCTAATTTGGACACATGTTGTGGACACTTGGTTCCATGGTGTTTTGAATAGCTATATTTTGGAATACTCAATTTTCACTTACTCTTACCTAGAGGTAGCTGAGTTCCAGATTTTATGTTATCTTGGGGCAACTTATTTGCAAGGCATTCCATTGGTGATCAAAATCTTGATGGTAACCATGAACATGGAAAAAGTGGATGGCTAGCTAAACGCCACCACGCACGGGGGCAACACCAGGTTTGGTGAAGGATGGAGGAACTAGCGGCAGAGACGCAAAGAGAAGAAATGTTGCTTAAGTACAATGAGGCACGTGAGAGGGAGATAGAGAAAAAAATGGATATTGTAGAATGGATGGCATTGAGGAGAGAGATGGCTTGTGAAGGATTTAGAGCTCATGCAGAAGGCATGGAGCCAAAGCATCTAGAACTCCCCCATTTGGGTAAGCATGACAGGGAACCCTCATCGACCTCATATGAGAGCATGCCAGTAGAGATGACATGGGCCGTAGGCATGCATCTGAATCTACCTAGCAACCTAGCCCTTGCGCTTGGTTTTCTAGTATCTAGTACAACCAATAGTCAACAAGTTAGTTTGGGAGTAGAAGAACATGAGTAAATCAAATAGCAAGTACATCTATGGTTGGGAAAAACATATTCTTTGTTATTTGGAGGTACCTTTTCAAGCACATCATCGGCACAAAACTCAAGTGTGTAGAATTTTGGACTCACTTCTAGGAGTAGTACCACCTCACAGATTGTAGGAGTTTAGTTTAGTACCACTATTGGGACACAGGAAATACATCCACTGGTCCACTTCGGCTACAGGTGGAGGATCAAGGGCATAGGTGGCTCTAGTTCTGGTGGATCTGGTGGGTCTAGAGGTAGAGGTAACATAGGAGGTTCTAGATCAGGTGGGCATGGTCCTCACCAACCCTAGAATATTTACATGGAGATGTCACTTTGTCTTCTAGAGCATAATGGAATGGAAGATGTTGCACGAGCATGTGCACATGTATGAGATACAGTGGCACACAAAAGGAATTACGGCTTCAGAGTGTAAGGTAAGTTAGTTTGTAACTACGTTGTAGGGACGTGCTCACAGTTGGTACATGAAGTTTGACCTTGATCAGACTTGCATGGATTATGTAGCATTACGAGATGCTTTCCTTAAGGAGTTTTATATCCCTGAGTTCGAGCATAAGAGTATAAGCACACTCAAGGATATTAAACATGGCACTACTTAGAGTGTTTAGGAATATGATGCCCATTTTAAAATGCTCTTGTCAAAACTTTCTGATGATATTCATGGAAGCCAACATACACAGTGGTTCGTTGGGGCTTGATCACACCATTTAGGAGGGTGTTGTCACATAATACATATACGGATCCACGTGAAGCACTTAAAGAAACGTTGCATACTCAAGAATTCGGAAGTATAGACACGGGAGCGAGCCCATTCCCGGAAGTGGTTGGAGAAACTATTGGCCAATTCAGCAAAAGGAGACATGAACTAGGATTTGGTGTACAAATTGTGAAGTGGAAGGGCACACTAAGGATAATTGTCCCGTAGGTCAATACATTCATTATTGCTAGACTGTGAGATATGTCATTTAGACCATGATGCAAGCCGCTACCCATTATTACAATGTGCGATAAGAAATAACATATCTTGCTATTGTAAGATTTTCCGGTCCACGAATCACAATACAAAAGACTGCAGGTTGATTGGTCAAATCCATGATGCCATTGATATTGGTGTATGACAGACATGAGTATTAGATAACTCTAAAAGTAAAAGTGAGAACCATGATCATGATCACACTCAAGGGCGCTATGATCGGAATGAGGGAGCTTTGATGGAAGTCATGGCAGAGGTTGAGGATACCGTGGTGGATTCGAGGCCAAGCCCGTGGTGTTGGATGAGGTGATTTTCTTCGTGGAACATGTTATACATGTGTATCTCTTGACCACTACAGGCACGAATTCCATCAGAATATTACTTGTTCTTTTTGTGGGAAGAATAATAACTATGAAAAATGACTAGACTTATATGAGCATCTTAGCAAGCAGCATAAATAGGAAAACAAGGGCGCATGGATGGTTAGAGTACAGTGCGCCATGGAAAATCAGTGGATGCTAAAGTTGGCACGGAACCTGAGGTAGTACCTATGAATATTACTACACACACTGAAGTTGTACGTGCCAAAGAGACGTTACAACATAAGCCTACCATTACTAAGGAGGAGGTTTTACATGTAAGATACCCAAATCCTACACATCAGAAGGAGGTTTATCAAGAAACCATGGAGGTACTCATAAATCTTCAGGGTGAAATACAATGTTTAAAGGAGCAGTCACAAAAGTTGGAACAAAAGAAGGAAATAAAGATGGTCCAATCATATGTTGATGATTTGAAAGAGGTATGCAAGATGTTGCACCAAGAGAATATTATTCCATTACTAGGAACTGATTAAAGGGAAACACTCTACGCACAGGTATTGAGAATGGATGACATATCTTACATGCTAATATTCCCCCTCATAGCTTGGATTATGACAAGGAAATCGCTCTGAATTCTGTTGTGGATGGGTGGATTTTGAGAAATATATTGATTGACACAGGCGCGAAGTGAATGTTCTTACTTTAGATGCATGGGTGCAGATGGGAAGACCTCCATTACAACCATCCTCTAATATATTGTTTATGGCTAATCTAACTAAGGCCACTCCAATCATAGTTTTAAAGGATGCATCCATTACTATACAAGGGTCCAAGTTCTTTGGGGATTTGAGTTTTTAACACTTGCAGAGGCGAGACAACTTCCCACTTTACTTGGGTGCCTTTGGTGTTATACAAATAATGTTGATCTACGGTTCAATAAGGGGTATATAAGTTTTGAGAAAAAGAAAGAACAAGTTATTATCCCTTTGAAAAATGGGAAATCTATACCTTATGTTGAACCCTTGAGTGAGGAAGACCTGAACAAAATTTATGTGTGTGCCATTCCGGATCCGGAAGTACTTGAGCCATCTAAGGAAGGAATCCTCCAGTGGGAAGATGCACAGTCTATTAGTGATACTACAAGTATTTCTTGTGATAATTGGGCACATGGCACCTATGATATGGTTGGGTGCAAAGTAAGAAGCGCATTTGTATGGAGGAATAAACCTCTTTGTATTAGGAGGATAGGTAACAACTCTGTACCCGATACATTAGAGAAGGAGATCCTACGGTATTCCTGCGCGCCATGGAGGAGTAGTGAATGGATCAAGTGGAGATAAGAAATATGTTAGTGTATACCTGTGTGGGATGGCAACGTGCTGTGGGTGGTTCACAGGGATAATCTTATAGAATGGAATGAAGTACGAATTCCTCTAACAACCTGATTTCTCAGGAGAAATGTGCCTAGTCAAATTTGTATATATCATGGTAATCAACTTGTTCAGAACCACATTCAACAGTGTGAGAGACTTTGGATAGAGGGGTAGGAAGATTTACCACCTTCACTTTGGGTGCACAAACTTTATTCCACTTTGCAAGGCTACACACACGCTTGGTATGTTTATGCGAACTGCATAGGGAGACTAGAAATTGGAAAGACTTGATTACAGGAATGATCTAGACTTTTGACTAATTTTCCACTAAACCTATTGTAGAAAAGGCATTACGGGTTATGATGAGCGCTTGACTATGGGAGACAGGTCAAAAGGCTGAAGAACTCATTCAGGATTTATTTGGTGAGGAAGAACCAAGAGTGCATTTTGATGAAATAGATGAGACAAATGCCAAACTATTTAAGTGTGCTTACTTTGAAAAGGAGAAAGGAAAGATGGTCTACATAGTGGATGATGAAGAAGTAGAAAATTTGGTATAGATCATTCAAAGCATGTACGCGCGAGGTTTTAGATAATGTGGATAAAAATGTGCACGCCTATCATGAACCTATGAAGACCAAGAAAGTGAATATTGTCACGCATCCCGAACCTAAGGAGGCTATAATTGGAGATTATTGGTATGATTCTGAAGTGGATTAGGATTTTTGTGGATTACAGGGAGCTAAATGTTGCATGTGTGATTGATCCTTTTCCTACGCCTTTCACCGAGGAAATATTAGAAGGCGTTGCAGGGCGTGAAATTTACTCTTTTACAAATGGATTCTCTGGGTATCATTAGGTAAGAAGTGCATAGGAGGATCAAGAGAAGAAAAATTCACCACTGAATGGGGAATATTTGCATTATGGTGGTGATGCCCATTGGTTTGAAGAACACGCCTTCTACATTTTCGCGCATAATTGTTTCAAGCATTCTAGGATTTTATTCAAAAATTCTTGTAGGTTTACTTGGATGATTGGATGGTATATGGGCTTGTTAAGGATCATTGTGACAACTTGCACTTAATGTTTGAAATATGTAAATAGTTAAGCATCTCTTTAAACATCAAGAAGTGTGTATTTGTTACACCTTACGGAACTCTACTAGGCAGATCATTTGTAAGGAAGGTTTGTTAGTAGATCCAACTATGGTTACGATTATCGTAGGAATGGAGGATCCTACCCAGTAAGATTGAGGTGTGTGGATTCTTGGGCCACACAGGGTATTATAGAAAATTTATCAAAGGATATACGAAGATTGGTATGCCCACTGGAGGAGTTACTTAAAATAAAAGGGACATTCTATTAGGGAGAACCGCAACAGCGCGCATTTGAGGCATTGAAGGAGAGACTTACTACAATGCCTATTCCACATTTTCCATCATGGAACCAAAAATTTCACATACATGTGGAAGATTATGGCATGTCCATTGGTGTAATGTTAGCTCAACTTGGAGAAGGTATTATTGATTATCCTATCTATTTTGCTAGTATAAAGTTGACTCTTGTAGAAAAAAATTATATAACTACCGAGCGTGAGGCCTTGTTGATGATCTATGTGTTGCATAAGTTCGGTAGTACTTGCTAGTAACACCATTTTTATTTTATATAGATCACATGACATTAAAATACTTGGTAAATAAGCCCATTTTACAGGGGCACATATGTCGGTGGGTGTTATTATTCCAAGAATTTGACTTTACAATCATGGTAAAACCAGGTAAAAGTAATTCTAGCCTAGACCACTTATCAAGAATTCAATCAGGAGAGGACACACGAAAATTGAAGATACAATGTTGGATGCACAATTATACAGGGTAAACCGTGCAACTTCGAATTAGAGGATATTGTTGTCTTTTTATGCATAGGTATGGCGTTAGAAGGAATGAAATCCTTATAGAAGAAACAACTTGCAATTCTAGCCACAACCTTTATGTTGATCGGTGGTGACTTATACCAAATAGGCCGAGATGAAGTATTGCCTTTGTGTGTACTAGAACATGAACACATAGATATCATGGAAGAGTCTCATGGCATTATTACAGGTGATATTTATGCAGGTGATGTCACCACATGTAAGATTATACTCACTTGATTATAGTGGGATACCCCGTCTGAGGATTGTAAAGAGTGTTGTAAGGCGTGTGATCACTGTCAATGCCTTGACAAACCTAGGCAAAGAGATGAAATGCCTTTAAGGCCTATTACTAGTGCATAACCATTTGAAAAATGGACAATAGACTTTGTGGGTCCTATTTCCTAAGCCATGTGTAGAACCAGATCGTGCTACATCATCACTTGTATAAATTATCTTACAAGGTGGGAAGAAGCAATACCTACAAAAGATTATACAATACCTACAGTGGCAAGGTTCTTATGGGAAAATATTCTTACTAGGTATGGATTTTCATTGAGTTTGACAAGTGATAGGGGCACACACTTCTTGAATGAGAAAATCAGGATATTTTTGGATGAATTTATGGTTGCGCACCACAGGACTACACCTTATCACCCTCAAGCAAATGGAATTGCTAAGGCCTTCAAAAAGATATTGAGCCGGACACTGAACAAAAATTTGTAATGTTGGAAGGAAGAATTGGGATGATAAAGTTTATCTTTGTACTTTGGGCATATTAAACAACCTACAAAAGTTTGAATAAGGCCACACCCTTTTAGTTGGTGTTTGGAGCATAAGCAGTTCTTCCCATGGAATTCATGTTACCATCTTTACATATTGCATGTGCGGGAGGTCTAGCTAATGAGCAGACATTAGAAGAAAGAATTGAAAAGTTAATATAGATGGATGAGATGTGCACCATAGCACATTGGAGTCAGAAGCAAGAAAAGGCCAAGTAGAAGGCATGGCATGACAGACACATCATGGAAAAGAAGCTTGAGGTTGGGCAGATGGTACTTCTTTATGATTCCAAGTTTCGTTGGGACCGTATGTTATCAGTCACATACTTGAATCAGGTGCTTGTCAATTAGAGGCGCTTGATGGAACATGGTTACCTGGTTACTTTAATGGGAGTAGGTTGAATCCCTACTATAAATAAGTCTTCTTGGTGTTTGTAATAAGGAAATGTTGCCATTTAGTATAGATTTCCCTTTCTGTATTTCTTTTAATGTATTTCCTTCTTCGTCGCTATGCTTTGTCAATTTAGATTGGTGTTTTGTATAATAAGCGTGTTTGTGCACTAGAAGCTAATTGCAATCTAAAGTATTTTTATGTGCAGAGGACTACATATACCATTGGTGTGGGGTGGTTGTTATGCAAAAATGGGTACATATAAGAACGCATCTTGTTATAGGTGCTATTCGAAATGCAAGGAGTTCTTAGAAAGAAGATTTCTCCTAAGGAAGACCATAGTTAGAAATAAAAGAATGAATACTATAACGTGAGGTAAGTTGCATCCATAGAAACTACTAGAGGAAGGCACAATGGCAAGGTACTTCAGTGCATGGATGCACACAAAAAGAGGTCTATAGTCAGAAGGTAGGAAGGTGCGCTAGAAGGTTATAGCTATGGCGTGTTGGTGTATCGCATGGAAATTGGAAAATTTATCAATTAATGAGAGGATCGGTGGTAGATAAAGGAACAATAAATTCAATAAATTTTCAAAAATCTATATAAAGACATGATGCAGGTTCATTTCTACCTTTTCGATCACAAGTATTCGACTAAGCTAGTTGCGACCAAAATGAGTGAAACATGTTGAGGTGCAGAGAGTTGTGAAACCAGGTGTGGAGAGTATATTTGTGCACAAAAGTGGATTACGTCCCCATTGGAGTAAGGTTTGAGTGAAGAAAAAACATTGAGAAGGAGCTAGGGAACATGGTTTTGAGATAGGGCATAGGAGCTTACTCGATAGAGGAAAAAAGCAAGATTTCTACCATGGCACCAAAGAAAGCACCTAGAGCGGTATGAAGGGGAAGAAGAACATGGAAATCGAGGTCGAAGATGCTCTTAAAAGAAATCTTTCAAAAATGTAGTATCCAGAAGGAGTGATCATCGGTCGAGATTGGGATTCCCATATTCGTAGATACAAATTAAGTGACTACAACCACCGCACCATCGATAACAAGGAGATTTGGAGTCATTTTTGAATAAGAAAACCAACAAGCGTGCGGTGGATGACATGCCAATATATGAAGATGTTGGGGAGAATTTTCTCAAGAAGGTAGGGGTGTATCAGATTGTATGAACTCCCATATTTTGGAAAACCAGAAAATTTATACCAATGGCTTATGAGAAGAGTCCATGAGGACTTTTTCTATTTTGCTAGACGACGGGTAAGGATCACAGTGGCCCTAATTGCTACATTGACAGGATTGAAGGGTGCAGGGGAAAAAGGATAGAAGCAATCTAAATGATAAGGTAGTTTTTATAGCCACAAGCAAGGAGTTCGGATATGCCAAGGGTATATGTGGAATGAACATCTACAAATTAAGGAAGTACCCTATGGTGTAGGCAGCCACACATCTACTTACTAAGTTGAATGATCAGGAGATATGGTCACAAGTAAATACCATGTGGCTACATATTGCGAAGAAAATGTCACAAGGAGAAATGTATAATTTAGTAGGGTACGTAGATGAAACAATTATTGAGGAAGCACACATAGGTGAAAAGATAAGTTTTGGCGCTATCATATTATCTCTTGTGTTTGTAGAAATTGGAGTGCCCGATGGGCCAAATAATTTTTTGGGAATATCCCGCAAAAAATAAGTCCCTCACAGAGAGGTTTGACAAGTATTTGTGTGAAAGAAAAATGAGTGGACCATTCAAACAAAGGGTATAAATATGGTATGATCTACTTCACACGACCTTTGAGGAGGAATGATGCATTCGAAAAGAGTTGCCATCAATAGTGGGAAATATAGTGCAGTTCGTGGTGTATAAATTTTTTTGCATCATGCGGTTAGCAATGAAGGATGGGACATGGATTCCCTGGTGTAAACTACCATATGTCTTTGCAATGCACTACTTTCAGGAAGCATTACATAGGTTTACTAATAGGCACCTGTTAAGTTACAACATAGACAAGGTAGACTGTGACTATAATACTCTAAGAAAAACTTATGTTATCCAGGTCAATCTACCTATATCAAGAGCCTTATTTATGATGTTATAAGTATGAAGATGGTAAGTTTGGCTATTGGGGATAGTGGGGCCATGCTTATCTATCTTCAGCTCAAGCCTAGGATGGAAAAGGGCAAGTATGTGGAGAATGATTTTATGCTCCCAGGGACGCCTAAGGGAAAACACATAGTTGAAAATGTGGCATCTCCAAAGCCTGCCTCGACTATAGAAGGAGACGAGGAAGAAGAACTCAATGAGGATAGTGGAGGCTTGGACCATAGAGGCCGGAGGTAGCCCACTAGAAAAGTAGAGAGTGAGCACGTAGATACTCCCCCATAGACACAAGGAGGAGAGGAAGACTTGGATGTGGGTACATTCCATGAGGAATGCCGACTTTAGAAGGTGTTCGGAAGAACCGGGACCCAAAGCACGGAAAATATTAACCTTTACAAAGGTCACCTTGATTCTCACCTCAAAACAAAATACCCGAGAGAAAGAGAAGAAGAAATATAAAGCTTAACGAGGAGGACAAGTCCGAAGACGGCGGCACACCAAGAACCCCGGTTCATCCCGAAGATGTGGAGGAGCCCTAGGATGAAGAAATGAGAGATGAAGAAGAAGGGGTGAAAGAAGCAAAAGAAAATTTGTAAGAGCAACCGAGTGCATCTGTTACTTACTTAGGAGGAGGAAGGACCAACTCCCGACCTTAGTGCCCAAGTTCTTAAGGGTCCAAGGACAAAAGGAGAGAGAACAAGTAAAGAGTATGTTTTCCCTAGTATGGGATATATTGAGGACACAAGAAAAATTGTTTGCGTGTGATTTCAAAGCATCGTGGGCCTTAAGGAATTATATGGGTGGGAGCTGATGGATCTAGATATGGCTACTACGTGCATAAGGAAATAATTATCTTGGTCCATGCAGACTCATATGGATGAACTAGATTTTGACGTGTGCGAGGAGTCATGTGTCTTGCGAAGAGTGAAGAAGGCACCCCAAAGTAGGCACATGAAAATAAAACCTACCTTCATATTTGATGAGCAGGTAAGAAATGCCTTGGTTAAGGTATCTGCTAAGGTGGCGTGGAGAAACATTGATAAGGCCACCACCATTCGAGCATTGATAGAAGATAACAAGGCTAAAACTGCAAAGATAGCATGATTAAAGGACGAGAAGGAACTCCGAACGGAAAAGAATGAGGACTTCATTAGCATGTCAGAGGAACTTGGTGATCATATCCTTAAAACAAGGCCTCATATAGAATCTCGAGTTTTAGAAAAGTTTCCTTCTTCTATGAATTATGTGCACACTTTGGTCGATTTGGTGTTAGATGACGACCAATTTGAATTCCCACACCAAAAGATCCCGAACAAGAAGCGAAAGAGCAAGGGCCTCTATGATTAGAGAAATTTCAACTTACGAGGTGTTGCTCCAAACTTTGAAGGATGAGCTGAAGAAAGCTGACCAAGATCTCAATTTGTGTGTGGAACTTGAGGCGTAATAAGGACAAAAATCTAGTTGAAGATAATAAAGTTCTAAAAGCGATGAAAGATGAGACACTAGGGCGCACAAAAATATTGGCACTGGTGAAACAAAAGCACGAGGCCCTCATAGCAGCCCGGATTCACACAAAGAAAGGATTGATGAGATTAGGAAGCTCATAGCACAAAGATGGACCTCATGAAAGGAATGATGTCAGGTATGGCCAATGTTGTCTAGGTACTACAGAATGAGAAAGAGAAGATCACTTAGGACGAACTGGATGCCATAGCCACAGATATTCCATAGAAGACAATGACCACGCTAAGTGACTGATAGACATTGGAGGTTGAAATAAAAATTGAGTATCCAAAGTTAGTCCTCCTAGTTGAAGAAGAGGGTGTTGCGAGTGACAATTCATTTTTTTACAAGATTCCATTAGTTATTCTTTATTATTGGGAACATCGAAAGAACTCCCATTTTCGGGATGGTAATGTACTTTAGTGTGGGGTAATGTTGGAAAGATAGAATGTTTCTCTAAGGAAGACACACAAAGGATGTGCACGCGGGAATAAGGAAAATTTGGAGGCGCTAGGAAGATAGGAAAGGAAATGCGCACTAGAATAGTTTGGCTCGGGACTTATCCGTTTTATGGATAGGGGCTATTTTTGGGGATAACATGCATATCACACATGGATATAAAGACTTGCGCTACATGCAATGGTATATGGGAATGAGCAGGTGATAAGCATCATGCATGGTTTAAGATAATAATAGGATTTCTTCTTCGAGTTAACTATAGGACATCTATTATTAGAAAACTTGCATGTATGCATGCTATTGTAAAGGTGTATGACTATTATCAGCATGTGACCTATTTTGAGAAGTGCATGGGTGGTGAAGGGCAAGTCCCCACCTTTATAAATATGTATTGAACTATGTAGTTTAGGGGAGTGAATTATTATAGAGTTATGTTCTTGTATCGATACATGTATGACTCATGGAGATACTTTATAGTGTAAGAAGATGATGTGTTTTAAAGTTTTTAATGTAATGGAGAATATTGGCGGGATAATAGTGTTAAACATAATCTGAATCTAGGTCTTGTATGGTTAGCCTTATTATTATCATTTTTTAGTTCATGATTCCCTAAGATCTAGATCTAGTTTATGCACCGTGAAATGTTTATGTTAGTTATGGATATGAATATGCTTTGACACCATCACACTAACATCCTACACAAGCAACTCTAAAGAGGGGCTTGGTACTTTTGTGTGCTTCAAGTGAGAGCTCAACTTAGGGTGAGTGATGTCCTATTCATAGTAGATTCTAGGATGCATCAATATGCGAGATAAATCTTTCCTTTTTACCTCTTCATTTGATCCTATAAATTAAATGGCCCATAAAAAATTAAATAAAAAAATAGTGCATGGCTCCAAATAGAGATTTTTCATATAAATGTTAGAGATGTATCTCCTATATCTAATGTTTGAGCTGCAAGTGTGCTTTGACTAATATGCCTATAAAATGTGGAATCATGTAACTTTTAGATAAATACATGAAAGATATGTGATCTGTTGGACCGCATTAATTGTGAGATATGCAAAAATGGGTTTGTTGAAAATACCCTACAAAAATTTACACTAATACAATCAAAGTATAAAGACAAAGTTAGAATGCTTTGGTAATAACCAACCTATCCTCTTCTCAACACCTGTTCTATGTGCACTGTTACCTTTGTCACACCATTCCTCTAGTAGCATTTGTGAGCTTAGATAAATTGGTTGGTGGTGAATTTAGTGGGGGTTAAATATGATAGGGAATTGGGTGACCGAGAAAAAAGAAAGAAATGGAAGCACCGATAGGTCAACCGTTGGATTAGGATGTTGACGTATGATTCAATAGAGGTCGAGATGTTCGGCAGACGTTAGAAAATGTAAGGTCTTTCTCACTTCAAGCTACGCCTTCAAATATGAATTAAATGGCCTATAAACAATTAAATTAAAAAATAGTGCATGGTCAACAAAGAGTTTTTGCAAATAAATGCTAGAGATGTATCTCTATATGTTGATTTCTAATGTTTGAGCTGCAAGTGTGCTTGGAAAATATGTTTGTAAAATGTGGAATCATGCAACCTATTAGATAAATACACGAAAGATATGTGGTCTTCTATACTGCATTAATTTTGGGATATGTAAAAATTGTTTGTTGAAAATACCCTACAATCCGAAAGTGTAAAGACAAAGTTAGAACATTGTTAATAACCAACCCATGTGTAACCCATGGAGAGGCGATCCTATCTAGCCAAATATAAATAATTTCATTTTTGGGGAAGTAGTATGATAAAGACAATGTTAGATATTAATACATTTTGCAAATTTATTATTTTAATCGGTACAATTTGATTCATATTTTTAATATTAATATATTTTGTAAATTTACTTTTTTAATCTATGCCATCTCATTCATATTTCTAATGTTTGGAATTTTTCTCCTATTTGGTGTTAGAGGGAATTGCCATAAGGGATTTTATTATTAACTTTTTAAGCGTCAATATCATGTTGGATAAATATTTTCTCTTATTTCTTGATTAAGAAAATGATGATTTATGTTGTCTTAAGCTTTTACTTGATAAAAGATTTCTTTGAAAAATAAATAAATAAAAGTTTCTTGTTTTTTTTTTTTTTTTTTTTTCCATTAAGAAAATGACGATTTATAATGTTTTAAGCTTATTTGACAAAGGATTTCATGTTAATCAAGCATGTTTGATTTCAATATAAAAATAAAATAATGAACACAAATGAAAAATATGGTATATTAAGAATATATTTTGACACATTTAAGGGTTGCATTAAAATAACCTATGTTTCGTATATCAAATAAAAGTTATTAGAAAAAAATGTAGTTATGAATGTATAAAAAGATAAAGATAAAGATATTTACTTATACTAAATCCTTGTTGGGAATTATTATGTTAGTGCTTACATTATAGTGTAAGTAATTAAATATTGGAATAACTACGTGAGTAATTATTTCAAGGAAATGTAATGTAATTGTAAATGAATTTTGAAAACAACTCAAATTGATTAGATATTGTATTGTTACGTGAGTAACAAATACACTTTGATAAGAGATTTGTTAGTTAAGCAATATCCATAATTATAAGAATATATTTTCTATAAATTTATATCTGCAGATGTTTGATATAGAATAATATAAAATATTATTCTAATGTCATTGTGCAAATCTGGTTCGCCATTTCATTTGGCATGAGACCGATTTGATTCTAATCGTTCCTATGATGGAATAAAAATTTATTTAGAGAGACAATGGTATTCTTAGTTGTCTCGTATATGATTGATCAAGAGTTTTTGAATATTATTGTTCATGAAGAGTAAGGGCCATGTTTTTAATATCGTGTGAATTCTGTCACTATTTTGTAAGACCGTGTTGATCCTCCAAAAGAATAAATTACAAAATTGTAGTGTCCCCTACCGGACACAAGTCACATCAAAGCATCAAAGTTGGTGTGGATGATATTGCAGAAGTTTGTATCAAGACAAAAAATATCCACATACTTATTGCTCAATTTGTATAGTCTATTTAAGTTATGTATTTTAGTTTTGTTTGTTTGTTTTATAAAAATAGCAATCGCATGTGTACAATGCAATGTGAACGCTGAACGGTATATGTTATTTGATTTAGAGGGATAGTTATTATTTTTATAGTTGAAGTTGATAAGGGGTATGATTGATTTTGTAAGTGTAAGAATATAGATGAAGCATTACATTTAAACATTCCATCTCTACATTTCAAACTTGTTACAAATTTGTACATATACATTTGCAAATCTTATATCATGAGTGGTAGTGTTTTGCGGAGTAGTTTCTTTAAACTAAACATGAATACATGAAGACAGTGGGGTGTTCTATTGGAGTGGATGGGGGATTGCAAGGTGGAAAGTAGTTAGAAGGAGAGGAGGAACTAGTGTACATGTACGAGGAACCGAAACAAGGTTGGTATGTGAGAGTGTTGCAGATTTCAGAAAATGGAAAGTAGAGTGTTGCAAAATTTCAGGATTTGCTAGAGAAATTGTTATGAAACATGAAAACATTTCCATTATTTCAAACATAACCTATATTCTTATGGTGCTTGTTGGTGTTTGACAAAATGCCTCGGTGAATTGTGTTTCATGGACTGTAATAATTCATAGCTTGTTCATGAGCATTTTTATGCAATAAGTTGGTGTAAAGAGAGAAGCCTTTCCTAATATGATCCTAGCTGGTGCCAAATTTGAAGCCTTGCTAAAAGAACAAAAAAGGAGTAAAAAAGGGCTTATTGTTCTCCGTTCGAGTATTAACAAATTTACAAAATTGGTTACAAATTTCACTTCAATCCCATACACACGATGCTCTCCGTCTAATGTAGCAAAAATTATATCAATATGAGCTTACTTGATGTTAATTCAAGATAGTTGGACAACATGTGAACATAGATTCTATCAAAAGCAGACAACAACACAATCTTGGGATTGTAAGAAAAATCTTCCAGTTGGCCTTTCTTTGCACCAAGAAACGACCCTCTGATCGATCCACCATGCATGAAGTTTCCAGAGTTCTAAAGTCGATGTTGCCAATGCCTGCTCCAAAGCAAGTTCCTAGTATCCAAACAAACCAAATGACCCCTAGTAATAATTACAGGAGGTATTTGGATGAATATGCAGATGGTAAGCACAAAGATGTTACAGGGATATGCAAATGGTAAGCACAAAGATGTTACAGGGAGCACAAACAACACTTTTGATGGGCATTTTTTTGTGACTTGGTGAGGTGATTTCACAAAACACTATTCGAATGGAATGAGATTGGGACGGTGTTGTGATTTAATTTTGGCACAATACATGATTGGGATTGAAAAGGATTTTAACTTCTTAAACATTCAATTTAAATGTTGATTCCTTATTCGTTATGATGCAGTTGCAGCCCTTTCCTTCTTTGTAGAGCCACTTTGTTCCTTCTCTGACATCTCTGCAAATGAAAGATACATATGAGAATGCATATAATTTTCCATCTAAGGGGATGATTGAGCCCCTGTTTAGGCCGTATAAATATCAAAATATGTAAAAAAATTGAGTGTTGAGTGTGTGAGTGTTGAGTGTTGTATATTCTCACACACACATTTTCTATCTAAGAAGCATTCAAAAGTTTCATTTTCCATATCCCAAAGATAGTGAACTGATCAAAACATGAATAGCAAAAAATAAACTTGAAAGCATCAAAAATTTATTTCTTACTTCAACCAATCTACTTTGAGTTTTAGTTCTAAACCGTTTTGCAAGAAATGAACAAATGTTCCCAAATTCTT
This sequence comes from Taxus wallichiana var. yunnanensis, assembly GCA_018340775.1. Classification (NCBI taxonomy): domain Eukaryota; kingdom Viridiplantae; phylum Streptophyta; class Pinopsida; order Cupressales; family Taxaceae; genus Taxus; species Taxus wallichiana. Next base: position 507,904,722 of record CM031243.1, on the reverse strand, counting down.
CGAGAGTGCACACATTGGCCCATCTTAAAGCGAATAAAGTTGTAAATGCAAGTTGTTTATTTATAATAGTACTGCATTAGTTTTCATTTCCTCTGGACAAGAATAGATTCAAATTCATTTCAACAAATAAAGAACTATCATATAATCAAATTTATTTGCAGGCTTCAAGCAGCCAGGTAACCAACCAACAAATGTCCTTACAATCTTTTACCTACCTACCCGACACCATGCAATCCAACCCAAACTGCTAGAATTAGCTTACAATGTTAAAAGGAAGAAACATATATTTGATCTTCAAATCAAATTACCAGTCCTTCCTGATCTCAAAGGTGTAATTGATTTCAACATGGCATCTCTCATCGTCATCTACAAACTGAAACACACAAAAAAACATTGCAGCCATTAAGCATTTATATCCCACCGAAAAATACACATCACAGAATAATGATGCCCACAAATGACCAAAATAGGTTAATGGAATTCACAACACAACTATTGAAGAGCAACGAACAAAAAATGATTCCAAAGCAAAGAATGATGATTATGAAGAATACCAGCGGGCTAAGAGGCATGGACGAGGAGGAGGAGGAGATTCAACTGATGCAAAGCACAACAACATTGGACCAGGGAATGGCAACACTGCTTCCTCTTTTAATGGTGCTCAACAAGGTCCAACTGTAGTGGCATCAAAGGAATCATCAAAGGATTTTCCTATCCCCATAGCTATTTTAGAGTTCTCTGCAGACAAAAAGGTATCTACAGTTTTTACCACCAATGTAGTTGAAAATAAGGTAGATAATATTGCCAGATCTCGTGAGGTTATTGGGAAAAACAACATAGATGGGAATGCTTCAATGATTGGAAAAGGTGGAATTTTGTCACTTGATGCTTTAGCCAAGGCAAAGAAGGCATTACAAATACAGAAAGAGCTTTCGAAAAATTGAAGAAACTACCTTAGTTGAATAAATTTGCCGGTACAAGTTCTATTGCAACATCATCTTTAGCAACTTCTCTGACAGGTTGGGGCAGCGTCTCTGAATTCTCTAGCATCAACATCCAACTCTGTGCTGTAGCAATGAAAAATTCGGCTACAGTTCAATCTAAAGCATCTGTGTCAGCTAGTATGCCAACATCTATGCCAGTATCTGTAGGAAATATGAATTTTGCACCTGGAATGACTGGAGTAGGAGGTCATGCAAATATTTCTAATTATGAAGCAGTAAAAAGAGCACAAAACTTGTAGCAAGAATGGGGTTCCACCAAGATCCTGAATCGATGTCATTTTTTTATGTTTCTGGATAAATGTCTGATGAATTTGGTACTGCTGGCCAACAAAAACTGCCAAGGCTCCTGTACTTCGTCTTGATGCACATGGTTGTGAAATAGATGAGAATGGGAATGTCATCAACAAACCAAAGATCACAAACTTAAGCACCATAGTTTTAATCCCCTGCTCTCAAAAAATTCCTGACAATAAGGGCAACAACATTGTGAGTTCTACTTTAATTTCCCTATTCTGTAATGTATAAATCATATACAGACAAGTTTTACCTCTTCAAACTTAATTTGGGAAGTTTGTTCCATATTGGCTGCCGATTATAACAAGATAGGACTCTAAGAACAGAAAAAATGAGTGTGTGTTTGAGGGCGCTTTTGAAAACTTCCTTATTACCTAGTAAAAAAATCCAGATAAATATGGAAAATATTTGTTTTCCTACCTCATTGAGTCGACTCTCTAAGTCTGCACTTGTTATGAGAAGCTCATAAGCAGTCTTCAGCCAAGGCTTGCCTTGATATATATAGGGATTTTCTCTAATCTATACCCAAAAAAATATTACCAACGCTCATTGAAAAAATCAAAATTAAAATGAGCATGCAACCACATGGCAGAGGAATATCTTAAAATTCCAGAACAATTCTACATTTTAATTTTTAAAAACTATTATATTGTATAATATACCTCTTGCCTAGTTGAAGTCTCCTTGAATGCATTGTCAATAATGTTGATTGTGGGGACTATTTTCCATGTGGGTATTATTCGAGTCAGGTGACTCAAAAAGTTGATCATCAATGGATGAGGTTTGACCTTTTCTCCAATCATTAGATATAATATTAGCTTATAACGACTTCCTTGGAAGATGGTGATCATGTCGAACAAACTAACAGAATCTTAAAAATACCTTTTTGCAGTGCTATTATTAGACAAAATAAGTTACCTTGCACATTGGTGGAACCAGAACTTCTCCATTCCAAATAAGTGGGTAGTTTTCTGTGAACCAAAAGTGCCACTGCTCCTCCCATGGATTCACCATACAGGAATCTTGCCTTGTTCTTGAATTCCTCCATAGCTAGGTTATTATAAAAACAAAAAAATTACTGAAATCTAAAATCCAGAAAACCTAATCAAATAAATTAAATCTATGGACATAGATCCATTTAACAAAGAACGATAATCTGAAATATAACTTACCAAATACTTTTGAAGAAATATGCGCAATCATTAACAATGTCTTGGAATCTTTATATGTAACATTGTTTTCCTACAGATTTTCCACGTCCTTCATAGTCTATTCCATAAACAACATATCCAGCTTTTGCAAGCTTGACTCCAACACCTATGAAAAAATACAACTTAAATAAAATCAATGGCACAACTAACTTCAACTTCGAACATGGTATATCAAATAATTACAGATAAGGTATTTTTTATTTAGAAAGCTAAAAATCTAGCTGGTCAAGATTATTGTAAATACTTTGCATGAAGATGTTGCACTCCATCCCATAGCCTGTAAATAACCCACAATTATTTTATCATAAGAAATCGATGCAGATCAGAGAAAAACTTGAACTTATTAAACTGATTCAGACTGACCATGGCAGAGGCATACGAGAGCCTTGGGTTGCTGATTTAAGGGAAACCATTTGCAAGTATATAGTTTTAATCCCACACAAGAATATGGAAACACACAAGAATTGAAATAGTCATTTAACTATGTCTATGCGGTTCATAACTCCACCATAAATTTCTTTGTTGGGAACTCTTCTTTTATTTTTCCTTGGGTTTTATTTGGAGAATCTATCTTCCAATAAGTGGAATGTTAGCATCTCTGCTTCACCACAGACACATTGATTTCCTTACCGACGACACCATATTTGTAGTTGTTTCTTGTGGCATGTGCCTGTGATAGGCAAGTCTGATGATGCAACAAGGAGGAAATGATTATAAAAAGTGAGAGCGCTAAAATATTCACAAAGATCTGCATGGTAATTTTGTCCTTGTATCTAAGATTGAATCCCGATTCCAACATGAATATGTGCCTAAATATTACCAATGAAATAGTATATTTTTGAACTCATGTTTTTGTGATTGTTTTTCACCTATTTAGGATTACTGTAAATTCTTGCAGGATTTCAAGAAGCTTTGGACAAGAATGCCAACCCGACCGACAAGCCTGTAAAGAAAGATTGGGCGCTGGTAGTTTTGTAGAAGCGCCTTCAGAAATTGAACGAAGCCCGTGAACTAAAGGCCGTCAACACAACCATCAGACCCTGCAGAATTGCTAAAAATACCCCACATTGAGCATGCAAAACCAAAAACAAGAAAATTAAAAATAGAAAAACTAAAAAACTAAATCAAAACCGTCATTTAGGCCATCAAATTTGATAGTCCCGTGAATGTCCGCAAATTCTTTTCCCATAGGGGTAAGGCCTTTGGCATAATTAGGTCAATATTAAGTCAAAATCAATTTTATAGAGTCATTTATATTACTAAATCAATATAGGTTTAGAATAGTTTAATATATTTTAGTAATTATTTGATTTAAAAATATTTTTGAGCCAAAATGTGGTTTCAATTTCAATTGTTTAGGTATATGTTTTTAGATCACGTTGAGTTATTTGCCATATTTTGGTGTCTAAGTTTTGTATATCAAGAGTTATTATTTTTATGTCTAAAGTCCCTTTCATAGTCATTCGTGTGATAGTCATTTTAAAAATTTGTCAAACTTTGATGTAAAATATAGTTGTCATAGTCAAATGTGTAGTGTTGTCAAAAAAATCATCAAAAACAAGTCATTCTCGTTTTGTCAAAAAGTTCAAAAAATAAAAAAATTTGCCTTACGAATGCATTTTCAGTTGAACCCGACGTTCGATTTAGGCATGTAATTGAACCTCAAATTTACATCCTCTGAGTTAGTAGCACATACGTTGGAGGTCAAAGGAAACAAATGATGGAGGGTGATCAATGTCTCTCGTTAGTCACCAACGAAAAGGCCACATTTTGGTATTGCGGCATATTTTTTTAGCTATGTGGTGTGTGCGAGAATAAATTGGTATGTGGTTTCCTTACCCTATTTTTATTGAAATGAGGAGAATGTGCATTTTGGAATATGATAACAATTGTATAGGAGGGCAATGAACCGGGAGTGATCCTCACACTGCTGAGATTTTTCAACTATCATACTTCTAACATCGATCATCCGGTGAAAGAGCATTCACTGGAAGTGAAAGTGGGAATTGTTGACTTTTCATATGTAGGTGAATCGGTGGAAGTGTGATCATCGAGTATGGGATTCACTGTGGTGAAGCTAATTGGTCATGTGCGGCAAGAAGATCCGAGATAGCAAGATCCAAGCCAACAATGCTGAGACCTAAAAGTATGTGAAGGCATATGATTACATTTCCAACTCTTAAGATGTGCTTTCTCCCCACGTTCACACTAAGGGGGGAATGTTAGGAATTCTTATGTTAGTGCTTACATTATAGTGTTTGTAATTAAATATTGGAAGAATTACGTGAGAAATTATTTGAAGTAAATGTAATGTAATGTAATTGTAAATGAGTTGTTAAAACAACTCATATTGATTAGATATTGTATTATTATGTGAGTAAAAATACACTTTGTTAATAGATTTGTTATTTAAACAATCTCCATAATTATAGGAATTTATTTTCTATAAATTTGTATCTTTGTAAATGTTTGATAAAGAATAATATAGAATATTATTATCATTTCGGTGTACAAAACTGGTTCTTCCATTTCAATCGTTTGTCAACTTTCATAAAGAATTAGTTATAATTATGATCAAGATGTTAGGGCATCAATTATAAAGGAATGATAACATAGGCCATCATTTGTATCTGTTATTTTTATGGGTCTTTTCAAGTTGTTGATACTAGATTGAGGTTTTTAAAAAAGGTAATGCTTCCAGGGTGATCCAAAATGAATTATAGAAAATAAGTGAGGTTTCTACGTTCAAAACCATATGACTGCATATGTTAGACATTACATTTAACCAAGGAAGTCATTTTTCATTCTTTGTATGGAATTGATCAACCATTTTGTACTATATATATATCCATTAGTTTTAGCATTTCAGCTTGATTGCAATGTGTTATGGTTATTTCGAGTGTATTATTGGTGTTCTACCACTTTCAGCATCTACACATCATGCATTTTTCATATATTCCTACTAGGGACATTCCATGAGAGAGTATAACAAAAAAATCCTTGTGAAAACGCTGATAGTTTTATGTGTATCGTATAGCCACGTACCTAATATACATACATATATGTTTGAATATTAACACATACATAATAGGTTTTCTCTCCTACTTGGTAAAGAGATTTATAAGTTTCCCTATCTTGTTTTTAGTTCCATCCATTTATCCCCCGCTCCAAGTTCTTGTTTGTCAAACTCCACCAACAATGTTTTCCCTTCAAAATTGACCCAACCACGAAGGAGTGTAGGACGAAGACTTGGAAGGAATTCACGAGCATCGAATAGTTGCAGTTCACCAAAGTGTATGAGTTGTGAGATTGAAGCAAGCAAGCTTTGTAAAGCAATGTGCATGCATATGAGAGCTCAAGATTCGAAAAGTGGAGTGGAATGGAAGCCTTAGTTTAGCTTGTATTGGCTTGACATAGATCAAAAGAGATGGTGTACATATAGGGAGTGAATGTGTAACTCCCATGTAAGAGAAGATTCCTCCATAATGGAGAAGAGGAGTTACTTTCCCAAATGGGAATGTAAATCCTATGACACACTTACATATATGACCAGTTCGTAAGAGAATGCATGTCATAACTAAGATGACACCTAGATCCATGTCCACCTAAGTGAGATGACTCACTGGTGAGGTGGAATAACACTAAATAAGTGAATAAATATACCACCTACACCAACACCCCCTTCATCGTAACTTAGGATGAGGCGGCAAGTCGAAACAAGAGATGGGTCCCAGTGCAAGCAAGCCCGATGAGGCACCCATGTACAAGAAAAAGGTCCCAAGCAATGAAGGAAAACCCAGTGGGAAAAACACCCACCACAAGAGAACAAAACACCCTCTAATCTAAGAAAGATGCCAAATATGGGTTGTCGACACTAAAATTTTCCTCCACAATTTCTATTTCATTAATGTATGTATTAGGAATAGGATGTTGTTAAGTGTAATTAGTAGTAGCGTCCGATAGAAGATAACGGCTAGCGCTGCCCGATCTGACGCTTGCCAATAATGTGGAGTACGGTAGCATCAAAGTACAATAGGAATGTTGTAAAAGTAAATATTTGTCGTAAGTTGTCTGGTAATATTAAAATGTCAAAGTTTGGGTAATAGAGAAGTAGGGTCTACATGATTAGGAATTAGAAATATTATATTGGTAATAAGGACAAGGAGTGAGGTCATAAATATTTTGTGTATTTTATTTGTAAAAAGTCTAAAAAAGTGGAACCCATGTAAAATGATAAGGTTTATCTTATCTTAAAAGATAATCTTACATGTACGAGATAAGAGTTAAGGTATGGAATATGATTCGTCAGTGGTGGATTTCTTATCCTATCTTAGAGATAAGATGGATAAGCCTGTAAGTTCTATAAATAGAGAGGCCACCCCCCTCATTTAGCATAGAAGGAAGTAGTGAGAAATATTGTAGGAAGTGTGCGAAGGAAGCCATCAGTTAAAGGTGTGTTGAAGAAGCCACTAAGAGGTGTAATTGTAAAGTTTCTCCCATAGTCTTGGTGAAAGGCAAGTGAAGTCAATAACACCCGAAGTGCCTCATGGGTGAGATTGTAACAATTTCATGTTAATATTATAATTTACTTTGGTATTTCAGATTTGTCATCATTCTGTCTTATCATAGTCGATGGTATTCTTGTGTTCTGTTGTTGTTTTGTTTCCAGATTATATCCACCAAACGAAAGGCTGTGCATTAATAAATAATCATAGCACGAGGAGTTCCCGGTGAAGAATTATCATAGTGCCGGATTGGTGATGATAGGGTCCCGGCCATAGACGAGCACGAAAGGGTACCCATGTACAAAGAGGCAATCTCTCGAAATAAGAAGAAGAGAGAAGAAGAGGGAGACCGAGAGGAATGCGAGAAGATGCCATGGATGGATCTGAGCTCTGCAAGCTGTAGGAAGTCTCCATGAAGAATGTCGATGATGAGATCCTCTGCCTCTAGATTGAAGAAGAGCCACCCACACCGAACTGTGTGCCTGCCCTTAGGAAGGACAGAAATGACGTGCTGGAAGTCTGCCCACTCCACAAAGGAAATCAAGGCAGAGGCGGCACGAAGAACTGCGAGTCGTGCCTTTGAAGTGTGACATAGGTCTAGTGAGTGAGTGCCAAGGAACCGAAGGTAATGCCACGTGCGTAGAACTATCAGAGTGAAGAGGAACACCCGTAGAAAGGATGTCCAAGTGATGTGAAGGGAACAAAACATCCTCCACAACAGAAAAGGGATCCACAACTGAGGGTGGATCAATGAAGGTCTCTGGAAAAGTGGAAGTGGTAAGAGTCCCAGAATGGGCACTCCCAACAACGGAGATGATGAACTCCTCTGAAACACCTATAGATGGATGAGGAACCTGTAGAGCATCACAAGTGGACTCTGTGAAAAGACAACTAAGGTCAGGCAGATACTCGTCCCAATGAGGGGGCTCAACAAACAGAAGAGCGATGTATGATAGGTATGAGTCATCCAATGAAGGTAGAGGAGTGAAAAGGGCCTCACACACTGGAAGTGGAAAGGAGGCGGGTGTAATGATAGTGTGAGACTGAGAAGGGGACTGCTCAATATCTGATGAGATGTGGGGGGTGACAACAATGTCTGGAATAGTGAGAGAAAGAGGAGAAGAGTCCTCTGTAGTACTCTCGACATCAGAACTAGATGCACAATCCTCGTCATCAAAAGTAGAACCAAGCGAGCCTGTGTCAGTGGAACTATCATCACACGAAGAAATGGAGGAGACAATCAAATCAAAGCAGCGCAACAACGGAGGCGATAGGTGAAGGGTCTCCATACAAGGACCGAAGAATACTCCGGACACGGTGAGGTGGATCTGATTCTGCCACGTGAAACCAAAGAGATCGAGAGACATTCATCATCATGTGACCAAAGACATGGTCACAAGTGTCGAGGAAGTCCTCTAGATGACGATGATCAGCGGGTGCAGGAACTGGCCCAAGTAAGAAGGCTGAAAGACCCTCATAGGCGAAGTAACATTCCATGGAAGCACGCCAGGCTGAATAGGTCTCTCTCCCGGTGAGAAGTGGCGGAGGCTGTAAAGCAATCCTACGATGCTCACGTCTAGAAAGAGCACTCTCCATGATGAAAAATGCAAGATGCAAGGTGCACGAAAGCAAGACGTCGGACTCGGCCGATAATGCGTCTGCGTGCGAAAACCCAAGAGTACAAGCAACCCCCCCAGAATGCGGCACTTTATAAAAGTAGTGCATTTACAAAATTGCAATGCCATCACGTAGTGTGCGAAAAATCATGCAACTTTGACTAAGGAAGCGCTCAAAAACGAGCAGCGAGTCAAAAGTTATCGCATTAAAACGATTCCATTCGATGGAAAAGTACACTAGATCTTTGCAAACGCATTAAAAAAAGTGCTCTAAATGGGTGCAAAGGGTATCGTGTGGGTACTCATTGGAAACGGCATTAAATTTTAGCAAGGGTTTGTTTTAACTGCGAGGGGTTAGCCTCCTGCCAACCCCGGACCTCGCCCTCCGTCTTCGACGCGAATGAAGGACATAATACAAGCCAAAATAGAAGCCCAAAATTAATACAATGCCATGTAAATGTTTTTTAATCCTTAAAACATTAAAAACCGGTTTGTTTTAACCTCCAAACAAGACTAAAAGGTATGGATGGGCCCCACGTTTGAAGTGGAGGTGTCGGCGAGCATGTTGGAGGGTGCTGCCGCAGTGCTGCCACGTGTCGATCTTCGGAGTTGAGGCTGTTAGACCACGTAGAAATCCGGGCGTGCTTTGTATATTCGATCAGTGTGCTGGTGAAACGGCTAAGAGAGTTGATGGAGCCGTTGGAGAGGTGGACATGGAGGTGTGGCGAGTCGACTAGTTTGTAGGCGAGTGCACATGCAGATATACAAAGCGAGCAGACTAGAGTCAGACACCAGCCCCACAGCGGCCGTTTCAACACCTTCATTCAGCCTGTGTTAGGAAACATTATTCACGATTACAAACCAGTCTTCTGTCCAGTGACCTACACAGCTACGCCAAACACGTTCAAACAACAGGGAATAACACAAACACGAGCAAACAACGACTAGGAGTTCGGTGCACAAGTAGATCAAGAAGAGAGGGAGCCGTTTGAACGTGGATATGTCCAAAAGCAAGTGCCAAAACACAGGTCTGCTCAACCATTGTATTTCCTAAGGTTGCAAATCGGGTGTAGTTCCCAAATGAGTTGGGAAAGCTCGGTTAACAGTGCAAAAAACGTGCAGGGTTGGAACAGCGAGGGCCAGAAGGAGCCAACGAAGCACAAGCACGTAGGCCAAGGATTCAAACGTAAACCCAATGCAAGGAGTGCAACGTGTAGCCAAGCACGGTCTGAACAACATGCACCAACATTTCTGAGCACGGTGAAGCACGAGCAGATCAAATGAAGAGCGAGCTATCAACCTTCAAACCTATCATATGTTGAAACCTGAACACTGCAAAATGCCTCCAAAGCACACATGCAAGGCCATTGAGCACTTGAAGAGCACAAACACCCAAAAATACACCCACAAGAATCTCAAAATATGCAAGTAGAGCACATGCAAAAGCGAGAGCTTACACAAGCAACTACACGGTGGAGCAATGATGGTGAGCAACGTGATTCCGGTCCCCACACTCTGATACCATGAAGGAGTGTAGGATGAAGACCTGGAAGGAATTCACGAGCATCGAATAGTTGCAGTTCACCAAAGTGTAGGAGTTGCGAGATTGAAGCAAGCAAGCTTTGTAAAGCAATGTGCATGCATATGAGAGCTCAAGATTCGAAAATTGGAGTGGAATGGAAGCCTTAGTTTAGCTTGTATTGGCTTGACATAGATCAAAAGAGATGGTGTACATATAGGGGAGTGAATGTGTAACTCCCATGTAAGAGAATATTCCTCCATAATGGAGAAGAGGAGCTACTTTCCCAAATGGGAATGTAACTCCTATGACACACTTACACATATGACAGATTCTGTAAGAGAATATGTCATAACTAAGATGACACCTAGATCCATGTCCACCTAAGTGAGATGACTCACCTGGTGAGGTGGAATAACACTAAATAAGTGAATAAATATACCACCTACACCAGCAGACCCTTCACACCTCCACTCTTCATTCTTCCACCCAATCCCTTTCGGACTTCAAATTTTACTTCTTGCATGCAATTGCTAGTAGATAAATCAATTTAAAACAATATTAGCAATAAAAAACCTTGGGTCTCAACGTAAACCCAAAAAAACTATACATGATTTATTTATAAATATTGTAATGACTTATATTTAAATGGAATCAATAATAAAAACAATTTGTGGTGGTAAAAATAATTAATCCATTTACATTAATAAGGGGTGAATGTGATATTAAAAATAATTTTAAGAAAAATAGTCTATCTACATTAACTAGGGAAAATATGGTACTATAAATAATTACAAGATAACTAAATGCCATCTACTGATAATAAGTGACCAATGTTGTAGATTAGCCCTTAAAATTTCTAGTTAAGTCATAAAAACCCACGTGTCAAAATTTATAATAGTCTACAAACCACTCACATAAAAAATGTATGAAATATGAGTCACATAAACATCTTAAATCTTAATTTTTTATTGTAAAATATCGAAATGGGATGTTGTGGTTGAAGTCCCTTCCTCTCACCAATAAGAAGAGGAGAACCATTTGGGCATTTATCCCATAAACTATTATGGATGTGTCACTTCAAATTTAAACTCCTTGAGCTAAAGCAAAATATCTTGTTATGAACCAAGCTAATAATGGAAACATGGAGCTAGAGATAATGTGTACCCATAGGTAACAAAACAATTTTATTATTATAGTGAGGGCTTAAGGAAAGACCTAAGCATGTTACGGGTTGTGAGACAATATCTAATGGAAGAGAACTAGCTAGGATTACCATGCAATGTCTAGTAATGATGACGTGCATGACCAAAATCTCAAATATATGTTGCTTGGATAGATGAAGCGATGTATTGATGTATCATGGGATCTAATCATAGAAGTTGAAGATACTAATGAAACTACATCTACATGAGATGAATGTGAATTCCTACCACCATTAGAAGTTTTGTACAAAAATATAAGTGTTTGGATCAAATATTGATTAATATTTAGGTGTCGCACTAATCACAAACAAGAGTCATTTAGCGAGGATGTTAGAGAGAGAAAGTGTAGATTTATGTTATGAGGTGTTAATTTAGAAACATGATTGGGTAGCAGTATTTTGTATTTTTCTTTTAAACATAGTAGGATGCTTGAAGATTTTATTGATAATATTGATAGAAAATGAGTGCAAGGATACATAGAATATTTGGTGCTTGTTTAGATGTGGTTACAAGAGTTGGTACTATGTTGAGTGTAGACAAAAAATCATGCACTTTGGGTATTATTTAGTCTCGAGTCTCATACTACTATTCATATGGTTTTTCAGTGAAGAAAGTACTGATTAACCCATGTCCTTTGGCCATTTTACTTTGTATCTTGTAGTTACAGCTGACCTCCCGCATGTACTCACCAAGTCAGTTTTGACATTTAGTGTTGTTTTATCTCTGACTGGGGTGCCCCAGGATGCCCTAGTCCCATTTGGGGTACCATGATCCTTTTTACACTTTCCCACTAATTTTTGGGCACTTTCCAACCATTTGAGCTTTCTATCTTTTTAGTGGTCAGCCTTTTCAAGGTTAATTACAAAATTAGAAGAAGGGAACCATATATATATATATATATATATATATATAGTTATGCAACCATAATAAGGGACCAAACACTAGCCACTACTATCATCACCTAAGATTGCATCCATCAAAGGCATCTAAAACTACATTTGTATCCATCTAGATCCATCACAAGGCAAACAAGGATAGTTCATCTGCATCACACATCATAGGAGGGGAGTCTATTGTTTACATGCACACATTTACTACATTCTACACCTAGTTAGTTGCTCATTCTTTTTATAAAAAATAAGCTCATGCTTATTTTTTTGATAACTTACCTTCTTTTCCTCCTTCCTTGTGCTTCATCTCGAATTTCATGGATTTATGGCACTCAAATTTTTCTAGGTATTGCTTCATCAGATGGGAAATTTCTTCCCCTTTCCGAGAAAGTAAAGAAATCCTCCTAATTCATATTTTTGAGTTATGGCTCAACGGAGTTTGAAGGAAAATTTTCCCAAAATGGGCCGGTGGGCCTAAGGGAGAATTTTTACCAAGGAAATTTGGTGGATTGGTGGGGATGCGGAGGAAAATTCGGCACTTAGCCCTTTTTCAGGTTAAAAACTCAAGTTCATTTTCCGGCCCACGGGCCCGTGAAGAAAAATTTGCCCCCAGCCAATCAGGAAGTGCCATGTGGTAGGCCTAAGCGGACCGGCGAGTGATGGGAAAATTTTAGCACTTAGGAATTTTTGTCAAAATGCTCAAAGTCAAATTTTAGCCCACAGGCCCGAAGAAGGAATGAAGTGCACTCGCGGGGCCAGGGAGAAAATTTGGCACTTAGCTTTTTTGGGCAAAAAAGTTAAAGTCAAAAATCAGCCCGCGGATCTGACAAAGGAAAGTGGTCAAGGTTCCGCTCCAATCAGAGAGTGACACATCATCGGCGGAAGTTGGTGTGGTGGAAGAAAGTTAGGAATTTCACCCTCTTTGTCCAAAAATTTAAGGGTGCAAATTTGGCCGCATCCCTACATCCAATCAGATGATGACACGTGGCTATCAGCGGTGCAGGGAGGCCATCGGAGATACGGAGGAAATTTTTCCCTTTGCCATTTTTGGGAAAATCTAAAGGAGAAAAATTAAATTGAAGTTCCACATCAAATGAAAATTCACCACATGTCCAAGGCCCAACTAATCAAGAAGCACCGCGGTGGGGGTCGGGAGAAAGTTAAGTTTTTTCCTTTTGGAAAAAAATATTGAAGGAAAGAAATGAGCCCATGATCCCATCAGTGAATAGGAAGGTGCCATGTGTCCAGGCCATCGGAGGCGGGAAGCAGGGCGATGGAAGGATTTTTGAATTTTACCCTTTTGTAAAAGGTGTAAAAGAAGAAATTTGACTGCATCTCCTAGGCGAGTCAAGGTCGCCACGTGTCATTTCAAAGACACATCATCAAATCTTCGGCGGGCCATTGGAGAACATTGGAAAAATTTGTACTTTCACCCCGAAAAGGTAAAAATGTTGGTTTCAGTCCCATCCAATCAAAGCATGACACACGTCATAATCAGAGTGCGGGGTTGCGGGGATTTTTTCATATTTTTCCAAATTTGCAAAAAGGGGGAAAATGTCAGATTTTGGCCCGCCGACCCGATTTTTGACCTAATTTTTCCTGTTTTTGCCCAGAAAAATTACAGAGGGCATATCTTTCGATTCCAAGATCATATTTGGGCAAAATTAGATTTTTTGGAAAGATATCGATCCCCTCTATGCATTGAAGGCATAAAAACATCTTTTTGTGGATTTCAATGGAGAAAATGTGAAAAATGTCTTTCACCTTCAATGCATATCAGATTGCTTTAAACAAGTCATTTTTGCTTAGAGCCATCATGGTTATCTTCTCCATAGACGCCAAGGATGGAGAATCAACTCAATTTAATAGGGAGAAATCTAGAATGTCTTCTCACGCCTTCGTTCCAAGAGTAGATTGCTTCGAAGACAACGATTTATTCCATTTTCCATTTTTTCTTCTCCAGCACGTAGGTAGAAAAAGAAAAATCAATTTAATGATTTTACAGGCTGATTTGAAAGAGATTAATGGCTGGTGGTTGAGGAAAAGATCATATTTGCTTCCCCTTCTGTTTTCTCTCTCTTTCTTTGGCTATAAATGGAAAGGATTTAATCTTTGTAATGGTTGGATGTTTTTACTCTGCATCTCCCTTTCTCTTTGTTCTACAATGCGAGTTTGTGGAGTTTTCAAGCCTTTCCATAAAATTTGTAACACATTTTTGCCTCTTGGCCATTGTAATGCCTTGTATCAATTCTTTGGAGCAATAAAATAAGCCTGTGGGTGATTTTCAGCCCCTTTCTTACTTCCATTGCATCTTTTCTAATATTTCCATTACAAATCTAGTTATCTGTGCATATGAGTTGTATTATTTTATGGTCTGTGTTTAACAATAGAGTGGAAGTTCATCATTCCTTGGTGCATCACCTCTTTAGTTTAGATTTCAATTTTTGCAATTTCTTAACCTTGGTCCCTTGGAAAGATTTAGAGTAGGACTTAGAATAGATCCTCTGCAAAATGAATGCATGCACCTAAACAGAGAATAGGAACCAACCTTTAATCTGGAGAGTTTTTTTACCATTTTTGCAAGTCCCACACTTGGGGAAAAAATTCAATGTTGTGTAATCACACTGGATGCCCATTATCAAACTAGAAATCTGAGAAACATCCAGGGGTGCTGTGATTTTACACTAACAGTTTTGGCACACCGAGTGGGACCTTAGAGGTCTTCATCTTCATTGCAACAAAGTTGATGTGTATTTGTTGCAAGTTTCTTACTTAAAGATCCTTTATTTACACATCTGGCGACTCCAAAAGGATAGAATCAATTGGTTTCAGCAGTCCAAGCTTGAAGATTCATGAGAAGAATCCAAACAAGGTCAAGAACAAGAGAAGAAGGATTGTTTGTCTATCTCCACTTGTCCCCAGAAAGAAGAGAGAGGAAGAAGGATTCAAAGATCTCCATCTCCACCAAATAGAACTCTATCAACTCCTCCACCTGGTAGACCTTTCATCTAATCAACAAGAGTTCTAAGGCCAATCAGAATGGCACAACCAAATCCTTATGTCAACTTTACTGGAAACAACCCACTTGCTCTCAATGCACAAAATCCAGTTCCAGTTGTAGCATTAAAGAACATCCCATATTTCACTAGAGAAAACCAAACTACTCCTCGTGACCACGTCCAAGACATTGCAAATGTCATACAATTCATGAGATTGCTGAAATGGATATTGTTGTCAAGTTGCTAGCATCCTCCTTCAAAGGAAAATCCTTGCAATGGTTCAAAAGTCTGAGAGCAGGCTCTATCACAAGTTGGGACAATCTATGCACAACCCTCCATGACCAATTTGGAGAAAAGGGGATAACTTGTCCCTATTGGAGTAGCTGACAACTATCAAGAGGGCTCCTAATGAGCAGCTAACTGACTTCAACTTCAGATTTCAAAGAACTTGGGATAGAATCCCATTGGCCATGAGACCAATAGCAGAAGGTGCTTTCCTTTACTTTCTCAAAGCTTTAAATTCTGATATTGCAATGTTGATTCAATCCATGGGAGGTGTAACCTTACCTGCAACCTATAGTATCTCCATTAGGGCTGAGAATTATTTAATACAGGCTGGTAAACTTGCACCTAGACCACCCATGCCTCTATATCCAGAATTAGGAAGCCCAAGTACTAGCCAAGCACCTACATTAGCTCCCATTCCCACTCCCAGAAATCAGAGTTTAAATGAAACCTCTACTTCATCTTCTAGTGCCTCAAATGAGCTGCAAGAGGTCATGAAACAATTGTAAAATTTGGGTAATGAGTTGGTTACACTTAAGATTCAACAAACCCAAAGTTTCATGCCTCCTATCAGCCTCAAGCTTAACCCAATAGACCACCATTTCAGCCTAATAGGCCACCCTTCCAAATGAAAATCAGAATCAAGTTAGGCCTCCTGCCAATAGACCTTTCCAACCCTATAATCCTAATACTGCTTCTACATCTAGAGCCTTGTGCCAGTACAAAAATAATATGGCTCAAGAATATGACTAGTATTTCCCATAAAATCAACCTCAAGACTAGTAAATGTGCTATAATGGTGCTGAATACCAAGCCCTAACGATTACAAATGAGTAAGTCAAGTAAAAACAAATCAGCAACAAGGAACATCTCAACAAGGGGCAGCTCCAAGTGAGACCACACTTGTGAATTGGCAGGCTGAAGACTTCTGTGGGATGAATCAAATACCTCCTCAAAATGTAGCAGATAATACAAGGTCCAAGAAGAGGAACATTGGAGAGGAACAATCACCAAGCTCAAGTGATTCACAACCTTCCATCACTCCACAAGGTGTTGGAAAGCAAAATGTAGCTCCAAATGTGCAAGGGCAGCCCAAGCCAACTTCTAGACCAGCCCAAATACCAACTGTTGTAGCTCATGTGCAAGAAAATAATGTGTAGGCCAAAGGGCAGCAAAGAGATGGTTCATCCCCATTTAATATCATTGAACAAATGAAGAAGACCAATGTGAACATATCTATGTGGGAATCACTTTCCATCCCAGGACAAAGGGATCTCTTACAAGCTGCCATGAAGAATTGGTCAACCTCAAATCAGCCACCTCATGTGCAAGAGAAGGTACTCACCAATGCAACTCAGCTGAAGAAACCATGGAGGGCAGCAAGGTAAGAATTTGAAGCCCCCACCCTTCTATGTGTCATTGATTGTTGGGAAACATTTGGTGCACAATTGCATGATAGATTCAGGGGCAAGTAGTTCAGTGATGCCAAAGCAGATAGCTGATCAATTGGGCATAAAATATGAGCCAGTCCTCAAAGGAGTAGTGCAATTAGATGGGACAACAATATCAACTATTGGAATCATCAAGGAACTAAGCCTTACCTTGCATGCATGCCCAAATGTAACAGTTTTACAAGATGTGTCTTGTGATTGATCTTCCACCACTCTTTGCCATATGTTTGTCAAGGGATTTCACAGCTAGAATTGGAATTGGATTTTTACCTAACATATGCTCTTTAGAACAAGGTATGGGAAAAGAGCAACAATCATATCTGAGCCTATTGCCAATTTCCATATTGAACCTCACACTCCAAGCCCAATCAATGCAAATTGTTCATCTTTTGACCAAGAAGACTATCCAAGCACACATGAAGCTGACACCAAGGTTGGAGGAATTCCAGATTTGACTCTTGATGAGTGGGAAAACAAGGTGCATGCTTTTGATCCCTACAAGGAAATAGAAGAATCGAGCTAGGAGTCTTGTTATCCAAAATTCACCCCTCAAGGTAATTTTGATAACATGCATCAAATTCTTTAGTCCCAAGCAATTATATTGATTCAAGGCAAAAATCGTGTTTGATGGATCCCCAAGGCTTCTTTCTAACTCTGGTGTCCAAGAGGAAAACCCAACAAGTTTTAAAAATGTGACAAAGTTTTAGAAAACAAGCTTGGGCATGCTCATGAAAACGGCTAAGTCCTAGTCCTGAAGCTTTGAGACATGAGGGACATCTAGGCGCGAATCGGCAAGAAAGGCTACCAAGCGATAAATCTAGAGCAAAGGGACATCCAGGATAGTTAGGACGTGTGGGACGCGAGTGAACAAGTTAAAGTGTATAAAATCGACTAAGTGATCTTTCAACAGTTATAAGAACAGAGTATGGGATCAAAGGATGATTTTGAGCGCCTTTCGCATCAAATCCAACCGGCCAAGAGAAAAAGCTTATCAAGTTTGGGAAATCTGGAGGACAAAAGTGCGATGAGGTGGACAAACCGGCCGAAAGAGATAAAACATGAGACTTATCCATGTGATTTGGGCCATCCATGCCAGAAAATACGCGGAGGTTTGAAAGTGACGAAAATTATCAAGAGCCGAGGCCGAATGGAATCTCGCCAAATGTCTTTATCAGCAAATAGGAACAAAACAAAGTTTCCAATCGGCCAAAGTAGGAGATTTTCATCCAAATGATAGCTGGGAAAAAGGTATCGTGGGACGTGAAAATCCGAGAGCGTATCCCCATAGGCAAAGAAGAAAAGTCAACGTTTGACCCGTGAATCTTCAAACGCCATAACTTTTGACTCAGACTCGATTTTCATAAAATTGGAATTTCTGGAATGAGATCCGATTTTAATGAGGGTAGATATATTTAATTAATAGAAACATATTCAGCTCCAATCGGGATTAATGCTCATTCCCATCGAAATGACCCAAAAGAGCCTCTAATGACCCAAAATAACAAGTTAATGCACTCGAGAGACCATAACTTTTGCATTTCTCAACGAAATCACACAAAATTGGTACCATTGGAATCATGGCTCCGATTACGATGCACATAAATCAATAAATTCTAGATTTGGTTTTGGATATTGATCAATATTTTTAATAAAACGTGGCTGGGTTCATAACTAGTCCCAATCGTTTTTTGATTTGGTGGTTGAAAGGTGCAATTAAGAGGCATGGTCATCATTCTTTTCTAACTCCCTGCACATGGGACAAGTATGGGGAGCCTTTTTCAAGTAATATATAATCATTTTAATCCTTTTAATGCCTCTTACAGGTGGTTGAAGGATAGATTTTGGGATTTCCATTTTCCCTTCTCTTTCCCTTCTCATTTTTCTATAAGTTGGAGTGTTGGGCTCATTGTAAAAGGAGAGTTTTCCAGATAGCAAAGCTCTGTCAAAATTGCTTTGTGAAGCCAATGTGCTGCAGGCCCTTGTAGTGGACTCCTTGCATGGTGATCCATGCCCTTATCTTGTAATAGATTGAAGCTGCATATCATGAAGCAATAAAATATCGGTTTGTGGATGTATCTTCCCCCACGGCGTGTTTTCTTGCATTCTTCTTGTCCCTTTAATATTTCCACAAGAATATTGTGTCTATTATTATGTTCTTGCAGGGATTCATTATTATTGTGCATGTTTGGAATATCGTTGTGAATGCATTTTGCTATATTATGGAGAACTGTCATCACCTCTTCTAGTGTGCACTTTGCTTACGTATTTCACGCATTTGGAGACTACTCTCACACCCTCCTTCTCTAGTGTATCACCGCTTTAGTGTAGGCTTTCATTTTATGCATTCTCTCTCCCTATTCCCTTGGAATTTTATATTAGGATAAGTTTCCCGCATTAGAGAAGATTGTGGCGGGTAGTTTAGGAGCAAGAACATTTGATGAAACTTTCTGGGAGGTCTATCTCAAGTAGCAAGTCCCACAACTTGGAGATAGTGCCCATGTTATCCAATCACACCGTGAGTTCAAGTATATGTGCTTGTATAAACATAAAGGTGCATTGAGTCGGTGATAACAAGTCTATTGCTTGCATGAAGAGAATAATCCTCTTCCTAGTATCACCAAGTTAGAAACCCAAGATGATAATGAGGTATGGCAACTTTTCTTTGATGGTTCAAGAAGTAGACAAGGTGTTGGAGGTGGTGCAATGCTTGTTTCTCCACAAAAGGTTAAGTATTATTCAGCTTTTAGATTCCAGTTTGCATGCTCTAACAACATTGCTTTGAATATGAGGCTTTGATCCATGGATTGCATTGGTCAAGGAAGAGAAGCATTAGAAATCTGTAGGTCTTTGGTGACAGTGAGTTGATAGTAAATCAAGTTAAAGGGCAGCATGCTACAAAGAATGATCTGCTCAAGAGTTATAAGAACAAATTTTGGGACCTCATTGAGGATTTTGAGGCCTTTGGCATTAACTCCATCCCTAGGAAGAAGAATGAAGCAGCTGATAGGCTTGCAACAATTGGAGCAAATTTTGATGTTGTGAAGAGTATCAAAAGGGACAAAACACAGCAACATATCCACGTGATTGTGAGGCCATCAGTCTTAGACAACAACATAAGTGGCACTGTTTGAGAATGATCAGTAGATCATTAATTTTTTGCAAGAGGAGGCTGAATTCTCCACTAAAAATCAAGACAAATTAGAAGTTAGTACGGTGATCAAGTGGTCTTGAGGACCAAAAATTTCCAAAGGGACTTGTAACTTTATAGTCTATCTTCAATCCTAATGATCAATTTAGGAAGGAGAAAACAAACATCCAAGTCAAAGGAGAAGATTCGGAATCCATCTTAGTTGGAGAAGGCAAAACACTTCAAATTGGCAAAGTGGCAATCGAGACAAGAGAGGTATGATTTCATACAACTTTTCCTAGAGTTCCCATATGTATTTGTTTGGAGCTATGAAGACTTGAGAGGTTTCAATCCCAAGCTAGCACAACACACAATTGAACTGGATCCAGATGCTAAGCCCATCAGGAAAAAGCAAAGGCCAGTCAACCCACACATTGAGCCTCTAATGAAGAAGGAATTGAACAAGTTAATAGAGGCAAGTATCATATTCCCCATTAAGAATTCAAGCTAGGTTGAAAACTTGGTTCCAGTTAGAAAGAAGAGTGGGGAAATTAGGTTGTGTGTAGACTTTAGGTATTTGAACAGAGCATATCTCAAGGATAACTAACCACTTCCATCTATGGAGCAGATTTTGTAAGTTGTTGCTTTGCTCGAGAGGTTTTAATTGCTAGATGGTTATTCAAGGTACAATCAGATCATGGTGAAGGAAGATGATCAGTTTAAAATAGCCTTCACCACCAAATGGGGAACCTATGCATACAAGAAAATGCCATTTGGATTGTCTAATGTTGGAGCCACTTTCCAAAGGGCAATGGATATGGCATTCAAGGGATTGATCAATAAAATAGTTCTGATTTACCTTGATGATATCACTATGTTTTCTAAAAATGTAGCAGACCATCTCTTTCATTTGAGACAAGTCTTTCAGAGGTGTAGAAGATTTGGGATATCCCTAAATCCCAAAAAATGTATATTCATGGCCCATGAAGGAAAACTTCTAGGCCACATTGTTTCCAAGGAAGGGTTAGTAATTGACCCAGAGAGAGTTGAAGCAATCAAAGCATTGCCATTTCCAAGCCATAAGAAATCTCTTCAAAGATTCTTAGGAAGAATCAATTTTGTCATAAGGTTTGTTCTAGACTTTTTGCTCTTGTCAAGCCAATAACATTGATGTTGAAGAAGAGTGTGGCATTCAGTGGACAATGAAGGAAAGCAAGTTTTGAGGTGATCAAAGAAGATCTATTTCATGAGCTCCAATTCTCATTAATCCATATTTCTCCATCAATTTTTGTGATTTATGCCTTCGCTGGAAGTGACACAATCTCTGCAATTTTGGTGCAACAGAACAAAGAAAATACAGAGCAACCAATTGCCTTCTTCAGCCAAATCCTGAAAGATTATGAAATGAGGTATTCTTACATTGAAAAACACGTTCTGGTGGTAATTAGAAGCTTGAAGAATTTTAAGAACTTAGTTTCAAATAACAAAATCCATCTTTTGGTATCCCACGTAGGAATTAAAGACTTCCTTCTTAACAAGGATTTGAATGAAAAACGTGTTGGGTGGATCACTCATGTCATGGAGTATGACATTGAGATCAAGGTCACCAAGCTGGTCCGTGGAAGAGGATTGTGTGAGAAATTAGCCTTGAGCCAACCAATTGAAGCAAGAAAAGGAAAGGATGTTGTTTTGGTGTTGCAGGACAGCCAAGAACAAGGAAATGGTCAAGAGGAAAATGATGGTGTATCACTCCTTGTTGGACCCAAGATATAATTCACTTCTTATAGACCAGCCTTTTCCCTCTAGAAATGAGCAAGGTAAAGAGGAGGTATTTTAGATTGTAGGCCATTCCTTTTGTGCTTGTTAATGGCGTTCTGTTCAGAAAATATATCAATGGCATTCTGTTGAGATGCGTTGGGACATATCAAATTGAGAAAGTGTTACAAGAATTCCATGATGGAGCAGCTTGGAGGTCATTTTTCCCCACATGTAACAACTCTCAAGATCATGAGGGTGGGTTATTATTGGCCCAAAGTATTCAGTGACTGCTATGCATGGATAAAGAAGTGTAAAAAATGTGCATTCTTCACTGGTAAAGAGAGGTTAGCAGCCCTTCCATTGAATCCAATTTTAGTTTACCAACCATTTATGCAATGGGGATTGGACTTCATTGGAGTCATCAATCCAAACTCAAGCCAAGGGCACAAATGGATTCTAACAACAACATATTACTTCACTAAGTGGACTGAGGTAGTAGCACTCAAAGAAGCCAATGAATCTAGCATTCTAGATTTCTATGAAGGGTTAATAACCAGGTTTGGTATACCATCCACCATCATATCAGAAAATGCATTGGCATTCATAGGTTCTAAGATCACTGAATGGGCTGTTAAGAATGGAATATATTTGAGCACTTCATCAAACTATTACCCTCAAGGTAATGGCCAAGCTGAGTCCACAAACAAGAATTTACTAAGGATTATCAGAAGGACTCTTGATGAAAATAAGAGAACTTGGCATACTAAGCTCAAATCAGCTCTATGGGTTGATAGGATAACTCCCAAGAGATCCACAGTAACTCTCCATTCAGACTTGTTTATGGGAAAGAGGCAGTCTTGCCTATATCACTTGAGTTGCCAACATTGGAACTCATGAAGCAACTGGAATTGTTAGAGTTTGAGCCAATGGAGGTTAGATATGCCGAGTTGATGGAGTTGGAAGAAGTAAGAGAGCATGCAACTCAAGCAATAGAAAAGGACCAAGCCTTAGTCAAAAATTCTTTGACAAAAGGGCAAGAGAAAGGACCTTCCAAGTTGGAGATTTAGTGTTGAAATGGGATGCAGACCGAGCAAAGCCAGGAAGACATTCAAAATTTGATTCCATTTGGAGTGGCCCTTACATGGTCACAAGTTGCAAAAGTAGCAATTCCTTCCAATTGTCTACATTGGAAGGTGAAGAAATTCAGATTCCAGTGAATGGGATCTACCTCAAACATTGTTGCTGAAAAGGAAAGGTTTCACCCTTGTACATACTAGTTTAGATTTTCAATTTCCTAAGTGCTTGTGCACATTGTTTTGTTGTAGTTTAGGTTGTTTTCTTCCTAAGTTCTTTGCACATCTCTGCATGTTCTATTTGGAACATGTATGATTTCTAATTTTGTACATAGTGTTTTGTGGAGCTGTGTTGCCTCTTGCAGTGCTTGCCCTTGGCATTTGGTCAGAATCAGTGTCATTTTTAGTGGGTTTCCAAGTGGCTAAGGGGCAGTTTTTCAAGTTTAGATCAGTTGCAGGCTATAATCATGACTCCATGCCCAATGGATACTTCAAGGTAGCTGATCACTTCATCTAGCAGGCAGATGACCCCTCTGAGTCACCAAAATTGTTATAAAAATAAGCTCATGCTTATTTTTTGATAACTTACCTTCTTTTCCTCCTTCCTTGTGCTTCATCTCAAATTTCATGGATTTTGGAACTCAAAATTTTCTGGGTATTGCTTCATCAGATGGGAAATTTCTTCCCCTTTCCAGAAAGGTAAAGAAGTCCTCCTAACTCCTTGTATTTTTTGAGTTATGGCTCGACGGAGTTTGCAGGGAAAATTTTCCCAAAATGGGCCGGCGGGCCTAAGGGAGAATTTTTTCCAAGGAAATTTGGCGGATTACCGGGGATGCGGAAGTAAATTCAGCACTTAGGCCTTTTTCAGGGTTAAAAACTCAAGTTCATTTTTTTACCTGCCCGAGGCCTCGCAAAGAAAAAATTTGTGCCCCCAGCCAATCAGGAAGCGCCACGTGGCAGGCCTAAGCGGACATGAGGAGTGATGGGAAACTTTTAGCACTTAGGCATTTTTGTCAAAATTCTCAAAGTCAAATTTTATCCCGCAGCCTTAAGGAATGAAATGCACTCGTGGGGCCAGGAGAAATTTTGGCACTTAGCTTTTTTGGCCAAAAAAGTTAAAGTCAAAATTAGCCCGCGGATCCGACAAAGGAAAGTGGTCAAGGTTCCGCTCCAATCAGAGAGTGACACGTCATTGGCGGAAGTTGGTGCGGTGGAAGAAATTTATGAATTTTGACCTCTATTTGTCTAAAAATTTAAGGGTGTGAATTTGGCCACATCCCCGCATCCAATCAGATGATGACATGTGGCTATCAGCGCTAAGGCGGGCCATCGAAGATACAAAGGAAATTTCGCCCTTTTGTTGAAAAATCTAAAGGAGAAAAATTAAACCGAAGTTCCACATCCAATGAAAAGTCACCATGTGTCTAGTCCATGTTAGCAGCGCCACGGTGGGGGTTAGGAGAAAGTTAAGTTTTTTCCTTTTGGCCAAAAATATTAAAGGAAAGAAATAAGCTCGCGATCCCATCGCTGAAATAGGAAGGTCCCACATGTCCGGTAGCGGCGGGAAGTGGGGTGACGGAAGGATTTTTGACTTTTGCCCTTTTTACAAAAGGCGTAAAGGAAGAAATTCAACCGTATCTCCTTGGCGAATTAGAGGTCACCATGTGACATTGTGACACGTCATCAAATCTTCAACGGGCCATTCAAAGAACATTGGAAAAATTTGCACTTTAACCCCAAAAGGTAAAAATGTTAGTTTCGCCCCCATCTAATCAAAGCGTGACATGTGTCACAACGGAGTCATGTGGGCTGTGGGAGTTTTTGAGATTTTTCCAATTTGCAAAAGGGGGAAATATCGATTTTGGCTTGCCAACCCGATTTTCAACCTAATTTTGCCCTATTTTGCCCAAAAATTACAGAGGGCATATCTTTTGATTCCAAGATCAAATTTTGAAAAAATCAGATTTTTTGGAAAGATCTCGATCTCCTCTATGCATTGAAGTCATAAAAACATCTTTTTGTGGATTTTAATGGAGAAAATGTGAAAAACATCTTTCACACTTTTAGTGCGTATCATATTACTTTGAACAAGTCATTTTCTACTCGAGTCACCATGATTGTCTTCTCTCCGGCCAAGGATGGAGAATCAGCTCGATTTGATAGGGGAAACCCTAAAATATCTTCTCATGCCTTCATTCCAAGATCAGATTGCTTTGAAGACAATGATTTATTCCATTTTCTATTTTTTCTTCTCCACCACGCAGGTAGAAAAAGAAAAATCAATTTAATGATTTTGCAAGCCGATTTGAAAGAGATTAATGGTTGTTGGTTGAGGAAAAGATCATATTTGCTTCCCCTTTTGTTTTATCTCGCTTGCTTCAGCTATAAATTGAAAGGATCTGATCTTTGTAACGGTTGGACATTTTTACTCTGCATCTCCATTTCTCTCTGTTCTACAACGCGTTTTTGGAGTTTTCAAGCCTTTTCATAAAATCTGTAACACGTTTTTTTCCTCTTGGCCATTGTCATGCCTTGTATCAATTCTAATAAAATAAGCTTGTGGGTGATATTCAGCCCCTTTCTTACTTCCATTGCATCTTTTCTGATCTTTCCATTAAAAATCTAGTTATCTCATGAATATGAGTTATATTATTTTATGGTCTATGTTTAACAAAGAGAGTGGAAGTTCATCATTCCTCGGTGCATCACCTCTTTAGTTTAGATTTCAATTTTGGAAATTTCTTAACCTTGGTCCCTTGGAAAGATTTAGAGTAGGATTTAGAATAGATCCTCTAGCAAAATGAATGCATGCACTGAACAGAGGAATAGGAACCAACCTTTAATCTAGAGAGTTTTTCCCATTTTTGCAAGTCCCACACTTGGGGAAAAAATTCAATGTTGTGCAATCACACTGGATGCCCATTATCAAACTAGAAATCTGAGAAACATCCAGGGGTGTTGTGATTTTGCACTAACAACTAATTCACATGCCATCCCCTTCATATGCATCTTTATTTTTTTAGGGGTTTGATGCTTGGGCTGTGGTTTTGCATGTCTTTCCTTCATTTCTAATTTACAACAACATACAATGTAGTCCATTGACATACACCCGAAAGGAAGAAAAGGTAGGTAGTCATTTAATGATAAATCTAAGGAGGTTTATAAAGATTTTCACAGACACTGGGTGCCCAAATCTCGGACCAAAGGACCCTGTGGCACCCCAATCCTTCCCTAGGTACCCCAATCCAACCTACTATTCAACATCTATGCTTTCTGGAACTTTTATGTGATAATTCCTACATTCTATTTATATGTTCTTATCTCGCAACATAGTCTCGACATATCTATGAATCAGCTAAGATTATTCTTAACCATTCTTGCACATCAAGGTTTCACATTTTTATTTTCTTAGCGGTTTGGGTTACTTTCTTTATTAACTTAGCTTTTATTTACTATTGTGCATAATATTAGATTAACTTAGATTAATCCACATTTTAGTTAACCATAGAGAAAATTCAAAGGATAGGAAAATGGATACATTCTTATGCTCACAATATATTTACTCAATGTGTATACACCTTATTTTTGATGCTTTCTTACACTTTCTCTTGTGCAGGGTTTTGATTCATTTCTTGAGTGGGTGCCTCCGTGGGCTTGTCGAGATTGGGATGTGACTAGATTTGGTCACGTAGGCTAGACAACAACATTTGCAAAATATTGCTATTATGTCATAGTTACCTTATCCTTATTTTATTGCTCCTTTTGTCCATGTCTTATACCCATTATGTCCATTTGATTCATTATGTTCACTTATCTACATTCATTTACAATCTTATCACTACTTTGGGTCATCTTCAACCTTTGTCATTATTCATTTATTTCTCGATCTCCACCTCACTCTATTTTGCACCATTTGAACTAAGCTTTCCCTAAGTTCGATGCCATTTCTCATGGTCGATGGTACCAGTTTGGTTTTTTCCATGAATGACGTCATTTCCCATGAGAAATCTTGTTGGGTATAAATATCCTACCAATTTTTCCATCTTAGGATCACTCATTCATCATTCCAAAACACTTCACTTTTTTTCACATCGACACTTGTACACATGTTCTCACCTAGTTATTGGACTTGAGGTTTTGGAGCTTTCCCTTTTCATTTGGGTCACCATAATGAGCTAGGACTGGAGGTATTCTTCTCGAGATTTCCCATTCTCCACCCATAGTGATTCTCTCTCGGTGATATTGTCTCGAGGAGGATCATGCATCAATAATCACATTCTAAGTAAGTATTTATAGCCATTATTTGTCATTTGTTTCATGTTTATTGTTGTGTGGATGGTTAATCATTCATTACTATAGACTAGGGTATATGTTTGTTATGATCTATTGCTTTGTCTTATTATGTTATGCCCCTTGGCTTTATTCATCTCCCGATCTACCTTATTTTGAATCCTAGTAAGATACCTATATTTATTATAGATATATGTCTTGGAAACCTAAAAATATCCTAGGGTTAGGATAAATATCCTCTAGAATTATGACATTTGAATTTCTTGAGCACAATTGGTATCCACATATTGTGTGTAGGCCTAGATTTGATCCCCAACATTTGGAAACCTATGTGAGGATTCATCTTAGCCTGCCATACATTATGGTGAACCCAACATGAAACTTAATCCAAAGTCATTCTTATTTTTACATTTTCCTACTTTTATTAGGAAAATAGCCATTGTGTAAGTCCCCTTTACAGTGACTAATCTCACATGTGTATCTTCTTTTTGATCTTACGCCATCGACTCGATATGGATAGTTACACGACCAATTTTTTTTTAGATGTTTTCCATATCTCACTACCCTATCATTTTTCTATGCCATTTTCCCCTGTACATATTTGCACAATCGATCATCATATTAGGATTTGCAGCAACATCTTCTTATTTTAAGAATCATCCTATTTATCACATCTCCTCTCAAAATTGTTCTAGTTATATTTAACCCTTTCAACATCCCTATGACGGGGTCCTTGGAATCACTCGTCGTGAAAGGTAGTAGTCTAGGATAAATATAATATATTCCATTCACTATTCTTACAACAATGAACAACTCAATGGATCTTAACACAAAATTCACAATAGCTATATATAAGAGACTATAAAGGAAACATATAAACAAGAGAAAGAGATGCAACAATAAGCTAGATGTATATAACTAAATTAAGAACAAATACCTAAATTCGAGAGTAGAATCAATATATGTTATTTCATTCCTTCATCTCCACCTAGCAACATCAATTTAATTATATCTCCTTCAACCGTGTAGATCCACGCCATAGACCACTTTATTTTACTTGGGACAATATCATCTAACTCCATTCCTCCCTAACATAATACCATTGACCTCACGTGTATCAACATGAATAATTACATTATGTATTAGCCTTACAAGTGAATGCAACGTCCTAGAAATTGGAGAAAACTATCCCATATATCATTAGAAACCATAATAATAATGAATATTACACACCCATCAAAAACAGACAATTGATCACGGTTTCTCAAGATATGGGTCATATGGAAGAAATATTCTTGAAGCCTTATACAAATTCCATTAATAATGCAAATCCCTAGCAATTGGAGCAATACCTGATCAATCTCCAAATTAGAAAAAATTTAACGATGAATATTCATAATTAGGTGAATAATAGAGATTTTCTAAATCCCATTTGGCTATTTGGTCATCAATTACCTACTCCTTCTTTTCCAAAAAATATCACAATTGTTAGTAATTCCTACTAATATAGCCAAAGGATTTTTAGTCTAAATGATTTTTTTAATAAATCACCTTCAAATTAAAAATCAAGGATTGAAAACAATGTTTGCATCGTCAAAGATTATATGGGCCCTTGGATCACAATCACCGACATTAGAGAGGGAAATTTTTAAATTTAATTGAACTCGCCATATATATAACACTTTTTTGTTGCGAATTAAAAACTAGTGACTTCGCCATTCATCCAAATAAAAAAATCAACAATAGAATATTGCTTAGTGCTTACAAAATTTAGATAAACAAATCTCTTATAGGATGCCGCATTCAAGTTTACGGTGTAGTGGCCTATAAGTAATTGGTAATCCAATTGATCAATGAACCATTTTAAATTTGATAACATGCATGTGATCATGTGATGTCACATTTATTTCTTTGCTTGTTTGAGTTAGCAATACTATTACAATTTGTGATGATTTTAAAATTGTACTTTCTTAATTTTCGACAATGTTAGTAGAAGTGTGAGTGTTAGTGTAGGCTATTATTTATCATTTTATATATTTATTAGGATAATTATTATACTTGTGTTAACCCTACACTTGTTGGGTTAGCTTTCTTAGGTGTACTAGTTGTGTGCGGTTGGCTTACTAGTTGTGTTGAGTTAGCTTCTCAATTATGTGGAGTTATCATACTAGTTTTTGGAGTTAACTTAACTACTAGTATCGGTTAGTGGGAGTTCTTCACCACTGATTTATGTAGCAGTTGCACTTCTCTCCTCCAATATGTACATATTTCTTATTGAGTAATTCATGTCGGTGTATTGTAATGTATTAAGCAATATGGATTATGGTGTATTTCCATATATGGTATTTTAGCTCTTCTTTTTGCAAATCTAATGTGGTGTGCTATTATCATCGATATCGTGGCTTGGAACAATCTTATTATTTATCCTTTCATGGTATCAGAGTGTTAGATGTGTATACATCCATCTCTAAGTTTTTTGCAAGCAAAGGTTTAGTGTTTTCATATATTTTAGAATTTGTTAGCATTTTTGTTGCAGATTCCATTTTTACTCAAAACAGAGGGCTCTATTTAATTCGGAAGGTTGAAAAACTCTTGAAAAAAGTGTAAACTTGGACATTGAAGGAGAAATGTTATTTTGAGTTTATTTTAGTTTTATAGAGGTGAAAAATACACGTACAAATCCACTTAGAAATCAGTCGTGGGAAAACATCTTTGTCAGGGAAGTAAAAAGTCTAAAAATGGTTTCGGGTTTTTCACCTTTGTACGCAGTGTTATTTCTTCCACTTTGCAGAATTCATTTTTGATGAGAATATGAACATTTACAAATCCATGCTATGGAAATTCTTATCGGGAAGTAGAAAATCCAGAGAAATGGTTTTTACGTTTTACTGGTTTTTTTGCATTCGGTAATGGGATTTTTTTCTTCCGCTTCTTTGAGTTTCTGTTTGACATGGAATTATAAATCATACTTTCTGTGCCATGGGAAGAAATCTTTGTTGGATAAGTAGAAAGTCCGGGAAAATAGTTATTAGGTTTTTCATCTTTGGTAATGGGTTTTTTTCTTTCCACTTTGCAACGCTTCCTATTTCATAAGGATGTTGAAATCTTCACTATCCGTGCCATTGGGAAATCGGTACCAAGGAGGTAGAAATTCTAGAAAAATGCTTTCTGGTTTTTTACATTTGATAATGGTTTTTTTATTTGGATTTAAAAATTTCATGTGTCTGTGAGGATTTGAGGATCTTGGAAATCTGCTCCAGAGAGAGAAAATCTAGAAAAACCATTTTTGGGTTTTTATGGGTTTTTCACATTCGGTATTGGGGTTTTTTCTTATTCGATTTTGCAGATATAGAATTGGAAAGTTTTTTCCAGAAAATAAATCGAAGATTTAGGGCATTTTATTTATTTTTATTAAAGCACAAACTTGAAAAATTTGTATCTTTTGATCGGTAACTTGGATTTGAGTGCCATTTTTTTCAAAAGTGCTTGTTTTTTCATGCTTGTTCCACTGGAACTATTTATTTTGAGAAATAAACTAAAAATTTAAAATTTCATGTTTGTAACACACACTCAATTATAAAGTGCCACCATTTATATCTCTCTTATTTGTTGAGATATTTTATATATGTATTTTTGACACATTTTTGGCATGTTGATAGTCTCTCTTGTGGGGGAGCTATTATGGTGAATCCTAGTTTTAGTTTGTCAGTGTTTGAGTAGTTGATTTTAGAAACTCATACAAATATGTGGTGTCACTCTACCCATTCAACAATATGGGAGGGTGTGGTGTTGATACTATTTCTTCGGGTTTCGTGACCTTGTCTTGTTATATGTTGATATTGCTTCTTCAAGTTTCGTGTCCTTGCCTTGTTACCTTGGATTTTGTTGGATCGTGGCATTTAATTTCTTTAAATCTCGTGTCCTTGCGTTGTTTCCTTGGCTATTATTCCTGGATCATGACACACCTATTTTTAGTAGTTGATCGATTATGTTTGGTGTTTTTTTGCACTTTTGACATCACTCTATTGACAGTCTCCTTGCATGGAGCTATTCTAGTGAAGCCCAGTATCAATTTCTTTTGAGTTCTATGATTGAGAGGTGGATTCGGACCATAGTGTGCACCAAAAATTTTCAGCATTGTATAATTTTTGGAGCTGAGATTCTTGGGATGCATTACAACGGGAGTTTTCTCTCTCTACTTTGTTATTACTAGTTTTGGGTACCTTGCGGTGTCCATTTTTCTAAGTTATTATACATGGGTACCTCATCAGGCCTTGTTGCTAGGACCCACCTTCTTTTTAGCCCACCTAAGCTCTACTTAAGAGGGGTGTTAGTGTAGGTTATTATTTATCATTTTATTTTTTATTAGGATAATTCTCGTACGTGTGTTAGCCATACACTTGTTGGGTTAGATTTCTATTAGGATACGTTGGTTTATAGATTAGCTGTCTTTCTTATCTCTTATCTTTTATCACATCATTCTCTGCTGATATTGTGGATCTTCTCAGTCCAGTTAGGGAGTCAGTTCGGATTTCTGTCCTATATAAACTGTACGTGTGCTTTGTTCTAGTCAGAATAATATGAGATAAATACTATCTCTTCTTATTTCTCTTTCTGTAGCTCTCAGTTTGGTATCGAGCGTGGCAGAGATCTGGGAGGACGTGAAGGAGTGTAACGTCTTTCTCCTGTGTTGTTTTTCTTGCTGCTGCGTGGAGAAGCCTGTGTTTTTGGCGTGGAGCCTGTGGGGAGCAAAGGTAAAAAATAAAAAGAGCACGTGAATACAGGTAGAGAATACGAGATGCGTTGAAAAACTGCGTGGAGAGTAGTGGAGACTGCTGCTGGACGTGGAGATCTGCTGCTGCCGCCTCCATATAAAACGCCTGTACCACTGAGCAATACGAATCGTTTCATTCTGCACCGTTTTAAACCTTCGTCTCCTGGTTCGGGCAAATTTTATGAAGCCTTGAATGGCGTGACTCCAATCCATCGTACATGGCAGTGAATGTTTGTTTCCTGCAGTTGTTTGAAGCGCTAAAAACGGCTTCTATTATACTACAGCATGCCTGTGCACCAAATGCGTGGGATTTTGCCGCGACCACTGAATGTTCGAATCAGTTGCTGTGGCAAAGGCGAAGGAACGGCTGGGAGATCTACGTTGCAAGGGCGAATCGATCACTAGCGCGGAATCAACGTGGACGTGACGAAATTCACCAACAGCAGGAGCGATTCAGCCAAAACACGTGGCTCCAGGACAGGCGTGAGTACCTGCTGAGTTTTTGTATATCACGCAGCGGAGGAAGATAAACCTGTTCCAGAACGTGGAAGCTGTTGCGTGGAGATTCTTGCTGGTGCGAAGGAGAGATCTGCTGCTGGAAGTGGAAACAATCTAAGAATCAAAGACAAGCTGGACGTGGAGATCTCGCCGAGTGAGAGAATTTATTTCTGTGCGCGGAGACCTTCAAACGCTGTCGAGGTAGTTCTGAGTCTACAACAGTCTCTTCTACACTACATCGAATGTCGAGTGTAGACAACTCGATTGAAAGCGTCAACAACACGGTCGCCACAGCTGAAAGCCACAACATCAACTCGCCAGCCAGAGAACACCGTGGAGAAGCTCCTGAGAGCTCCGGGTTCTACTTTGCCTTGCTGAACGAGCTTCAAAATTGCGGCAATCTTGCATTCGACAAACTTGTTCGAGAAGGACTCCTTGAGTACTTTCTTTTCGACGTCAGCTGCCAAGCAAAGCGAGTACGGGAAGAATTAGAAGCCGGATACGACGCAGATTGTGACGACGAAGAAGAACGCCCTGCAAAGCGTCGCCGTCTCACAGCACGCGAATATCGCGAGCATCTACGAGCCAGTCATTCTCGACAGTGAGTCCAAATTGTAATAAGTTTTTCAAATAAATAAATATTTTTTTATTACAATGTCTGCTCCGAAGTTACTTCTGTCTGACTCAGTTGCTCAAAGGGCCTAATTTTGCGGCCTGGAAGACAAAAATGAAGACAATCCTTCAGTTTGAAGGATTATGGGGAATTGTCACAGGATCTGTGCCTGCTCCCACAGCCCCCGATGAACTAGTAAAATATGACATGGCTAGTGCTAAAGCCTTGATGCTGATAATGCTCAGTATCAGTGATGACGTGCAACCGCATGTTCGGAATGCGGAGAAACCCAAGGAGGCCTGGGACAAGTTGGCAACCATTTATGAAGCCAAAAATCAGACAAAGATTCTTCATCTTCAGTCGAAGCTGCACACCCTCTCTATGGGGTCTGACGAGAAAGTGGAGGAATTCCTGCGTCGCGTGGCTGAGTTGAGATCGGAGTTATTGGCGCTCGGTGAAACGGTAGATGATAAACTACTCGTCCCAATCACCTTGAGAGCACTCCCTTCTCAATTTCGAGTGTTTGTTACAACACTGAATGTGTCTAAACAAACAGTGACATTCGAAGAGCTTGTGAATTTGCTGCAGCAGGAAGAAGCTATCACTTCATCGCATGGGGAGTCTCAGGACAAAGCCTTGTTCTCAAAGCCTAATCGTGGCCAGAAGAATCGGAAAGGTCCCCCAGAGAAGCCAAATCCAGCGCAATCCAAACAGAAAGATCAAAAGTCAAAGAGATGGTGTCACATTTGCAGAACCAATACTCACGACACTGATCACTGTTGGCACAACAGCCTGAAACAAGGGTCTTCAAGCCATACAAGCACATCCGGGCGCGAAGATTTTCAAAAGTCTAAACGACGTCCCCGCTGGAGAAAGCAAAAAGGACATCTTGCAGCCCAACAAGAGGATGATGAATCTGATGAGGAGACATCAGAAGGAGCCCATTGTAGTAAGAATCTTGTACTCGTCTCTCAAACTTCTCAGCCCACGAAGAAAGTCTGGTTGATAGACTCTGGTGCAAGCAAGCATATGTCAGGTGACAAGAAGCTGTTTGATTCACTACGCGAAGAGCCAACTGGAGATCGAGTTCGGATAGCGGATGACAAAGAGTACATTGCAGAAGGAATAGGGAATGTGACCATTCCTCTGGGGCCACGAAAATGTACACTTACAAAGGTACTATATGTTCCTGGCTTGACTAGCAATCTTTTGTCAGTTACTCAGCTCTTGAATCATCACCTTAAGGTTGAATTTCTTGTTCAAAATGGCATTAAATCATGCTTAATCTCCCGACAAGGTACGGTTCTTGCTAAAGCCTTTGTAAAAGATAAGTTATTTGCTTTAGATACTGTTTCATCTTCTGCAGTAGCTTTATCTGCTTCAACAATAGAATCAACTGCCTTATGGCATTATAGATATGGACACTTGTCGGTCGGTTCACTGCACCAGATGAGTTCAAAAGCAATGGTCCGTGGACTACCCAAATTGTCCAGTTCCTTGCCTATTTGCCCTGGTTGTCTTGCAGGAAAACAACATAGAGATCCGTTTCAAGCGAGCACCTTCCATGCCAAGAAGTGTCTGGAGATAGTTCATACCGATCTGAACGGCCCATTGCCTGCTTCGTTTTCAGGATACAAATACTTCCAGTTGTTCGTGGATGACCACTCTCGCAAGATGTGGGTATATTTCCTAAAGCAGAAAAGTGAGGCTCTTCAACACTTTCAGAACTTCTATCATCGTGTTGTCAAAGAATCTGGACAACCACTTCTTCTACTCCGCTCAGATCGAGGGGGGGAATTCACATCAAAGAAGTTCTTGGCCTTCCTAAACCATCACGGCATTAAGCAGCACCTGACTGCTCCCTACACGCCCCAGCAAAATGGCATTGTTGAGCGTCGCAATCGCACAGTGATGGAGATGGCTCGCTGCATGCTATCAACTGCAAAGCTAGGAGAACGCTATTGGGCTGAAGCAGTACAAACGGCTGTATATCTTCTCAACAGGGCACCAACAAAGATTCTACTGAACAAGACGCCAGAAGAGGTATGGAGTGGTAAAAAGCCATCAATTTCTCATTTGCGAGTATTTGGTTGCACAGCATACATGCATGTTCCAGCTCAGAAGAGAAAGAAGGTAGAGCCAAAAACACTCCCGTGTATCCTTCTTGGCTACAGTACTACCTCGAAGGCGTATCGTCTCATGGATCCTGAGACAAAGAAAGTATACGAGAGTCGGGATGTGGTTTGTGACGAGTCATCCTTTGACTCAATAGTATCAACAGAAGATTCACTTCCAAACACATCTCACCGATTAGTCTCTGAATCAGATGATGAGCTGGAGGAGACTACTCAGAGAAAAGAAATGCTACCAGGAGAACTATTTGTTGACCTTGGAGAACTGCAGAATGTGACTCCACATCAATCCTCACGGCAACGACACAGTTCTTCTCAAAAGCAGTCAAGTTCTCATCCGAAGTGGGTACAAAGAACTATCAAGGACTCAAATTTGCAACAACTCCCAGATACATCATCCGGAGTCAAAACAAGGAGTCAAACAAGAAATGAGGTAAACTTTGCACTCATGAGTTCACTGATGAATAGCTCCGAGCCAGATAATGTTCGTGAAGCACTCAGTCAAACTCAGTGGAAGGAAGCTATGGAAACAGAATATGACTCACTCATGAAAAATCGGACATGGGAACTTGTCGATCTGCCTACAGGAAAGAAACCCATAGGCTGCAAATGGGTCTTCAAGACAAAATATAAGGCAGACGGATCCATCGAAAAATATAAAGCACGACTTGTAGCCAAAGGATATGCTCAGAAAGAAGGCATCGACTATGAAGAAACCTTTGCACCCACTGCGAAGATGAAGACCATCAGGGTAGTTTGCGCACTTGCAGCACAGAAAGGATGGAGACTTCAGCAGATGGACGTCAAGAGTGCTTTCCTAAATGGTGATCTGAAAGAAGAAGTATACATGACCCAACCTGAAGGATTTGTTGATGAAAATCAGCCTAAAAAGGTATGTCGTCTCATCAAATCTCTTTACGGACTGAAACAAGCTCCCAGGGCATGGTATATCAAGATCAATGATCACCTTTTGCAGCATGGGTTCACTCGTAGTCCCTCAGATTCAAATTTGTATATAAAGAAGGTAGGCAAAGAAATTATCATTCTGGTTGTTTATGTAGATGATCTTGTGATCACTGGTAGTTCAGAAGATCAGGTTGATATTGTAAAGAATGATCTCAAAAGAACCTTCGACATGACAGATTTGGGGCTACTACATTACTGTCTTGGCTTGGAAATATGGCAAAAGGAGCATCACATCTTTGTCTCCCAGAAAAAGTACGCCAAGACACTCCTGGAAAAGTATAGAATGTCTGATTGTAAACCTATATCCACTCCCATGGAAAAAGGCTTGCAACTTTCAAGATTCCAGGACTCACCTCAAGTAGATGCTACTCTCTACAGGCAATTGATTGGAGGGCTCATCTATTTGACATACACCAGACCAGATCTCTGCTATGCTGTCAGCTATCTTTCCAGGTTCATGCAAGAGCCAAAGAAATGTCACTGGAATGCAGCAAAGCATGTTTTGAGATATGTCCGAGGAACAACTAATTATGGTCTGGAATATAAAAAGAATGATCAATTCTTCCTACAGGGATATGTCGACTCGGACCATGCTGGATCTGTTGATGATAGGAAGTCAACTACAGGATACATATTTCATCTCGGATCTGGACCAATCTCGTGGATAAGCAAGAAGCAGAATGTTGTTTCTATCTCATCCACAGAGGCAGAATATCACGCCGCACGAGGAGCTGTGTGCGAAGTGATATGGATACGTCGCATTATGGATGACCTAGGAATTCCTGAAAAATAGTCACCTATTCTCTATTGCGACAATCAGAGTGTGTTGAAGCTCGTGCAGAATCCAGTCTTTCATGAACGAACAAAGCATATTGAAATTGACTGCCATTTCATTCGAGAGCACGTCTTGAACCATCAAATTCAGCTCCAGTACTGTCCTACTGAAGCACAAGTTGCTGACATTCTCACTAAATCTCTTGGAAAAGTGAAATTTGAATCTTTCAGAGGTCACATTTGCAAGAATAATGTAATAAGGGGGGGAATGTTAGGATACGTTGGTTTTTAGATTAGTTGTCTTTCTTATCTCTTATCTCTTATCACATCATTCTCTGCTGATATTGTGGATCTTCTCAACTTAGTTAGGGAGTCAGTTCAGATTTCATCCCTATATAAACTGTACGTGTGCTTTGTTCTAGTCAGAATAATATGAGATAAATACTATCTCTTCTTATTTCTCTTTCTGTAGCTCTCAATTTCTTAGGTGTACTAGTTGTGTGGAGTTAGCTTGCTATTTATGTTGAGTTAACTTCTCGATTATTTGGAGTTAGCTTACTATTCTTGTGGAGTTAACTTAACTTCAAAGATCGATTAGTGGGAGTTCTTCACTATTGATTTAGGTAGTAGTTGCACTTTTTTCCTCCAATATGTACATCTTTCTTGTTGAGTAATTATAGTCATTGTATTTGCTTGTATTGAGCAATATAGATTATGGTGTATTTCCATATATGGTATTTTAGCTCTTCTATTTTGAAAATCTAATGTGGTGTGTTATTATCATCTGATATCATGGCTTGGAACAATATTCTTATCATTCCTTTCATGGTATCAGAGTGCTAGATGATGTAGACATTCATCTGTAATTTTATTTGAAAAAAAAGGTTTTTTATATTCGTATATTTTTAAATTTGTTAGCACTTTGTTGCAGCGGCGTCCCATTTTATGCAAAAGGGAGGGCTCTGTTGGATTCGGAAGGTGGAAAAACCACAAAAGTAATTGTAAAATTGGTTATTGAAGAAGACAATTTGTTTTTTGAGTTTTTATTGGATTTGCGAGGTGGCCACTAATATGTATAGATCCACTTGGAAATCTATGCCAGGGGAAGAAATTTTTGTCTGGGAGGTAGAAACTTCGAAAATGGTTTCTCGGGTTTTTTTTTGGTTTTTAACGTTCAGTACTGGGTTTTTTACTTCCACATTGCAACATTCCTATTTGGTGAGAATCTCAACATTTATAAATTTGTGCTAGATAAATTATTACCAAGGAATTAAAAATCTAGAAAAATGGTTTATGAGTTTTTCTAGTTTTTTTACATTTATGAATGGGTTTTTGGTTCCGCTTCTCTGAGTTTCTATTGGATGGGGAAATATAAATCACACGTTTCTATGCTTAGGGAAGAAATCTTTGTTGGGGAAGTAGAAAGTCCAAAAAACCAGTTTATGAGTTTTTATGGGTTTTTTGGCTTCTGTAAAGGGTTTTTTTCTTCCACTTTACATCATTTCTATTTTATAATGATGTGGAAATATTCGATATCCGTGCCATAGGAAAATCAATTCCAGAGAGGCAGAAAGTCCATAGAAATCCTTTCTAGGTATTCTAGTTTTTGCATTCGATGAATGAGTTTTTTTCTTCGGATTTGTAGAGTTCCTATGTGCAAATGATTTGAGAATATTGTAGATCTATGGTACTTTTGGGGATCTTGGAAATTTGTGTCAGAAAGGAAGAAAATCCGGGAAAACCATTTCTATGTTTTTCTAGGGTTTTCACATCTCGAATACTATGTTTTTTTCTCTTCTTCCATTTTGCGATATCGAATTTGAAAGTTTTTTCCAATTAATAAATCGAAGATTGTAGGGCATTTTATTTAGTTTTATTAAAGCAAAAATTTGATCGATAACTCATATTTGGGTGTCATTTGTTTCAAAAGTACTTGTTTTTTTGCTAGTTCCACTTGAATTGTTTATTTTGAGAAATAAACTAAAAACTTAAAATGTCATGTTTGTAACACATACTCAATTATAAATTTCCACCATTTATATCTCTCTCTTGTTTTTGAGATATTTTAGATCTGTATTTTTGACACTTTTGGCATGTTAACAAATCTCTCTTGTGGGGAGCTATTCTAGTGAAGCTCAAAGTGTTATTTTTTTAGTGTTCGAGTAGTGTATTTTGACAACTCATACAGATATGTGGTGTCACTCTACCCATTCAACAATATGGGAGGGTGTGGTATTGATATTGCTTCTTCGGGTTTGTAACCTTGTCTTATTACGTGTTGATCACCGATTCTTGGTCTTGTGTCCTTTGCTTGTTATTTTGGGTTTTCTTAGATCATGTCACTCCAATTTATTTGGATTTCATGTCTTTTCCTTTTTTTTGTTGGTTATTATTATTGAATCATGACACACTATTTGCAGCAGTTGATCTTTACTTATTCGGTTTTTGTATCCTTATCTTGTTACCTTGACTTTTCTTGTATTGTGGCACTCCAATTTCTTTAGATGTCATGTCCTTGCCTTATTTTATTGGTTATTATTCTTGGATCATGGAAAACCTATTTGTAGTAGTTGATCGATTATGTTTGGTGTTTTTTTGCACTTTCAACATCACTCCATTGACAATATGCTTGCATAGAATGATTCTCGTGAAGCCTAGTGCTATTTTTTTTAGTTCTATGATCAAGCACTTTGGATTCGAGAACACGGTGAGCACCAAATTTTTTTATAATTATAAAATTCTTTGGAGCCGAGCTTCTTGGGATGCCTTGCAACGGGATTTTTCTCTCTCTACTTTGTTATTACTGTTTTTAGGTACCTTGCGGTGTCCATTTTTCTCGATTATTGACCGTGGGTACCTCATTAGGCATTGTTGTCGAACACGCCTTCTTTTTTCCCACCTAAGCTATGCTTACAGGGGTGTTAGTGTAGGTTATTATTTATTCTTTTATATTTTTATTAGGATAATTATTACACTTGTGTTACCCTTACACTTGTTGGGTTAGCTTGCTTAGGTGTACTAGTTGTGTAGAGTTAGCTAGTTGTGTTAAGTTAACTTCTCGCTTATGTAGAGTTAGCTTACTAGTCTTGTGGATTTAACTTAACTTCCAAAGGTGTCGGTTAGTGGGAGTTATTCACCACTGATTTAGGTAGTAGTTGCACTTCTCTCCACCTATATGTACATATTTCTTATTGGGTAATTCAAGTCATTGTATTGTAATGTATTGAGAATTATGGTTTGTGATGCATTTCCATATATGAAATTTTAGCTCTTTTGTTTTGAAAATCTAATGTGGTGTGCTATTATCATCTGATATTGTGGATTTTAACAATCTTCTTATCGTTCCTTTCGGTGACGTCACTAGTTTCATTTTTCATCTACTACTCTTTACAATTTTGGCATGCCCCTCAATGAAAATGTTCAATTTGAAATCTCTATATGCTTTCAAATCTCCATTATTTTCAACATGGTTTTAAATATTGTTATTATGATGAATATTACCCATAACGATACTATTTTTGTTTATGTGCTATTGTAATAGTAATAGAAAATTGTTCATATAGAAAAATGGCAGTAATAAGGAAACCCGGGAAAAAAACAAGTGCAACACCTTCTAGTTCCAACAAATGAAGCATAACATCTTATTTTAAGAAACCTTTTATCAAAGCTTATCCATGTCCACCATTTTTAAGGGACGATGATAACATTTAAAATCAAAATCAAAATCAAAATCAATTCATCGATAATTTCATGAATTCCACTTTGTAAATGATGACGATAATGAAATTCCTTCCCTTGAGTACATTCAATTAGAAGAACTTGAATCTCTATCACTGAAAGCATTACATTCCAACTCTAGTGAAGGGATGTCAATTTTTACTCAATTGAATTATGGAAGTGGAAATTACGGTAGTCAATGAAATTGCACCATGCTATATACTCCAAGGATACATATTTCTAGAAGAAAGATGAAGTAAACAAAATGGGACATGTGAAGGAGTTCGGGTTAGTGTGGGTTTCTATGTTTCCATTTATTGAATCAGTTGAAAATGAAAAAAATTTAACCTCCTAAAGAATGAAAACGTATAATCTATAGCTGGAAATTTGGTAGGGATAATTCAATGCAAATTAAATGGGATACTATTGAGAAGCATGTAGGAAAGAGATATGAAAAGTAAAATGTCGATGGAGTTGTGAAGAATGTTGCGAGATAGAAAACTACGAATGATTGTTTACATATGAGGTATGCAAAATATTATGATAAGAACATGAGAAATCGTAGAATACTTATATGAAACTAGTGGTTGGGATTGGATAAAGAAGAAGACTTAAAGGTAGTGGTTGGGGTGGGATTGGAAACATTCCTAGCTATGGTTGAGAAAGAAGAGACTAAAGAGAAACTTAATTTTTCATGGTATGTGTCTTTGTCTATTTATGAGGTTACAAAAATAGATAATAATTATTGGGTTTGTATGCATGTTATACTATTAAAAATCATGTCACACAACCTCATTGCTTTCCATTCAAAAATGAAAGAAACCTCCAATGATGAAAACCTTTATGAACTCCGTAATAATTTTTTTAAAGGAGATCAAAGGTGGCATGGATGATTCTTCAACTACAAAAATATCATTTGTTCTTGGGAAGATGGGGAATTTGTAATGCAATGTCAACGTAATAGTATACATGTAAGAATATAAACATCCCATTTCCTAAATGTGATTTCCATTCATTGCATGAATCATAAAATGAATCAAAATACACAATAGTCAACAAATTTTAAGATATAACAAAAGTGGAAGCAATTGTTCAAGAGGTGCTTTCTAATTTTTACCAAAGTCCTATTTTTTCATGGAAGTCCAAAGATTTATAAAAGGACTAACAAATGGGAAAAAACTAATAAAATATGTGTACACCAGTGTGGGTCTCATTATATCACCCACTCGCGGGGTGTACGATAAGTATCCATCCTTATTAAGAGTAATGTAGAAGAATCACATGGAAGTTGAAAAGGCTCAAGATTTGATACATCGTTTTATTGATATAGAGACATAGTTGATGTTGTGTGGTCTCATTTACATGTTGGATGAAATGCATTGTTTAATTAAAAAATACCAAGAGTGAAGTATACATATTTTTTATTTTATAAGTTTGAGGAAACATGTTTTTCTAGCTATAGAAAATTTATTTGTGAATGAAACTTCTTTTTAGGGTCCAAATTTTGATAGTTAGAATAGTTTGATAAACATTAGAATTCAAATTAGCTTTTTGAAGCTCATTTTTTTGTAGAAGTATTTGTATTTGTACTTGGATATGGGATAATCATGTACTCCTTTCAAAGAGTATAAAATGGTAACACTGAGAAGTTAAATGTCACACGATGCTCTTTGATTAGATTGTATCATCCATAGTGATAAGGTTAAGAGAAATTGTAACTTACCTACTAGGAAAAGTAAGGGAACATTTTATTAGGGATGTTTTTCTTGAAGAAATGGCTATAGTAAATCCCACATATTGTAATAGTGCTCAAAATGAAAATTATTTGCAAGACAAATGCCAAAAATATTGACTACATTGATTCAATGTTTTTGTATTCCCATCGACATCAATGGAATGAAAATTCCATGTATTCTAAACCAAAATATGTTGATTGATCAATTCTAACCATTTTCCTAATACAAAGCTTGATAAACTCAAATATTTAGATAATCTATTTGAGTGTGGAACAATAACTCAACTATAGAATTTTTTTGGTCTAGTAGTATTTTGTAGGAAATGAATACTGATTTTTTTACTAGCTAATATATGTCAAACAATGATTTTGGGTGCAGTTGAAGATGAGATAGTTTTCAATGCATTGTCCTTTGTAAACTCAAAATTACGAAAAAAACTTGACAAAAAGGTGGAAAAGCTGGTTGAGAATTTACACATCACGGTAAAAAGGGAATAAATTTCCCTCTTATAGGTATTTGACAATATGGAATTTTATTAATGAAAGGACATGAGCTAATAATAATGCCACCAACATAGTAGATGACCTTGTTTGAAAAGGGGATAGATCTATTACACTAGTTGAATACTAAAAATGTTAGAGAAGTGGTGAATCATCTGATATAGATGTTCCAACATCAACAAATTGAAATATTTCATTCATTTGTATGTGATATAGATGTGCAAGTAATTTATTAAAATAGTCATTACATTTTTCAAATAATATCTTCTTGAATCTTTATTTATATGTATATGTAGCATATATTAGAAGTCCTGTTAAAGCATTGAACCAATTTATAGAGTCTTTGGAATGAAAATTCGAAGGAGTTGGAGTACGTAATGAATGAAAACTTGTATCATGTGGATATTTTGATATTGTTCTATTTTATTCCAGTTGTGTACATTGAGTAAAAGAGAGAATGAAATTATCTATGTGCATTGGTAGAAAATTACTACTTATTCATAGTTTTAGCATGAGCCCTCTTCTCGAACCCAAACTAATTCCTATTCTTCTAAAATCTAGACAAATTCCTCTTATGTATATCTTTACTCTAATCTAATCTTATCCATGTCACATACTAGTCTTCATTATTACATGTTAGTATTTTCTTTGTAAGAGATTTCACAAGCGTAACTCCCAATTGATGGTAAATCATTAAATGAAAAGTTACTATACTGATTTTATTTGTCAAATATACATGGAAGATGTGCTTCCAACCATAT
This sequence comes from Taxus wallichiana var. yunnanensis, assembly GCA_018340775.1. Classification (NCBI taxonomy): domain Eukaryota; kingdom Viridiplantae; phylum Streptophyta; class Pinopsida; order Cupressales; family Taxaceae; genus Taxus; species Taxus wallichiana. The sequence goes on along the minus strand of CM031243.1, from coordinate 507,861,024 downwards.
TCCACAATTATACTTAAGTAAAAATTCCATACTCCCAATAATATAGCGTAAAATAGAGATACATTGGTTAAAAGACAAGTATGATTCTCTTACACCTACAAAGCATAAACATATTGGTTTATCTTGTGAACCATTAGCTTGAAATAAAAGATAACACTATCCATCATTCATCTTTCTTGAGACACCTCCTGTATTAAATAAAAATAAGAAGTACAATAAATATGCATTTTTTTAATAATAAAATATTGTTAATTAAATTATACATGTTTCTGCATTTAGTAGTTGATAGCCTAAGCCTTGCACATCATCTTGTAGCATGTCCCACTCTTCATTTGTTGGAATTGCAATTTGTTGTAACTCATAATGACTTAAATATAGATTTTTCAATAATTCATATGTAGATTTCATTTATTGTATTATGAAAACTCACTAACAATATTATCAATAATTTGACATAACTAAAAAATTGGGCTCATCTAGTTTCTTAAAAGATTGGTTATTATCTTGCATCATTTACCCCTTCATTTTCCTCTTAAAAACATATTTTAAATGATTTTTTCTATTTTTTCAAAAGGTGTTGGTAAAACAGGGAAACTTCTATGGCAAATATTCGCTAATTCACGAATAATTCAGTTTTTAAAGTTTGAAATTGGTGAATTTTTCGGGAAGGGAATAGGCCTGGTTCACCAAATGTTTTTGGATACAAGTAGATTTTAGGGGTTATTCACCATCCCCGTGAAAGAGAAATTCACAATATTGGTCTTAATATTGTTGACCGGTAGCATATTTTATGCTACTCGCCGACAACATAAATTATATTGTCATCGGATAGCATAAAATATGCTATCGGCTGGTAGCATATTTTACGTTACCATCTAAAAACATAATTTATATTGTCGGCAAGAAGCACACAACATGCTATCAATGACAACATATATTATATTATCGGTCAAGAGCATATTTAATGCTACTGTTGGTAAAGCATACAAAATATCTACCATCCAATAAAAAAAAGAGCATGGGATTTTTTCTTGCTTACGCTATATTTTCGAAGGAAAAGTTTTTCATTGAGATGATCATTTTAACTTATAACATCAAAAAAATTCAAAAAAAATCTAATGCAAAATTAGCCAATTTTTTTTTTTTTTTTAAAAATCACTTTTATTTTATTTTATTGTTTGCACCATATTTTGTGAGGACATATTTCGGTCGAGTGAAATTTGGTCATTTTAATCTACTTATCAAAAATTGATTTTTCAAAAATTTACATTTAGTTGGCTGATATCATGTACTATTAGCTAACATAATAATATTTGTTGTCAGCCAGTAGCGTAAAAATTTCTACAGACCGACAACATATTAGTGCGAAAGTCAATTTTTCTAGATTCACCATTAAAAAAAAGTCAATTTTTCCAAATTCACCAACAAATTTGTATGATTTTTTTTTTTTAGGGGGATTTAAAATTTTCCCCGTGGAAAACTAAACTTAGTGAGATCTTCTACCTGTTGTATATTTTTCCTCTCCGGCCCGACACTAGGGAAAATCGCGAAAACCATGCGGAAAGAGGAGTCGGATAAACAAGGAACGAATACATGTCGGGCGTTTTTTAAAACCCGACGCAAAAGCAAATCGGATTTTCGGATCGGGTTTTCAAGTCGGAAATGCACGGGCAAAAGCATGTCGAGCACCCCTCCGGACCCGATGCGCATGCGGGTTCATCTTCCGCCCCGACACAAAGGAAAGCTCGGAATCACGTGGGAAGCGGGTTTCGGGAAAACGCAAGCATCGAACACATGCCGGGGCTTCTTCCAAACCCGATTCGAAATACAGTCCGCCATAATGAGATGAGTTAGGTGCGGATGTGGAGGTGGTTGGAAGAAATTTTGATTTTCTCACTCCTCTTTCTCTTTTCTTATATAAAATGTAAGGAGAGGCTGTTTTTAAGGGTTGAACATTTTTGTTTTGTGCCTCCTCCCTTCTTCTCCCTGGCAGGTGGATTTGTGGAGCTTTCAAACCTCCCATATAGACTGTAACACCGTTTTTTGCCTTTTGGCCATTGCAATGTATTGAATCGATCCTTGAGCAATATATATGTGTCTGTGGTTGCTTCTAAACCCTCTTACATATTTATTACTGTCATTTTTGATCTTTCATTGCATTTTTTGCTATCTGTGCATGGTGTTGAGTTACATCTGTATGGTCTGTGTTTAATTTTGCAAAACATATGTTCTTCATTCCTCGGTGCATCACCTCCGTAGCTTAGGCTTATTTTTATGCATTTCTCTCTCCCTGTCTCCTTGGTAGTTAGATTAGGTTTTTTGGGTAAACCTCTACGTTTCATTGGTGCATCTGAACAGAGGAATAGGAGCCGGCCTTCATCCGGAGAGCTTTTCCGATTTCGCGAGGTCCCACACTTGGGAAAAGCTCCATGTTGTGCAATCGCACTGGGAGTCTCAAACGATCGCGTTGTGGAGTCCCAGGGGTGCTGTGATTCGACACCAACAGTTTTGGCACGCCCGGTGGGACCAAGAGGTCATTCCATCAAAAATTTGAAGGATTTTTCATGAAATTTGCACTAAAAATTGCAGTTTTTTACAAATTTCAGATTTTGCACCTCCTAGCCTGAACCCCGAAATCAATTTTCAAGGGCTTAACTTGCTCAAAACAAGTCAAAATTTCACCAGTTGGTAGATCCGACTGTAATCTTCAAAAGGGTATTCTTAGTTTTTTGAGATTTTGACTTTCAAAATTTCGGGTATCTAGTGATTTCGGGATTTCGGGATCCGAGAGCATCAAAGCAGAAGCAGTAGTGTTTCGGGTTTCGGGGGATGCATTGCATGGTCCTACCCCCGGCAGCAGTGATTTCGGGATTTCGGGATCCGAGAGCATCAAAGCAGAAGCAGTAGTGTTTCGGGTTTCGGGGGATGCATTGCATGGTCCTACCCCCGGCAGCAGTGATTTCGGGATTTCGGGATCCGAAAGCATCAAAGCAGCAATCGGGTTTTGAGGGGTGTCGGACATGTTCCAAGTTCCGACACATAGCAATTCAGGTTTTGTGAGTTGCATCGCATGACCTGAGTTCCGAATGTGCTTTTCGGGAATCCGCAGCTGCACAACATGACATGAGTTCCGAATGAAGATTACAATCCTCCGGGTCTTTCAAATTTTAAATCTCGATTTCGATATTGTCAAGTTTGGTGTGTAACTTGGCAACATCCACCTTTTTAGAGGCATTTTCAAAAACACATCTCATGCGACTCCACCCGATCAAAGCAACCCATTTCTCCGAGTTCTGCACTGCCGTTCCCATCCATTTCCACCCATATTTCTTTCCATCTCTTTCATCCTTTTCCATTCCATGAAGTTGTGCAACCATGACTTCATTTCCATCATGGAATCCACATCAACAGCAGCAATATATCACACCTCCAACATGTTTTACAAATCCTCCAAATCAGCATTTTGGTCAAGTTCAGGATCAACATGCATACCCATATGAGCAGCAATGCCAAAATCAGTTTGGCTATGGAGCTTTCCAAGAGCAAGGGTACGCATGCAATGAAGACAATGAAGAAGAAAATGCAGATCTGCTGGAGAAAATCCAAAAGATGGAGGTGAACATGGTGCAATCTAGGGCTCAGGCACAAATGAAAGCATTTGGAATTGGTTGCAGAGCACCTTGTCCATGGGTGGGACCTTTTCCAAGGCATTACAGCTCTCAAGAGAAGTTAGACTTCATGATTGCAACACTGCCATTACTTACAAGGTGGATTGAAGGAATAGAGGTGTATGAGAGAAGTATTCTGCAACCTTGTCAATGGGTAAGCACACCACCTCATACTCTTTCTTTTCCTCCTTCTCAATCTATATCATTTCAGCAGTGTCAAGTTTTAAACTCACCATCTGCTGCCCTAAATGTTGAATCCATCCCTCTACCCCCTAGTCTTCCATCCCATCTCAGTTTTTCTGCCCTCTTCTCTTCCAAATCCAAACCCCCTCCACAAGAGCTAAATGAAGTACCTTCCACTCCAAAGAAACAAGAGGTTTCACCGCCTCCACCACCACACAAAATTGTCAAATCAGTTGAGTTTCAACCTATCCCTCCTATTGCATCCCCTAATCCATGTTGGGAGGATGAAAATCAGAATGTCAGCCAAGGAAAACCACAAAGCAAAAAGAGAGTGCCAACAAAGAGGAAGAAATTCAAAGTCCGAAGAGTTGGGCTCTTAGATTTGGGATGACAAAGATCCCCTTGATGGTTAGGCCTACAGAAGAGGTTGGGGTTGGAGAACAAATGGTGGTCAGGACTGATTCTGTTGCAGCAGAAGAAGGAGATCTTGCAGTCCCAACTTGTCCTCTAGAGCAGCAGATCGAAGAGTTTGACTTGACGAACTTCATGCTGGAGGAGGAGCTCATTCAAGAGCAAGATTGCCTTCGAGTAATAGAGGAGGGAGAAGCTGCTCCAAAGGCAAAAGAAGAGGAGCACATCCTAGTTGTGGAGGAGAAAAGTGCAGATCCAAGGGCTTTGAGCACAAAGCAGGCTACAGGAGAACCTTCAGTTCTTCTTTCTACTTCACCTCTCCCGAGTTCTAGTACTGAAGAGGAGTTTGATCTCTCAAACTCAATATTGGAGAGTGAAGGAAACCATGGTGGTCAAGTTGCAGATCCAGAGGACACCATGGAGGAAGTTGAACACGAGCAGCGGGACAGCAATGAGGCAGTTTACCTGTCAGATTTGGAGGACTGTTTTGATGGAGAAGAACCGGTTGAGTTTTCACCATTCTCTCTTTCATCATCCACATTCCAAACACCAGAGCCTGCTGTCATGGAGGAGAACGTTCATTTGCAGCAGCCTGCATCTTGCAGCAGCTCTTTGGAATCAAAATTGGAAGATTTTAATCTTCCATGTTCTTCATTGGAGGAAGAGAAAGGACAGAAGGATTCCACCATTTCTTCCACGTCATCCATCTCGGAGGGTCTGCAAGAGAACTCCATTTTTGGAGTTGAAAATCAGAGCTATGGGCATATCAAACGGATCAGACCTTGCCCAATCAGGTATTTGGCTTCATTCGAGCCAAAGGAGAAGCCACAACCGGTCATGCTTGCTTCTGAGCATGAGGGTGAGTTACAGAGTACCAAGGATCAGCTGCCATACCTTTTCAATCCAAATGCAGAGCAACTAAAAGAGGTATTGGATTTTTTTCAGCTGACACCTTGATGATTTGGGTGGAAGACCAGCTTCTCGTTGATTTCCCACTCATCCAAACAGCCGTGATCAGTGCCAAATCGATTGCATGGCTGCCCATTTTGAAGAAAGGAAGCTATTTTGCACAACCAGTTGCAGGGTTTGTTTAGCTTGCCTTTGCTTCCAGTAAGAGTAGAGTAGGTAGGTTTGCTTTCAGCAGAAGAAGTGCTTGTGCACACTCTGCATGTTCCATTTGGGACATGTATGATTTTCAGTTTTGTACATAGTTTTTGGTGTTGCTGGTTTTGCTCTTGCATAGTTCATTTCAGTGGCATTTTGGTGAGAACAACTCCAAGTTCAATGGGTTTCAAGCGGTTCAGAGGGAAGTTTCAAATTTCAGATCAGTTTCAGGCTTACTTATGACTCCATGCCCAATGGATGCTTCAGGCAACTGGTATCTTCATCTAGCAGGCAGATGACCCCGCTGAGTCGCCAAATTGTTGTATATTTTTCCTCTCCGACCCGACACTAGGGCAAATCGCGAAAACCATGCGGAAAGAGGAGTCGGATAAACAAGGAACGAATACATGTCGGGGGTTTTTCAAAACCCGACGCAAAAGCAAATCGGATTTTCGGATCGGGTTTTCAAGTCGGAAATGCACAGGAAAAAGCATGTCAAGCACCCCTCCGGACCCGATGCGCATGCGGGTTCATCTTCCACCCCGACACAAAGGAAAGCTCGGAATCACGTGGGAAGCGGGTTTCAGGAAAACACAAGCATCGAACACATGCCGGGGCTTCTTCCAAACCCGATTCAAATACAGTCCGCCATAATGAGATGAGTTAGGTGCGGATGTGGAGGTGGTTGGAAGAAATTTCGATTTTCTCACTCCTCTTTCTCTTTTCTTATATAAAATGTAAGGAGAGGTGTTTTTAAGGGTTGAACATTTTTGTTTGTGCCTCCTCCCTTCTTCTCCCCTGGCGGTGGATTTGTGGAGCTTTCAAACCTCCCATATAGACTTTAACACCGTTTTTGCCTTTTGGCCATTGCAATATATTGAATCGATCCTTGAGCAATATATGTGTGTCTGTGGTTGCTTCTAAACCCTCTTACATATTTATTACTGTCATTTTTGATCTTTTATTGCATTTTGGCTATCTGTGCATGGTGTGGCATTACATCTATGTGGTCTGTGTTTAATCTTGCAAAACGGGTGTTCTTCATTCCTCGGTGCATCACCTCCGTAGCTTAGGCTTATTTTTATGCACTTCTCTCTCCCTATCTCCTTGGTAGTTAGATTAGGTTTTTGGGTAAACCTCTGCGTTTCATTGGTGCATCTGAACAGAGGAATAGGAGCCGGCCTTCATCCGGAGAGCTTTTCCGATTTCGCGAGGTCCCACACTTGGGAAAAGCTCCATGTTGTGCAATCGCGCTGGGAGTCTCAAACGATCGCGTTGCATGAGTCCCGTGGGGCCGTGATTCGACACCAACACTACCTTTCCATACAACTCTCATAACATTGTTTGAAACTTAATCAACAATTCTTGTGCTACACCTAGAATCACACATTTCTAAGTGATAGATGATTCCTTTATTGAAATATCACTCTAGTTGTGAATTCCTTTGGATACCAATTCATTGTCATCAATTTTGTAAATAGTTTCCAAAATTTTCCTATCTTTATCCTCTCTTGAAGCGATCACTTTTGTATTTTTTATTACATATTTTTGAAGGTTTATAGATTGAGCCTATAGGTAATCCAAAAATTCAAATATTTTAATCAAATAATCAATTTTCTAGTTTAATCCTACAAACATTACCTTTGATATGAATCATATTAGTATATTTATAAATCTTGGATAGTTTGGATTTGGAAGATAATAATTCATTTCTTTCTTATGCCACTCCTTTTGCATTCTTTCATTTTTTTCTTTCTCCTCATTTTTTAATATTTGATTTCATTTTTTTATCTTCCCTAGTTTTTGTTAACAATTTATTTCTATTATTTCTCCTCCACATTATTTTACACTTTATCGAACATTTGTTGTAAATTATTACACTTATTTTTGGTTCCCCTAAGTTTTTCTTGACTTCTTCTAGTTCCACCACTTCCTATTGATTTACAATGATCATAGATACAAAGACATGTTTTTATTCTCTTCGCCAAGTAAATGGTCGGGTTAATTGATATTTTCCCGCTTACTTTCTCATTTTTCAGTTCTACCTTTAACTTTTGTATTTTATCATCCAACTTATTTTTTAATCTCTCTATATCTTTACCAATGATGTGTATATTGTTAGGAAATTAATATTGTGAACATTATATGGTTTAATAATATTTACGTGGTGGTAAATATTATTATGTGTGTAAGTTAGGTTGTTGTAAAATAACCTACATAATTAGCTTAATTATTAAACGAGTTGTTAAAACAACTCATGTATTGTTAATAAGTAGTTAGTGGAGCTATGTTAGGCTTCCTAGATTAGAGGGATGTAAAATCATATATATGTGTGTAGATTATTGTGTGTTAATTTCTTGAGCTCTGCCAAACCTCTTTCATTTGGTACTAGAGTAGGCTTATTCATTAAGAGAAATTTATAACTTGTATTGTTGCCCAAGCATGTGAGTAATTTTTTTGATTAAGGATTTGTTTCTTGCACAATGATATTTTAGTTTTTTGTGAGATCAAGGTTACAGATTCATCAAGTCTGTCAAGTTTCAATAGCCCAAAGATTTCATTTCAAAGTTTGAATTATTATTTGTATTATCTATTCAATCATGTGCCCATGTACATCAACCAGTTACATAGGCGTATCAGATCCAATCAACTTCCAATCTCAACCATCATTCTACCAAATTTCTACATTTAATCTTGATTATTGTGTTTATCTCATTTGAATCCACATGCAACCATCAATGTTATGCTCAGTCAATATAAGATTTGAATACAAAAAGGTTTTTTTTGGTGTTTTACCACAGTCATAAAGGTTCCACATGAACTTATACTAAACAACCATTACGGCCTGCATACGATTCAATATAGATTCAGATCGAATCTATGTTTGGTGAGTCAACCTATGCAATAGATCTTGCATTCTACATCATCGGTAGGGTACATTTGTATAATTTTGGAACTCATCAGGTTTAGTTTGTTCTACGTTGAGTTTGGTTGGCACCAAATCCTCAACGTTGATATTTGGTTAGAGATTCTTGGAGATTATTATCACTCGATAGAATATCCAACATTACAATTAGCATTTGGACGACTTTCACCAAAAATATGATATGTACATTGTCTAGATTTAGACCTCAACAACATTTCCAAAAATGTGCATCAAAACTCATCTCCAACAAACTACAAACTCGACACGTCATGGTGCACATTTCACGTGGTTTCATATAGGTGTGGTTCCTATGCTTTGACCGAATCTAGGCTAATCTAGGTCAATATACTTGAGAGTATTGGCATTATGTTTTATATATTGTCTTATAGTTTAACTTGAGTCTCATGATCTGATGATCTCACAAATTTCAAATAGTCATTGCTTAGTTATTGTTTTGGTTCAGTGAGTAAAAGTCATAAAGTTTTGTTGATATTTAGTAGTAGTTTGTTTTTTTAGTGTCATAAATTATTTATAAGTCAATTGGTCTATTTTTGTATTTTTATATGTACAAAAATTCAAAAGTGATTCGTAAATTTACTTCATTTTTTCATCAAGTTGTAAAAATTGTTTATTTGTCAAATAAGTGTACTTGTCAATGTTTCATTGAATCTAGTCAAATTTTCATTAATTCTAATCTTTAATTGGAATTTATAATAAGTAATTATTTTTGTTTCTCGTATCATTGTATTGTCGCGAGTCCGCCATTATAGTAATTGTGATTCGAGTCAAAAGTGTTGTTTTCAAATTTGTGAGTTGTCGTCAAAAGTCATGTCATTGTAAAAAGTTCGTAAAATAAAAATAATTTTCCATACGAATGCATTTTTGGTGTCACTTGATGTCCACAAACTAAACTATTTCACATTGCGGGGGGTCGGGGGGTGGCGGGGGAGAGTTATGAAAATAAACCCAATGTGGAAATTTTTGAGTTTCATTTCCAAATCGGGATGAGGTAAAGAACATGAAATTGAAGGATGGAGGCACATGAGGATAGAGGTTGATAAACAACCTCTCGGTAGTCACCAACAATGGGGTTGCAGAATATGTGGTGGAATTTTTAGTGTGAGTTTTCTTTAAGTTATGAGCTCCCTTTTTTAGAGTACCTATTTTGTAGTGTGTTCCTGTTTCAGCTTTCTAATTGATTTTCGAGATATGTTTGAACAATATTCCTATTCATATTTTTATTTAGTGAGCATTTTTTCCTACATAATTCCCGGAAGGAAAAAGATAGTGGACCGATGAAAGCACAAGAAAAAACAACATCATGATCTTTGGGTTGTTGGTTTTCCTCTAAAACCATCCTTGCAAGTTGTCGGTTTTCCTTAAAAGCCATCCTTTAAGGTTGTTGGTTCTCCTGCAAAACCATCCATATCATGAGCACACACGGGCGAAAAGCTGCAAAAGAACTGTGATTAGTTTTCTCCCATTTTCACACTAAGGTGGGGGGGAATGTTAGGAAATTAATATTGTGAACATTATATGGTTTAATAATTTTACATGGTGGTAAATATTATTATTTGTGTAAGTTAGGTTGTCATAAAACAACCTACATAGTTAACAATTATTAAACTAGTTATTAAAACAACTCATGCATTGTTAATAAATAGTTAGTGGAGCTATGTTAGGCTTCCTAGATTATAGTGATTTAAAATCCTATATATATGTGGAGATTATTGTGTGTTTCTTGAGCTTTGCCAAACCTCTTTCATATATTATATCATTCTTTCTTTTTGATACATTTTTTTCATAATTTTTCATTCCACCAATATTGAAAGAAAGGGTTGTTATTGTTAGAAATTAGTCCTAACATGGATGTTCCCTATTAAATAAGTGTGTATGAAATTAGTATGTGGAGAATATATGAATAATGTAATTGAGTTTTGAAAACAACTCACATAGGATTTAAATGAGAGATTTTAGGAAGGTTGGCTATGAGATTATTTAGGGATGGTTAGTAGGAGATAATATAGGTTGTTAGAAAAACCTATCTAAAATAAAGCTAGTGGTTATAAGAATAGCTATAGGGAAGCCTATTTATTAGTCCATTGTAATATTGTGTGTTAAGTTGGAAATGAATGATTAATTTGTATTTTCGCACATTTGAGCCTTCGGATCTTCCTAGAAATGGGGTTGCATTTTCATATGGTATCAGTGCAGGCTTTCCCTAGACTTTTAACTTTCCATTTTCCTGTCTTTTACAGCACAATGAATTGATGGCTATGCAGTGAAGACCTATGAAAATTTCATTCATGTTCATCCATCCATGCTTACGTTTTAACAAACTCTTATAATGAAGACCACGTTCAAGAGTTTTCCATCCACCGTCCATCTGCATATGTGTCTCTCCTTTCCATCTTGTTCACCTTCTATTTGTAGTATATTCACTCCATCCTGTTCCTTTTTCATTCAAAATCAGAAACTTAAAAATATAGAGATATATATTGCAGTATATAGTTTCGTATATGTTTTTGGGTGCTGGTTATTGTGCATGCTTCAGATATATATGAAATAATTTTTTTCTTGGTTACATAGTACACATCTCTGCATGATAAAGAAATGCTTCGACTGGGATCAAAGGCTTCTCACTCCAAAGCAACTCGCCATAGATTCTTGCTAGGAAAAATAGCTCAGAATCTCCCTATTTTGACTCGGTTGCATTTCACCTCAAGGGTCCTTGAGAGACGTGGAGGTGATATCTTTCTTACCATCAAGAGATCACAATAATGAAATTGTTAAAAAGGATGGAGATAAGTCAACCTTAGCTGGAAGTAAGTTGCGATTTGGTGTTTCAAAACTGCATCTGGATCTTTGAAATTCCCCAACTCACCGTGACTTATCTGATTCAGATCTGCATGTTTGAATATGCATATAAAACTCTCCTTATGTGGTTTTGGTACCTATGTAATTCCTTCAATCAGATCCTTTGTACCCCTAACAAATCAAATTGGTCTTTGAATCCCTCCTGTAGCAAGATGAAGAATCTGTCGAGGCATCGAAATCGAAAAAGTGGAGGAGAATCCAGCGGATGGCTTCGAGACCGAGAGAATTTACAAATAAAACGTGGAAGAGGAAGTTGAGCATGATCGAAGAGGATTTCTGTAATTGAAGCTCAAATTCCTCCAAATCTCAAATGCATACATATCTGCTTCTTTGTTATTCCATGGATAAGTGCAATAAATTATTTGGTGAGTTTTGGATTCTTGGTCGATCTTTGTTACCTTCATATAACTGGAATGGCGTTTGTCCTCACATCTGTGATCATATTAAAATATGATAATTGCTAGAACAAAATACAAGGTAGAACCTCATCATAAGTAAAAGCTCCATTGAAATTAGAAGTGTCGGCTTGGCTTGGGCTAATCTCCATGGCGTGGCGGAAAACTCAAGACATTCTCACTTCCAAGGCTCCCCATAGTGCGTGAAATCCCAAACGAATTACTATCAATTCTCCTCCTGGCAGCGATATGCCTATCATTCTTTGCTGGCATGGCCAAAAATATGGTAGAAGTAATTTTTGGGATAAATACAAATGCAAACCCACAAGCTCACAGATTTGAAGGCAAAGGTATATTTTTAATGCAAAACGAAAAAAATCGGAATTTTTTTTTAAGGGAGGAAAAATATGCTTAAAGGGTGATTATAGGAAGAAAATATTTTCGAAATTATTGTAATGGGGAGGTAATTATAAAAAAGGAATGAAATATTTTAAAAGGGAGGTATAAGTGTTTTTTCGAAAAATTTGTAAACATGCAAATATTATAAGGGGCCATTATTTATAAGAGGATGCAATATCGGTAGAAGCCGACATCCACTCTACTTCACATTGTGAGGGGGGAGAAGTAACACAATGCTCATTTTGTACCATCAAGACATCTATAACAACCTAGAAGATGGAGGCAATGACTGACCAAGGCCAACCGTCACTATGCGGTTCTAGAGAGTTCCTCACCCCATGTTAGAACTGAGGGGGAGGTTGGGGCGGGGAATGTTAGGAATTAGTTCTAACATGGATGTTCCATATTAAATAAGTGTGTATGAAATTAATATGTGGAGCATATATGAATAATGTAAGTGAGTTGTGAAAACAACTCACGTAGGATTTAAGTGAGAAATTTTAGGAAGGTTGGTTGTGAGATTGTTTAGGGATGGTTAGTAGGAGAGAATATAGGTTATTAGAAACACCTATCTAAAATAAAGATAGCGGTTATAAGAATAGTTATAGGGAAGCCTATTTATTAGTCTATTGTAATATTGTTTATTAAGATGGAAATGAATGATTAATTCATGCTTTCGCACATTCGAGGCTTCGGCTCTTCCCAAAAATGGGTTTGCATTTTCACTTACTTCACAATCGGTGAAACCATTTGACCCTCTAGTTTATTAACTTGAGGAACATATATATTCTCAACAATATTTGTATTTGGGTTATATGTAGGAAATAACCGTGGGTTATGTACAATTTGTTTCCTTTTTATTTGATATATTTTTATTTGTGGTAAAACTCATCTTTGTAATCAAAACTCAAGGCTCTTGAATCAATCCACTTCTTAAATCAAGAAGGATAAATTAGTTTTTAGGGATTATTTTTAGTCTCACAATGATCTGCTTTCGTGGTTGATCAAGTCACACTACTAGTAGGAGGGGTGTTACTTCCTTTTGCAAATAATTCATTTGAGGTGAAGATACCGGGCACATGATTACTTATATGTTATTACCTTTTTCCTCTTATTAGTGCCTTGTTAGGATGTAGTACATGACTCTATTTACCTCTTTTAAGTAATATGTTTCCTCGACACTTCTTGACCACTATTACCACCTAAAAACATCGCCATTAGACCTAGATTCACTACTATATCCTCAACAACTTGAATATTTAACCTATAACTTAGTATGAGGATATGAATTTGAAAGAAATTGAAGTGAACTACCTCTTCTTAAATAAAGTGGATATTTATTCTCAAATCCTATGCCTAACATATTCATAGATCATATAGGTTATACCTATAGTGTCTTTGAAATGTCTTATCATGTTGAACACAAACCCCCACCGCCATAACCTAGTTTCGACTATAAATTCCTTTATAACATATGTTTGTTTATGATTTTAGTCGAATGGGTTTGTATGATTAATATCCACATGTAGAGGAGGAAATAGTTAATCCCGCCATCACCATATCATCACGTCATTTCTTATAGGGATGATTTACATTCCATAATATACAAAATTCTATATCTTCGTCAATATACTACAATTCTAAAGTATCTTTCAGATTGCCTAGGTCCTTCCTCATATACCAAAAGGAAGCTATTTTTGACCTTGTTGACCCAAGAGATTCATTTAGAGCTCGTGGTATGATTTTATACATATATTTATTGACATCTTTTGCATAAAAATTATATCTTAAGATTTTGATTTTCGTACTTGTCTCTGCCTCTTTTTGTGGATACAATCCCAAAAATTATGTTAACAACTCTTCAACACTAATATATTTCTCAACAAAAATTTCTTCCATTATTTTTCCACCTCATCCTAAGGGTTATTGTTTTTCAATATTTATAACAAGTGTTCACTTCATGTTTAATTTTAATTGTAGAGTTCTTATTCACCACAAACCATAATTTAATCACCTCACATGGCTCATACAACTAGTGAGAGTCAACATTAAGATTAAAAATTTCAAAAATTTCACGTACCACAATGAATTATTTTCTCGCAAATGTGAACCCTCCACAGGAAAAAGGAAAGGAAGGAAATATGCTATTATGTTCCTGAATAACTAAATGGAGTTGATTTTTGTTGTCCATCTCCCGTATATATTCCAAGGTAAAAACCCTCACCCTATCTGGTACACATACAGGAATTTTTTGGGGCGTTACACTTTATCTATAAATTTTTATCATGATATATTCCTCCTGCTAGCCAACTAATTTTGTTTCATATCCCAGTTGAATTCAATCCATTCAAGGCATAAAAATATAGACGTTGCAGTATTTTTAATTGCATGATAAAGTGGAGCCAAAACGTAGTACAAGAAATGATTGTAGTTCCTTCTAATATCCCTCATCCTTATCTTATGGGTCAAATAAGTTAATAGAACCAAAAATTTATCCCTCGAACATCCGAGTAGGGATAAATTTCAATCTTGCTGGCCTAAAACACTCACTATACCACCATAAAATAATAAGAAAAATTACGTTATGAACCTAAATCTCTTAGTTTTGGAGTGTATTTTGATTATTAAAAATTGTATTTGCATGTATTCTAAATTATTCTCAACAATTTTTTATACAAAATATGGGTTACTGTAATGGATATTGTATACCATTTCAATGAGGGTTCAATCAAATTAATCATCACTATATAATATAAGGATAAATGCTAGCATAGAAAAGGTATCCTTAACCCATGGTTTAAATATCCTAATTTGATAAGGAGGCTTATATTTTGGTACATTACTATTAAATGTTAATTTTTGTAAAAAATACTCGGGCACTTTGATTCTCTATGTGATAATCGTTAAAAATTTATTAGGTTAATGTGGATGGCTCCCAAGTATTCACATGTAAACCCCAATGTGTTCCAACATTTTACACAATAATGGACAATATTTCCTCTTCTCCATTACTTCCTTTCCTAACAATAGTTTATCTTTTTTCATCCTAGTTCATTAATAGACCATGATAAATGTTGGGCAATGGAAAAGCTCATGGAACATCATGTGCCCCAATCAAACCACCCATGTGATAGATCTATTTTTAAATTACCAACCATATTATTATTCACGTACTTCCTCATTATGCTTGATAACATATATTATGTGTATGCTATATTTTGAGCTAATATGAGAAACATATGTTTTGTGCGATTATGAAATATCTTTCTTAATGTGATTTCTTACTACTTTTATATATTTATTTTATCATTGTTTGACATCATGGTTATTCTGTACATAAGTTATACCTTTTGTGTTTCATTGTTATTGGTATGGGTTCCTTTCTTGTATTGTGATCTTTGTAAATGTCCCATGTTTGTGTCTCTATTCCTTTCTTGTGTGGAATTGATTATATTATATACATCATATATTCCTTTATTTTCTTGTTACAGAATGGGTGTCCCATGTTTATATCTCTAATCCTTGGTGTAACTCCCCTCTAAAAGCTACTACTTTTATTTTATCATTCGGATATTGTTATGTCTCTATAATAGTTATAATATATCTACATTACTACTATTAATTATACACTTTTACTATCACTACTAGTGTTTCTATTATTTCTATGGTTTTTGTCTCTTTCTATGCCATGTTTTCCAAAGCATGTGTAACCTCTTTTTCAAGTACAGTTCTACAAGGTGGGCACCACTTCATATTCAACATCCTTCTAAAACTTCATAGATATACATTACATGGGTACACATATCATATTTTGATACATATTCTCAAATGATTTATCACACATGCCTCAAAAGAGAGAGAATTCATCGAGATATATTCTACACTTACAGTAGAATCTTGTGTTTAAGAATATGTTTTTAGAGGAAACAATTCCTCATAAACATCTTCATATACAAAAATTTGGTAGAAATTACATAGGTTTAAGACCATATAGAATGGTCGGGGACCATGTAGACTTTCCCTACCATAACATATGTTTCATACTTAAGTTATTTACGCTATATTTTATACAAATTCATATTTCCACTTATGGATACATATTTTTGGCATAACTTATATTATTTTGAAATAGTTCACAAAAATTTACATGGGCATGAAATATTTCAATCCTTTTCACACTTCAATATTTAGTTTCACTTACAAAATAAAGTGTTGTGGGGGTATGCGTATCGTTCTCCATCATCATTATTACATATTATACACTTCTACTCAACATTATGATGAGCAAAAAGGTCATGGAGGAACCCATTTTATTTTATACCTTATGTGTACACACACACATACACACAAAAATTGTGATGATATCCATATGTAGTGGTGTGGTCCATGGGGTTATGTAAAGTATCGAATTAGACAATTTCTTCATAGGTAGTATTTCATATCCTCTTTCCAAGGGAAAATCTCAAGGTTACAAAAAAATGATACACGATCTTCTTCCTTCACAAGGTGTTGTGGTACCTTTCCCTTGTTCCTTATCTACTTTATATATTAAGTGTTAGTTTTCATCCACCCGATACTTCATTTTTTCCTTTGGAATAATTGGGTACTAATCACCCCCAATCCTTCAAAATTTTAGCAACACAATCCAAATCTCTAAGTATAGAACTCTTCCCTCTACAAAATAAAAAAGTGTATTCCTTCCATAATTTTCCTCTCTTTATTTCACCTTAAACGAAGTTTAAATTCTATATTTGCATCTGCGTTATAGTTCATTTTCTACTATAAAAATGGAATACACTCGTATTTGTAGCTTTTGTCATGGAACATGGAAACATTAACACATATTCATGATAAACATACTTTGAGAAAATATAAAGTGTGTCTATACACTCATGTATCATTTTATTTTAAGAATGTAATTTTCATTTCATACTTAAAATGGGGGAAATATAGAAACTTAAATGTAGAAATTTATCATTTTGATAGCATGAGTTATAACAATGCTTCTTGGCTAAGACAAATACCTATATCATATCCCCACTTGGTACATCTTGTTATCTCTCTCCAAAATTTATTATTCCTACACAATTATGTGTTCACACTTTTAAAATATAAATACATACATTCAAGCCTCAACTTCTTCCCATCATGATGTAACTTTCATTTTTCATACATCATCTTTTTGTATAAAATTGTACAATAAGGTCATAATGTGAAATTGGGTCTTAGACTAATCAGTATGGTATTATCTCGACAAACATTTCAAATTTATTTTCAATTAAAATATTTATGTTGGGTATTTTCATTTCCCTAGGTTAGAATTTACATAACAAGTTACCTTTGGATTGTTAGAATGTAATACTAAGTACCTATATAGTATAAACCTTAGTTTATAATTAAATAATTAAGAATATTTATATTCTTCATTATTTAATATAAACTAAGTTTGTTTATGTTTAATTTATTATTATTAATCAATATTTAAATTGGGGTGCCTTTTTATAAAGTCACATCCCATCACTTAATTGGTTTGTGACCCATGGGGTCAAATAAATATGATTAAGGGGCATGACCATTGTATTGAATTCACATGGTGGATTGGTGGAGAGAAGTGAGGAGGGAGATTGTTTATCGAACTTTAAGACTTGTTTCTCATATAAATGGAATATCTATTTTCACTATGGTTTTACCCCTTGGAGGTTTTCCATGTAGATTCATGTCACTATGTATTTATTTATTTATTGCATAGTTTAAATGTTTTTAATTATTGTTTATCAAGTGTTTTTAATTATTGTTTAAAATATATATTAATTACCACCCTTCCTCCTTCCCTTGGAACATTACACACATGCTAATAATATTTCAAGCCTTCCTAAGTTGTTTACACATGGTAATTGGTGAAATCTTGCTTAGGACCTGTAAATAAAAGGTAAGGGTGAATTTTGTTTGAAATATTTTATTATTTTCGTATAGTTTATAAAGTGTGCTAGTGAAAATAAATACAAGGAGTAAAACCTGGGTTAGAATCAAAGAACACATGGGAGACACAAATCAAAGACTAAAGGAAATCAATTTTTCCTATTGGCTCAATTTTAACTCATGCTCCCTATTGTTCGACCTTACCGATAAATATTGATTAACTTATTTCATCTATATTATTCAAAAACTATATTATCTATGTCTAAAGACCCCTTTAAATAATAAGGGTTGCATTCAAATTTTAAAACTATAGTATAAAAGAGTAATACTAACGTTTAAAATAAAACTATAAAACTATAGGTTAATACTATATAATACAAACTAAACTTTGTATTAAAAATTATAGCCTAGAAACTATAGTTTAATCCCCAAAAATATATGTCAAGTGACCTATATTCTATGTGACCCCCTTTAAACCTATCACTCCCACATCGTGCCACGTAATGGTCACTGTACCCCCTCTCACCCACTCCAATGCCGTCACGCCACGCGCCACGCACCCCAGTCCTCTCACCCGACCTCCTTTGTCGCCACTACGGACTCGACCAAAGTTGACCGGGCATATTTTTTCCTTGGGACTCCCACATCCACTTTGGATGGTGTGGTGAATGGATTTTTAACCCACGTCTACAAAAGTTAACAATGTGACTTTGGCACATTGGATCTATTTTTTATCCCTCCAGCTTGACCATGATTCGCCATATGGCTCATTTTGTTCGATCTATGAATCGCCATGTTGGCTCAAAGGTCATATCAGTTACATTGAAAGTGTTATTAAGTTGGTTGGCATTGGTTACTTGTAAATTAGTTAAAAATGACTATAATCGAGCTCTGGACTTGCTCAATCTGTAACTTTCCCATCTTGGACACAGCTCGGCCCATAGCTCGGCCTGTTTAAACTCCTTAATGGATCTAATCTCCAATTTTTATATATATGCATAGTGTATATTTTTTCTTTCTTTTTAATCATATTGCTAAATTATTAATTTTCCTATCTAATATTGAAAAATGTTTAAAAGTTTTTGTTTATTAGATAAGGAATATTTTTTTAATAAGAATGAGAAATAATGCATTTTTTACGACACGAAAAGTAAGTCGTTCACTTACATTTCAACAAATTTACCTTATAGTCAAACTAATATGTTTTCTCGTGTCTAGAATACTTATTTAATAGGTCTATTTTTGTTGTGAATAAGGAACATCCATCGAAATATGTTTAACATAGTTTAATCAATGATATGGGGATTTTTTAAATCACTATTACTAAAAATGGTTGTTCTCATATGTTGAATTTGTTTAAGTTAAAATGGGATCTAATAATTTTAAGATTTACAAATCACATGTGTCAAATGAAACTAATTACAACATCCGAAAGATAATATTGAAGCTAGAATTCATGGAAAACAAGCTATGGATAGTCATAAATGGTACATAGAAAGCTTTTACCGGCGAAAAGAAACATCGGAAATATAGTTGTGTATCAACGAGAAGGTGCGGGGCCTTGAAAATCCATTATATTGCGGAGCGTGTGGGATGAATTCATCCTTCACATCAGGAATTAGGAAAGTCTGAGTGAGGCTTGAACACAACTAGAATCAATGCACGAAGGTATATGATTATGAAAAATATAAAGTTGATTCTAGAATTGATGAGGACTCCCATGAAGGGAGATGAAAAGGTAATCAAATTTTTAGAAACAAATAAAAATTATATTAAATCTCAGTTGGATGGGTGTAACTACAATTTAATTCAAGATAAATTATTATATTTCATTATTCAATTGAACATACATGAAATATTTAGGAATTTCATTTCAATCTTGAATTCTAAATACCAAACTGATAAAAGCACCCATAATTTACAAACTCTTAGTAATCTCTTGATCCAGAAGAGAATGTTATTAATAATTTTGATTCAAAAGAGAATTCCACTCGTGCACTTCTATCTCAAAAATATACGAACTATCCATCTATATTCAACAAGAATAAAAATCATCTTTTAAACCCCTTACTAAAGATAATAAATATGGAAACTTAAAAGTAAGTTTTTATTATAAATGTCATAAATATGGAAAATTTGGTCATAAAAAAGAAGAAAGTAAATTAAAAAACTAAAAATATCAAAAAACAATAAGGAAATAAACCATATCAAAATCAAAACAAGAACAAGAAAAACAATTAGAAAACTAATGTTGTTGCTTTGTATGTTGCCCTTGTCACTGCAAAATAAAATGAGTGGATATTAGACAGTGGTGCCTCTAGGCACATGACATATAGGTATGATATCCTAATTGATCTTAGAGAATGTAATGATCAGATCTATTTGGGTGATCATTCCATCCTCAATGTTTAGGGAAAAGGAAAATAAAAAGTTTTTAATGGTTTCATTAACAATGTTTTGTTAGTTCCTAAATTGAAAATGAATTTTCTTTCTTGTTCTCAATTAACTCAAAATAACTATAGTGTAATTTTGATGAAAGATAAATGGTTTATTAAGAATGAACTAGATGTCACTATATCTGAGGGAATACAAAAGAATGGCTTATATGTGTTTAAGGGATTTGCTTCTAATTCTTGTTTGTCAACCCAAAATATAAGTGACATGTAATTGTGGCATGAAATACTAGGTCATGTCAATTTTAGGAGCATGTATGACATGTATCGAATTAACTTAGTGTTTGGTCCGCCACTTACCAAGCTCGTGAAATGTGCGAAGGGCACTTACGTAGTAAGCAATATGAAAATCCCGTTCATAGTCATCATGATGAAAACTCTTCTAAACCTTTGGGACTGGTCCATAATGATTTTAGAGGACCCTTAGAAGTTCCATCCCTAAATGGTTCCTTGTATGTAGTATCTTTTATTGATTATTTATCTCATATGATTTTGTCTTTTTATCAAGAATAAATCTGATGTCCTGTCTAAATTAAAAGAATTTAAAGCTTTAGCTGAAAAATAGTTATAGTAATAAAATTAAGAGGCTTAGAGAAGATAATGGGGAGAGTTTCAAAAGAGGGGTGAATTATTATACAAATAAACATGTAGATATTCTTAGAAAACTACACATGTAGATTTTCTTATTCAATTCCCTATTTCTCTATGGAACTACACATGTATATCTGTTTTGGATACTTAGGCCGATGAGAGAATTATTACGAGATCAAATTCCACACTTATCATATAAGGTCCTCTTTTGATAAGTAAGGGATTTATTTCAAAGAATCTGAAAATGACTTATTATCATGTCATCACCTTTGAAGGCTAATGAGAGGACTATGTATATCAATATGAGGAAAGGAAAAGGCACTTTCAAAGATTATCATTGTAACATATCAAAGACATCAACCTGTATCATGTTCTTGAAGGCCTTGAAGATGATGATTCTGATTTATATTATGTAGAATACATTAGATCTATTCAATATACACCTCTGCCAATAATTGATTGGCATAAAAAAGAGGGATGATCCTACTGAAGTAAATAATCTTGTATTGTTGAGAACAAGACATTGGTTCATGAGGAGAATGAAAGAATACAAAGAAATAATGAAGACATCCTCATCTCAGGAAGCTTCTACTTCTCAGAAATAATTTCCAACACAATTGAATCTATTATCCTCACCTTTTGACTCAGAATAAAGGTGTATCTCAAGAAAGATAAATCAAAAGAAGTAGAAAATAACAGGAAACAAAATAACAAATGATAATTTAACAAGAGAAAATTCAAGAATCAACTGATGAAGTTGTCCCCTCTTGATATATTACCACAACCCTCTGAACAAGGTGGGAATGTAATTGAGGAACAAATAAATGAACCAACAAGAGGTTCATAAACAAAATAATGAAGAATAAGAGGAATTTGAAGGTGATGAAGAAGATAAAGTAAAAATAATTGAACCAGACACAAGAAAAGCTAGTGCCTCAAGGCCTAAGATATAAGTTAGAAGACCATCTTATTACTCTAATATAGCTCTGTTGATGCATACTCACACCACCCCGAATGTATGCAAGTGATGGGTTGAGACTCTCGGTGTGATTGCATAAAATGGAGCTCCTCCTAAAGTGTGGGACTTTTTAATCGGGAGAGCTTTCCTTATGAAGGCCGGTTCCTATTCCTCTATTCAGGTGCACACGTATAATTTGTAGAGGATCTACTCTAAAACCTACTCTAACTTGCCAAGGATACAATGTTAGGAGATGCAAAAATGAAACCTAATCTAACAAAGTTGATGCACCAAAGGAATGCTTTGAAACAATTACTTTGCCATTAAACACAAACCATTAAAATGTAATATAACCACCATATACAGTAAACAAGATTGTAATGATATATCGTAGAGGTGCAATCAACACAGAGAGGGTTGAAAATCATCCACGAGATATGCATCATTTCTCCAAAATTTGATACAAGATACTACAATGACCAAGAGGCAAGATTTGCATTATAGTCTTAATGGGAGATTCTGAATCCACAAATCCACTTACGAAAAATAAGAGAAGGGAGGGTGCAAAGTCAAATTGTCCAACCCCCGAGAAAATTCCCTCCTTATAATAATATAGGAAGAAAATGGGAGAAGAAGATAGAAGAATCTGAAATCCTACTCTAACCACCTCCAAAATGCATTGAATCCTCCCGAAATAGTGATGGCAAGTCACTCCAAAACCTATAACTCCATGTACCATGCCTTGCTATGCAAAAAGGAGCCCCATACCTTCATCATGGTGGTAGGTGAGGCAACTTGAAACCCTAAAAAATGGTGAACCGTATTTTAATTTTTTGAAGAACTTAGTCTCACCTAAATTAAGATATCCACACGTAGTTGTGTAGCAGACATTGAGAGATTTCTTAAAAGTCCTCTCTTACTCAAATCTGAGCTCCTAGTTAGAAGTTATGGCTATCTCAAGGTAAAGTGCCATTCTGTAAAAATCGTGAATTGTTGAGAGTTCCGAAATTCTGAAAGTCTGAAATTTTGGACTTTCAGGTTTCTAAGTTTTGGAAGTTGAGGGGTGATTTTTATGTTTTAGGATTTGAGACTTCTAAAACTCTTAATTTTGAAACCCTGAAAGTCTAAAGTCTGAAATTTGGACTTCGGTCTTTTGAAGTTTCGTGCCTTTTGCTTGCTTTTTCATGCATGCTTCCCAAAATCTTCGAAACCCCGAAATCTTGAAATTCTAAAATTTCAAAATTTCAAGAGTTTGGGTTTCGAACTTCCTAATCATTTTTGGGCACAATTCTTGAGATATCCAAAACCCTGAAAGTCCAAAACTTTAGACTTTCAAGTTTCAGTATTTTATATCTTTTGGCGATTTTCACAACTTTGCGTCTTGATATTTCAAACCCAAACCTGAAATTCTGAAATTTCGGACTTCCGAGTTCAGATTTCAAACATTACTTACTGATTTTCTCGTGTCCTTCCAAAATCTCCGAAACCCCAAAATCCTAAAAGTCTGAAATTTTGAACTTTTGAGAGTTCGGGTTTCTGAACTTCTCAAACACTTTTTTCATTTTTTACTCGAGAATTCCAAAACCCAAAAGCCCAAAAGTCTCAAATTTCAGACTTTCAGGTTTTCAAGTTTCAGGGTTGCTGACCATTTTTTTCCTTGTTTTCTCCAAAGTGCCAAAGATGTGAAGCCTAAAATCTTTGAGCCTTTCTCCATTGTTCTTCTATGATCTCTCGATATCCTTTATCATTCCCATTAGCCATTCATTTTTTGATTGTGCATAGCCATCACCGAGATCGACTACTACTTGATCTTCAAAATTGAATGTGAGCTCGCATGACTAAACTACCCTCTCTAGTTTCTCCTATGCAAGGTTGTGTTTGATCAATTATGCCTGAGGGGAAAAATTGGATAAAAACTCCTACACTTGAGGTCTCCACTTTTCAACCTCTCTATCCTCCAATTTTCCTTACTTTCTACCTCATCTAGCTCCTCCTTCTAGTGACTAATTCAAATGGGTTTAGCCAATGATTGATATTAAGAAAATTAAAGCTTCATCTCATATTTTTATTCTAGTATTTTATGCAATAGCTTCCCTTTTGGGTACAAATCCTCTTCCTAAAAAAATCTAAGACAAATTCACGTTTGGTCTCATATACCAAATGATAGAAAATCCTAGAAATTTCTAAACCAAGAGAAGACAGAATGAAAAAGAAATATCTATCTCGGACTTGGAGTTTACTAGGAATCTATTTGGAGAGTCCACCCAAGAATGAGAAGTATAAAATATCAAGGAAATAGTTTGAAAAGTTATTGAGAGGGTAGAGAAAGGAAAGAAAACCCAGGAGGAGCTTGAGGAATAGGTTTTGGTTCTCTAAAACTTTATCAAATATTTTATCTCATCTAATAATACTCCTTTGGATACTACTCCTCTCTCTACACTTCCACCTACTGCTACCACAACTAGAATTGATGTCAAGGCCATTGTAGATATTCATAAACATGTAGAATTTGGTAAATCTTCTGAGACCAAGGTCGAAGGAATATTTTTCTCCATGTTACAATTCATTGATGAATCCTATAGAGTATATGACTACATCATGTTTACTTAGGAGAATATTAACTCAGGGATAAATACAATTGATTAAAAACTCAAAATTTGGGTTGGCTATATTCAAGATCTCTGTATCATGAGCACAACTAATCGTAATATCCTTTTCTCACACAATATGTTTGATTATTATAAGAATAACTTGTTGAATAATTAGACCTATAGTGTGGAATGGAGAATCAAAGTGTTAGAAGAAGTTGCAGTTGAACTGAGAACCATGGTGTAAAAAGGAGAATCATTGAAAGAATAGATTTTTTCTAACTTACAAGCTCTTTGTTTTTAGTTATACAAGGAAAATTCTCTAAAAAGGAGTCTAGTTGATCACATCAAAGAAATATTTAAGTCATTGATCAAGGAAGAACTCTTCAAAAATAATCAGTCAACAAGGATAAGATGGAAGAACTCTCTGAGTTATAAAATGTAGTTGTTGAGGCCACAAAGGGACTCTTATAGAATGAAGGTGTTGTAAAATAAATGGAGTATTATTTTGGGAGTTGGTTGGCTGATATGACAAACACTATAGTTCCCAAAATCATGGAAATCTCAACTCGCAGTCACCAAATTTACATTTCAAGTGCTCAAGATAAAAGTATCAGTTGTGCCTATTATAAATGTTTCTAATGTACCTTCTTCTTTAGGATCTTGATGTCTCATAATTGTACTATTCTTTATTTGGCTTACATCCTCCGCTTAGCCTATATAAGGCTTCTTTCTCACTTATATGGGGGTTGGATATTGGTGCTTTGGAATGTAATATACAAATATTTGATAAATATATATGAATAATTTCCTCTCTCATTTGAATTCTTCCATTTCATTTCTTACAATCTATTTAATGTGTTGATTTTCATAGGAGAAATCTAAAACTTGGTGTTCAATTCATGAAGTAAAATGTATTGAAATTTGTGTCAATATGCATTTTATGTATCATGGGTTTTCATTTATGAAAATTCACATGTTTTTAAATTCTTATTGCATGCACAAGTAAAGTAAATATCTATTATCTCTTTATTTTAAAGCGATACTTCTTTCCTTCTTTCTTTATAATCAGTGGGTGATCTTGCATAACCAAGGAGGGTACATGTATCCTTGACTGATGAGTTAGCCTGAAATTTGTGTCCCTAAATCATTCCTCTTGCCAATATAAATTGATCTTATTCCTCAATAACCCCATTTCATTGTTTGGATTATGTATTGAAAATATGGAATCATTCGTATGCACCAATATCCTTATTCACGGGTTGTGATGCCCTTAGCTCTCTCCATAACAATTCACACTTGTGTACATTTTCATCTCGTGTCCTCCACACCTCGTTAACATGGTAAGTGAAGAGGCATCTCAAAGAAGACTTGAGGTGTCATGTGATATGGTTGTCGAGGTTGTGGTCATGTAATATCCGGTGGTGGTTGGGGACCTTTTCATAGATTAGGACCACATTTAGAACCCAATCCTTCACCAAGGTTTCCTATGTGTTGTGGTTGTCCTGATCCTCTCGATCCTCCCACTGCGACCTATGGTCTTATAGATGAACTTCCTGTTGTATATATCTTCCCCTCGGGTAGATATAGACAAACGGAAGAGTATGGAAATCAAAGAAACTCGAGCCCGATATTTATCAGGTCACCAACAACCAAGGCATAGGTAGAAGGCGCACGTCAAAGAGTGTTAACATGAACATAGATGCACCCTAGCACAGTAGAAGAGTGTTGACACGAAAAAATTTGCTCCAAGGCGCAGTAAAGGCGCATGACATAAGGTGTCGACACGAAAAATTTGTGCTAAGGCGCAAGTAGAAGGCACACGACATAAGGTGTCGACATGAAGAAATCCACGCCTTGCACAGTAAAGGGTGCACGACATAAGGTTTCGACATGAAGAAATTCACGCGCCTTGGCGCAGTAAAGGGCGCACGACATAAGGTGCCGACACGAAAAAATTCACGCCAAGGCGCAGTAGTAAGGCACACGACATAAGGTGTCGACATGAAGAAATTCATGCCTTGCGCAGTAAAGGGCGCACGACATAAGGTGTCGACATGAAGAAATTCATGCCTTGGCGTAGGTAAAGGGTGCACGACATAAGGTGTCGACATGAAGAAATTCGCGCCTTGGCGTAGGTAAAGGGCACATGACATAAGGTGTCGACATGAAGAAATTTGCGCCTTGGCGTAGGTAAAGGGCACACGACATAAGGTGTCGACATGAAGAAATTCACGCCTTGGCACATGTAAGATTATGTTGACATAAGGATGGATGCGCCAAGGCACACCTTCAGGAGGCACAACATTTTGAGCACTGACAGAGCGGCACTTGACCTAGATATTCAAATGGCCATAACTTTTCACAGGGAACTCGGATTCACGCAAGGTTGGACTTTTCAGAAAGCTTACAAGGTCCTCTTCCCAACTACAGCTTCATCACTTTTTGGGTTTTCTATGGTTCTCACCTACCACCATTATGAGATGAATTAAATACAATCAGTAGGTGGTTGGGGTAGATTTGGAGTTCCTCTCTCTTCCCTCTCTCATTCTTCCTATAAATTGTAAGGAGGGGATTCTTTCTCAAGGTTGGACATTCTTGTTTTGCCCCTCCTTCTTCTCTTTGGTAGGTGAATTTGTGGAGTCCAAACCTCCCATCTAAAACAAGAATGCAACTTTGCCTCTTGGCATTTTGTAGTGTATCAGATCAATCTTTGGAGCAAATAATGCATGTCTCAGGGATGATTCTCAACCCTCTCTATGTTCATTTTGCATCCTTTGATCTTTCACCGTAATTTGGTTACTGTGCATGATCTTGCATTACATTTTATTGGTTTGTGTTTATTGGCAAGACAGTGTTCTTCATTCCTCGATGCATCACCTTTGTTAGTTTAGGTTTATTTTTTTATGCATTTTCTTACCCCGTCTCCTCGGAAAGTTAGATTAGGTTTTTTGGTAAACCCTCTGCATTTTTCGTGTGCATCTAAACAGAGGAATAGGAACCGCCTTCATCTCGGAGATATTTTCTGATTTCACAAGGTCCCACACTTGGGAAAAGCTCCATGTTATGCGATCGTACTCGAGAGTCTCAACCCATCGAGTTGCGCAGACATTCAAGGGTTTTGTGATTCGCCATCAACACTTCCTTATGTCCCAATTATTGTGATGAATTTGAAACCAACTTTCTAAGATATAAAGAACACCTATGAAACTTCTTCCAAAAATCTATGTGCTAAATCTTTGTCCCGATGATGCCCCTATATAAATACCTCCAAAAGTACTCGTTTAAAACAGTACCCTATCCCCGATTTTCATGCCTCCTAAGCGGTAACTAAAATATATTTTCTTGTGTCTCCTACCCAACATGGATATTGTGATTACTTTCCTTCACTATAATTATCTTATACAACTACCTCTATATTTGGAACACCTAGCGCAGGGTTAGGAGTCCAGTTGGGTCGATGTGCACCCACTTTTCTCATTTTTTCCTCAACTCATTCTCATTAAATGTCGATGGAGTCTCTCTACATCACTTTCATAATGTCGGAGAAAATGATACTGCATTCCCTTGCCTTCTACAAAGTGTCCTCATCATTTCCTCCAAACCATAATTTCTCTCTATATCACCACATCATCAACTACCCTATATCATGCCTCATTATACTTGAGTTGTCTTTCCTCTCTTTGTCCTAATTTCGTGAGGGCCACCGTCATCCTTCACCAAAATATTTCCTACCACTACACACGGTGGGGTTTTAGCTTACCATAGCCAATCTCTCCATTCTTAATTCCACCATCAGGATCTTGATAGCTAAGGGTGTTGCACGTAAATAAGATCCTTTTTCATCATGCAAGAAATGGAAGTCTACTTCCTCTGGGAAAGAGTATGTTAAAATTGCATACTCCTAAGTATAGCTACATAACAAACCTTCCCACCAATGATGTAAATCTTTTGTCCACGTATCATCCGAATGTGAGAATTTTTTGTAGTCCTCCTATGTCCAAGTTTTCTTTCCTATCTCAATACCTCTTATAGCCACGTCACGCTGCCAAAATTGGTACAAATCTACTAGGAGGAAACTAAAAATGACTTGTATAAGAAGTCCTATAGGTTATCTTCAACCCAATTTCACTTTTTAAAGTCGGTCCATTGCTATATTCTTTTAAAAGTGTCTTGGCTATATTATATCTAGCTTTCAATATTATCCAAAGACAGTAAATGCCATCTACAGGAAACATCCTAGTAGATAGATTGAAAATATGTCTCGAAACAAAACCAAAATATAGTATTTTTATTACGAACCATAGCTATGCATACCGACACTTCTTCTGCATAAGTCCGGAAGCTCACCCAAAGCGTATTCAACCACTACATCCCTCTGCTTTTTATTCTTATCAAGATGTTAGTATGCATGTTTATCATATACCTAATCAAAAAAATCATTCATACAAAGTGAAATATCATAACATGATAATTCAACAACACATGTAATAAGGAAAATAACCCACATAAATAATAATTAGTAGCACTTGAATAGCCGTAATACCATGCTCGATTTAATCACTTTGGAAATCCATATAAAATTATCTATTGCAAAACCATTGGAAATTACATAACATAGAAGAAGACTAAAATAATATCTAGTACATCCACTCAATGGACCATGCGAACACTCCTACAAAGCTCTACAAAACATATTTTAACAATATCATTCAATAACCGTAGATCCGATACCCTCTCCGAACTAGAACTAGTCAATAACAATGATGTACTACCTATATATATAAACTGGACTATACCCAAAAGATATTTCATGATTTTGGATGGAGTGATCTCTAGAACCATTCCTGAGCCCTAAACCTAAACTAGGTGCTAATGGCGTGGAGGTAGTGGCGGCGCTAAGCAAATCAGCTTGGTGGTTAATCTGTGTGTTTTCACTGATTGACTCAAGTCTAAGGAATGGGGGTTAGTCGTTGATGGAGTCGTTGAATCAGTATCGGTCTCCCATTTCATGCTCATTCCTTGTTTCGAGGGTCGTGGGGCTTTAGATGTGGTAGGGAAAGGACCGGATGCAAATCTAGGAGGAGGCAAAAGCTTCCTTGAGGTTGTTAAATCCTCTGTTAGTGCCATGGTCAAACCAATGAAACATGTTGCATCTTCTCCCATTGTTTGTTGTGGAGCAAATGTTTTGAAATCTGAGAAATATTTCAAGGAGAAAGGAATCATCTGTAGATTCAACAATATATGCCCGGGCCTACCTGCTCTCCATGATTGGATCTCCCTTTCGTGGAAACCGCTTATGGAAGGTAAAGTTGACATCTACCCCACAACTAGAGGCTTCTTCATAGTCGTCTTTGATATTACAACTGATAGAGATCTGATTTTTGATAGATTGTGGGATTATCAAAGCCATTTTTTTGCTTATGAAGCCATGGTTCCCTCTTTTTAACCCTATTACTGAAACTTTCCAAACCCGACCTGTGTGGATCTATTTTGCCATATCTTCCTCTCCAGTTTTGGGGGAGAAATGTTTAACTTCTATTGGGGATTCTTTAGGAAAAACCCTGGCTATTGATACAAAAATGACCATGTACGAATATACTACGTATGCTCACATCTTGGTCGATTTGAACACCTCAAAGGATTTCCCGCTTCTATTGATCTGCATGTTGAGGATAGGATATGGACTCAAAACATTGACTATGAAGGCTTCCTTTCAGATGTCGATTTGATTTTCCCTTGGCCATTTAGCGGCAGATTGCAAGGTTGGGAAGAAAAATACCAATAATCAAACTTTGTGGTGGAAGAATGCTGATTCTAGCCTTTTGGAAGTTATGACAGTCACTTAGATTCCGAGTTAGAGGAGGGATATGAGGATGTGGAAGTGGAGGCTCCTTCACAAGATTTGGTCACCCTTTCTCCTACCCATGTAGAGAAGGATCCTTCTCCCCATGTTGTGGGGATTTCTCTTTCCTCCTTTGGGGATCCTCAATCAGGTGGGTGAAAATAATTTTGAAATTTGTAATCCGGTTTACTCAAATGAAAATATTAATCCAAATACTAGTAATGATTGGTCTACTGTGAATAGAAGAAAGAAAGGGAAGGTTAATGACTCCCTTAAGATGTGTCTTCGCTCCCATGGGAAGAAGTCTCATGGTTAGTTTTTCCTTCTTTTTTGTTCTTGTTGTTAGTGGATCTTTTGTTGTTCGCTTCTCTCTACCACCGGTAGAGGCAGCCCTACATCCTATGTCTCCACTTTCTCTCATTGTAATGGGGTAGGGACCCCTCAACCCTATTTTACCCTTAATATATATATATATATATATATATATATTAAGTGGGACTTTCCTTTAGATCTTTCCCGCAAATTCTTGATAATAGGCATGCTTACAATAGGTTGCATGCTTTATAAAATATATCCTAATAATATATTAAGATAAATATACATCATTCTTTTATCTACTTTAATATTATTATTAGACATCTTTCATGTGTTGCTTCTATTCTTATTTGTGTGTGTTTTCCTTAGTATATCCTTTATGTGCACCTCAAGTTACTCTTCTTTTTTCTATTCTTATCCAAAACTCTAAAATGGCCAAGTCCCAGTCCTTTTTTTGTATGCACGTAGCCCCACATGCTGACCTATCCTCCTCTAGTGCGCACATCCTAGCATACTACTCTGTCTTCACTTTTATTTCTATGTGCACACTCTTACATGCCCCTCAATACTTATGTACATATATTTGTCCTCTCTACGCAATATGACTAATACTTAAGTCATTTCCCATGACCAAAAATATTTTAAATTAGTGGAGGATTACTTTATTATTGATAGTGAAGGTAGGTAAATAATTTGAGATAGGGAGGATTATTTTACTATCGATAATGGAGGTAGGTAGAGACTTTGAGATAGTGAAGATTATTTTATTATTATTATTAAAATTGGCGGATATCTTAAATACAACTATCCAAAATATGCCAATAGATATCAATCTTGAGAAACCTACCTAACCTATGTGAAAAATCCAATATAGGCATCTTGATATCAATATTTCTTGGTGTATTTTAGAAAGTTGTATTTAAGATATCTATGATAAGTATAACATAGGTATATAAAAAAATGGAAAATACATATATTATAATATATATAATAATAAATATTTCTATCTCGAAATATGCCCATAGGTATAATTTTAAGGTTTCTATCTTATATTCTTCACATATCACATTGATTAAGGGTAAGTGCACCAAGTTGGGGGCCAAAAGGGGGTCTTAAGTGGACGCATTTTTCTAAAAATTAAAAAACTTCAACTTGAATGATTTTTTTAAATAGTTACACTCAAAACTTGGAGATGTTGTATAAACATGAATCGTAGCATTTTGAGTCTAGTTTCTAAGCTACTAAATTTTATTTAAAACATATGAGTTTAAGTGGGTTAAATAACTAAAATACCAACATGTGCTCATGTTTCTGTTAAAAAACACAATAGAGTGACTTTCCTTTCCCCCACCATTTTTTGAGCACCATTTATTAGTTTTGAAAAACCTTTGGTGGAAAGATATCTAGGAGCATCTAGTTTGTGGTAGAATTTTTTTAAGATTTTTTAGCGATTATGTTTTTAATGATTTTTCTAGTACAAAAATTTTATGTTCAAAAATAACAGACCTCCAACCATGCCCTCCTAACTACCTCATAAAATATGAAAAAATAGTTTTTTTAATATGTATAGAATTAGTCTTAGTTTGTGCTTAATTTTTTTATTCAATTTCAATGAGTCAAAAAAAAGATATACGACAAAAGATAGACATGTTTAAACTTCAAAAATAGCTATAAAAAGGCATAGTTAGAAAATAAATAATATGGAAACCTTATATTTGTTAGAAAAATTGGAAAATTATATTTATACAAAGAAGAAACTTTGTTTTACATCATGGTATAATTTTTTTAAACGAATCAATCATTTGATGTTGATTTATCATGGTGGAAGTTGGATTTTTGCATTTTCCAGCAAAACCACGTGGTTTGTTGTGTTTTTGTAGGTCCATGCCTCAATCTTGAGGATCTAAGCCTTAAAGAATGGCTTGGAAAAATGGAAAAATAATAACATGTATGCATTCTTCATAGTATGAACATTATATGTGCTTTTGGCATGCTTGTATTTACAAAAATAAATGTTTAAGTATAAGAAACAATATAAGAAATTAGGGTCACTCTGCACCTTATGGAACTAGTCTCATAACTCTATTGGTCATGGTTTAAGAGATAGTTTATATAGTATAATCTGGTCAGTACATAGGTAATTTTCTGGATTTTATCATTCAGGCTAAATCTTTTAGCATTTAAATTCTACAATCGAAACCCTAAACCCTAAACCTTAAACCCGAGTCCCTAAACCTAAAACCTAAACCATGATCCCTAATCCCCAAAACGTAAACCATAAACCTTAAACCCTAAATCCTAATCCCTAAACCCTAATCCTTAAATATTCAGCCCTTACCCGTGAGCCCTAAACCCTAAACCTTGAGCCTTAAGCCCTAAACCCTAAACCCTAAACCATGAACCATGAGCCCTAAATGCTAAACCCTAAACCCTAAAACCTAAACCCTAAAACCTAAAACCTAAAACATAACCCTAAACCCTAAAAATTAATACTAACCCCTAAA
This sequence comes from Taxus wallichiana var. yunnanensis, assembly GCA_018340775.1. Lineage (NCBI taxonomy): Eukaryota > Viridiplantae > Streptophyta > Pinopsida > Cupressales > Taxaceae > Taxus > Taxus wallichiana. The sequence goes on along the minus strand of CM031243.1, from coordinate 507,827,888 downwards.
TTTTGAGCCCTAAACCCTAAACCATAATCCCTAAATCCTAAACACTTTGAACCACAGAACCCGAACTCTCTCGACCTAAACCTTTAACCCTCAACCCTTAACCCTAAGACCTAAACCATAAAACCAAAATAATAAACCCTCAACCCTAAACACTAAATCCTAAACCCTAAAACCTAAACCTTAAAACCTTAACCCTAAACCATAAACCCTAGACCCTAAACACCGAGTCGTAAGCCCTAAATCCTAAACACTAAATCTAGATCCCTGAGCTCTAACCCCTAAACCTTAAATCAGTAACTCTGAATCCCAAACCTTAATCCATAAACCATGAACCATGAACTCTAAACCCTAAACCCTATTCCCTAAACCATAAACCCTAAACCTTAAGCCTTGAATCCTACACCCTAATCATTGAGCCTAAACCCTAAACCATAAACCATGAGCCCTAAACCCTAAACCATAAATCCAGAGCCCGAAGCTCTAACCCCTACACCTTAGACCCATAACTCCGAATCCCAAATCCTAAGCCATAAACCCTAAACCATGTACCCTAAACCCTAAATCCTAAACTCTAAACCCTAAACCATGAGCCCTAAATGCTAAACCCTAAACCCTAAAAACTAAATCCCAAAGCCTAAACCTTTACCCCAAAACTTAAATCTAAACCTTAAGCAATAAATCCTAAACCCTAAAACCCGAGCCCTAAACCCTAAACCCAAACACTTAAACCCTAAAACCTAAGCCCTAATCATTAAACATTAAACCCTCAACTCTACGACCTAAACCCTTAACCCTGAGACCTAAACCCTAAACTATAAACCATAAACCCTAAAACAAAAACAATAAACCCTAAACCCTAAACACTAAATCCTGAACCCTAAACACTAAACCCTTAACCCTAAAAACTAATCCTTGAACCCTGATCCCTGAGCCCTAAACCCTAAACACTAAATCCAAAGCCCTAAGCTCTAACCCCTAAACCTCATATATTTCCAATAGGTCTCATGTGCGAGTTCATATTTTTGAATATCTTAGGACAATATTTCTTAGTCTTGTGCTTAGAACCATCATTGAGTCTTCTTCTACAACTACCTTGTTTATGAGAGGTGGGATAATAAAGTAATTGGATATGACACCTACCTTGTGATTTGTAATGCATATTACACATCTCTGCCAAAATTGTTTCTCCCCACATATAATTACGCTCTTCAATGTAAATTTCTTCACACTTTGAAACAAATTTCACATTTCTCATATTTCCATGTATGGTATTATACAAGCCATGATGACCCATTGGAAGATGGAAAAAATAAAAATCGCAACACAAAAATTAATCTCAAAGGAAGTGGAAAAAACACATACAATATACCAATGTGGAGGTGTAAGATTAGAACTGAATTACCTATAATATCCTCTCCTCTAGAGAAAGTGAAATTTCTTTTGCTTCTATAATGGATAAATTTTTGACAAAACTTCCTAAAGTGTTCAAAATAAGCATAGAAAATGGGAATGGCTAAGAACATAAAGGGGTTATCAATCACGCATAGTAAATCTTTCTAATTTAGTTTTGAATGGGAGTCAGCTGGCCTACGACTTAGTGACCTTCCATAAATTAATAATTCCTTCTATGATAAACCCATGGATGCTTTCAAAAATGCCTTCAAAAAGATAGGGGTAGTCATCAAGCCTAGTGAAGGGTGTGATGTGATTTCTTAAAAAATTAAATTCATACAGATTTAGAGGTCATAACACAAATTAATAAATATCTCTATCATTATAAATGGAATCCAAGTAACGAGATCTCCTATATCAAAGGATTGATGACTACTTTTGGTGTATATGGCAAGAGTGGACATTTAGGAATCATTGAGTTTCTAAATCGAATTTCATTACATCTGGAGAAACTGTTATCCAAAATTCACCCCTCAAGGTAATTTTGATAACATGCATCAAATTCTTTAGTCCCGAGCAAGTAGATTGATTCAAGGCTCGAAATCATTTTTTTGGGGCCCCATCGGCTTCTCTCTAACTCTCCCATCCAAGAAAAAATCCCAACGAAGTTAGAAAAATGGAAAAAATGCAAAAGATAAGGTTGCAGGATTGTTTTAAAGCATTTCGGGTCTGAAGGGTGCGGATCGTACCGGTCTTGGGTTGTACAGGTTCGTACGTAAGGTTCGTGCAAGTTTGGGACCAAAAAGGGAAGAAAATCAGCTAAGTCAAACATTTTTGTCCCAGGAGGTCCGCGGGACAGTTGGGACGTCGGGACGTGAAAAGGAGAAATGGCCGCAGCAATAAAAATCATCAAGTTTTTTGTTTCGCGTGGTTTGGGATAGCTGGGACAAAAGTACGCACGGGCGCAAATCGGCCAATTTGCCGCAAGATGGTCTATTACGAGGTAGTGTGGAGAAATTCGTCCGGACAGTAGAAAAAAGTACACGCGGGATGCGAAAAGGTGAAACAACCGCAAAAGGGGACAACGAAGCCCGAATCGGCCGATGCAGGAGAATTCGTCCAGGACAGCCGGGACACGCGGACCCGATTTTTCTGAAATAATCGCGAAGAAAGAAGAAAAGTCAACGTTTGACCCATGAACTTCAAACGGCCATAACTTTTGACTTTAGGCTCCGTTTTTACAAATTGGACTTTCTAGAACAAGCACGGCGTCCTCTCTACGCCAAAAAAACTAGATTTTTATTTCTAATAAGGGTATATATATTTAAATAAAAGAAACATATTCGGCTCTAGTCATTTAATGCTCATTCCCGTCAATGACGTGAAAAACGCCTACCATACCCAAAATAGTTGCCCACACTCGAGAAGGCCATAATTTTTGCATTTCTCAAGGAAACCACACAAAATTTGTACCGGTGGAATCGTGGCTCTGAGCCCGATGCATAGAAATCAAGAAATTCTAGACTTGATGAGATATTGATGGATATTTTTCATAAAACGTGGTTGGGTTCATAATAGTGTTTTATTTGGTGGTTGGGAGTGCAATTAAGAGGCATGGTCATCATTCTTTCTCTGCCAGAAGACTGGGACAGATGGGGTAGGGTTCATTTTAAGACACCCCTATAAAATTGAAGGTGGAAAATACCTGGCGAATATCCCCGTAACCAGTTTCAGCGAAAGGCGAATTTGACAGTATTCAAAAACAAAATTTTCACCTGGTTTTTCAAGGCTCCATCAGTGACGTGCGACAACACTAGTCCGTAATGACGCACGTCACTGGCGCGACAATAGCTTGTAATGACGTGCGACACTCTAGTGACATTAGGTCGTAATGACGCGCGACACTGGCGCGACACTAGCTCGTAATGATGCACGACACTGGCTCGTAATAACGCGCGACATTGTCTCCTACTGTCGCACGTCACTGGCCCCTGATGACGCGCGTCATTTGCTCCTACTGACGCGCGTCACTTGCTCCTATTGACGCGCGACACAGTCATCAAATGACGCGCGACATTGTCATCTATTGACGCGCGACACTGTAAACAAATGACGCGCGACATCTGCTTGTATTGACACACGCGACAATTGCAAACAAATGCGCGCGAAACTCTCTTATATTGACGCTGCGACAATCGTAATCAAATGATGCGTGACATCAAACACATGACGCACGACACTTTCAAACACACATGCACGACGCATACAACCTTCTATTGACGCTGACAACGACACTACCTTCTATTGACGCGCGTCATTAGAAGCAAATGACGCACGTCAATAGGGGACAGTGACGCCCTATTTAGGTTATAAATACCCTTATGCCGCTCATTTTCTCATTTTTTTTTCCGTTCTTGAATTTTTTTCAGTCTCTAAATCTTTGACAAAGATGCAATTATAGCTATAATGTCGACTTCACATGCTTCCCAATTGCAAGTTCAGCAAGAAAATGAAGAGAATCCAACTCAATCGATTTCCAAGATAACCTACAGGAATCCCTTATGCCCTCACATCCATACGGCTTTAAAGATGTCTTCAGAATATCAAGCTATAATGGAAGAGTGTGAATTTACAGGGCTCATTAATATGCCCCATTTCGAAACAGATCCGGATCTTTTGAATTACCTTCTGTCATCCTACAATTCCGAGGACGGTATATTTTATGTTACTCTGAACGATGGCCAAATGTTCCAATTCACTATTGAAGCAAATGACATACATCGGTTTACGGGCCTTCCTATCAGAAATGTACCAACTGTGACAACCAAGGCAACACTCATGGAAGATGACAAGAAATTTCTCGAATCAACGTACGGTTTCCATGTTGATTGTAAGTATAATTCATTTTAATTCATATTTTTTAATCTGTTTTTTATTCTGATACAATTTTCTGTTATAAATTTATAGTAATTTTCACTGTTTCACATTTGCAGCCCATGTCAATAAATCCAGGCATGGTGTAGATACACAATCAATTGCACACCACTTTCTTGCTGCACTTATTTCGTTTTTTCAAGCCAGAATTGTTTTGCAGGGTCGCCAAACAGATATACCAAATTGGGCCATTGCATACATTTGTGCCACTATCTCAAAACGAAAATTCGATTGGTGCACATTTCTATCCAAAAAAATAAGAACTGACATATCAAATTCAAAAATCTCAGATAAACCTTTCATTTATTCAACAAACTATCTCCTCGGCTTCTACTATGAGGCACTTTTAAATTTAAAACATAAACAAATTCCTACTTGCTCTGATGAGGCTTTGAAGAAATTCTCAATTCCATTTGCTGAACAACAGGTATAAACTATTTAGTTTGTAATTGTATTACAATTTTCTTCATTACAATGCACAGTTATTAAAACTTAAATTTTAATGTTTTGCAGAGAAGATATCTTGAAGCCATTCCAAAAAAAAAAAAGATGTCGAGAGGAAGAGGCCAACAACACGCGGAGGCTTCGGGGGACTCCCAATCTGAAATGGAAGCTCACTCTCCAAACCCTCAACAGTTTGAACTCGTTAAACGCCAGAGAAGTAATACATTCTCATATATTATTTACAAATTCCAAAGTTGCAGATTTATTTTTCAATTTAAATTTTAACCAAATGAATTGACAACATTTAATATTGATGAATTACAGGGACTATGGAACCTTCTTCCCCAACTCACTCCATACAGTCACATGCATTGATATCTTCTGAATAGCCACTGAGTACAACTCCTACAAGGCCACCCGTAGCACCGAAAAAAACAACCCCTCGACAACAAGGTACAACTTTTCTATAGAACGTTTAATTTCGTAGTTTTGACTTTATGAATTGTTTTAATATTTTTCATTTTTTCTTGTACTTTTCAGCACATGTCAGTCATGGTCAAACCACGGCACCGACACCCACTCAACCATTAATTTTTAAAATGCCAACCAGAGGAACAGTGAAAAAGACCATTGGTAAACGCATGAGTTTTGCTCCGGCCCCTAGTGGGACACTAAACCTTGACTCCTCGTTTCGAATTCCAACTCTATCACTTGGTGGCTTGCCCAGCGCAACGGGCATATCTGTTTTGAACAATATAAATTTAGATGAAGATTATTTGGGCATTGATAGCAATGACCCAACTGGTTTTTTCGATACCCGCGAGATGATTCAAGGCCAGCAGGTATACTTCAAATTTCAATTTTAATATGCTTTACAATTTTTAATTACATTCTGATTTAAATTTATTTATCTAAATCTTGATTTATTTTTTCAAAAACAGGATCAGCCCACCCAAAGACAGAAACAAGGAGCAGTTGATCTTGGTGAAAGCCCCCACACTTCTCCAGCAAGATCGTCTGCATCAGATTCAGATAGTGAAGAGTTTCCACCTTTTCCTTTGGAGAACTTAATTGGTAATGATTGTCAATCCCATGTCAGTGAGTTTATTATTCCTCAAATCCAACAGCTTATAGAATGGGAGAGAAGGGCTAAAGTTCTTATCAATGAGATTATTAGTCGTTATGAAAATTATTGGCAATGGGATAGTTTATATACTGCTGCATCCGTAATCAACTGCGAAGATGGATTCCTTACTTAGCCAAGTAAAATGTGGGACCTGTCATCACGTTTAACAACGACTATAAAGATGGCATTTTAGATAAGGCACTAAACAAATTGGAAAATATTAGTGCCGAGGCCCAGGCATATTTTAACAAATGGTCAAAGGACAAGGATTTGGTATCAATCGCAAATGCCGAAAGAGATAGAGCGGTTGTAAGTACTATTACATTCAAACAATCATTTTTGTTAATTTGAAATTTTGAATTTACATTAATATTTTGAATTGACGTTACTCTTTTTGTGCAGTTGAAATATGAAAATTTGAAGAGTCAGGCGAAGGTTTTGCAAGTTCACTTGGAAACAACAAAGAACAGCTTATCCGCAACAAAAAATTTGAAGCAAAATATTGTTTTGGTTAACAAACAAAACAATACACTAAAGCGGATAATTAAAGAGCATGGTCTCGACCCTGACATCTTGTTCAAAGCCAAAGCAGCTGCTGATCCAAATTTGTTGTCGCATGGAGATGTAACAAATCGGAAGAAAGAATTATAAAAATCGGGCAAAGGTCTTTGCAAAGATCTTATAAGTTCAGGGGTTATTTCTGGTGTTGGGGAAAGAGGTACAGCCAGAGTGGAAGAAGCCGTTGGGGAAGAGAGAGCAGAGCGAAATTTTCTAAAGAAAAGAGGGTTTTCAAAATTAGAAACTTTTATTATTGACTAAACTTTAAATATTGAATTTGAAAACTTCTACTATTGAGTATGTACTATGCTATTTGAATTTAATTATATGGTGATTAGATGGTGACTACCATGAATTATATGTATGTTTCTTGTTTTCTTGCATTGTCATGAATTGTATGTGGACGTAGATGATCAATGATGACATGACAATTGATAATCAATGATAGATGATGATGAAAGACGATGATCAATTTAATGTGTATAATGTAAAATTTAGTGCCTAAATATCTTGTGGGACTTTAATTATCTTGAAAATTATGTCTTTGGGAAAAAATAGCAACTAAGATTTGAAACAGATCTTTACTATTTAGGATTTCTCCTTAATAGACTTATGGTGTAGGAAAATTCTATTTTAAAGAGATTCACCTCTATATTAGTGCATAATCTTTCACTAGAGAGGTTGTTTGACATCCAAAATAGTCAAGACCATTTGTCAGAAAATAACGTTTTGCTGGAAACAATCATTGATGTAGAGGCTAGATTAGCCAATTATGAAATAGTTAAATTCCAGGCCATAAGAATTAGAGCTTGGGAAATTGGCTTAAAAGATATGGTTTTGTTATCATGGATATTGTTTTGTGTAGAGTAGATTATGGAGGCTATGGAGGCTAGATTAACCAAAGTTGGAATAACCATGTGATTAAAAGATAGGTCAAGCTCGATATAGAACTTTGAAGTTTAATGTAAAACATATAAGGTTTTTATCATGAAGATTAGTCTGTATAGATCAAGTTCCTAGGTTGATGAACTGGATCATTTTTTAATATTTGATAAGGGTGAAGAATAATTGTGGATTAGAACTGGGAGGCTATAAGTTGGAATAATTTTGAGTGTATAAGAAAATATTGAAGGTTGCAAACTAGATCATAGTAAACTGTGTGTGTAAGTATTTATGTAGAGCCTTGAAGAAGGCACACTACATTTGCAGGATAGTTTATGTAGAGTCAATTTTATTACTAGAAAGGATTTTAATTAGATAAAGACTCTGTCAAGTTAATTTAAATAGTTGTGATTAGTGTAGATTTGGGTGGGTGACTATAGGATCTGGAAGATAGCATTAGAATTGAGTTTTAATAACTTCATGGAGAAATCCGAAGAAGTGATGGATCTATGACAAAGCAAGGAATTTTAGGAAGAGTGTCAGGACTTATATTTATAATAGTATAATGTATTGTTTAATAGTTAATATATAATAAATTAAATATAATTCTAAGAAATCAAGAAAGAATCATCACTGGTAAGAAATTAAACATAATTGAAAATATGATAGGGTTTAGCTTACCTCTTGCGTATAAGATTGTTGTGAAATCATCAAGGGTAACGTGCTAGATCTTTGTTTTACCTGACATTGTAGACAGAGGGGTGAGTTGCCTGACATTGTCGATCCCCGAGAAGTCCCAAAGAACATCTTTAAATATATAGACAACAATATCTTTAAATAAATGATAACAAGAGCTAAAAAAATGTAAAGTAACAAACAATAAGATGATGTTGAAGAAGATACCTATTTAAAATTGAAATCATCACCGGTAATGTGCTAGATCTTTGTCTTAATAAAATTCAACACAAAAATGGATTAGTAGATAGATGGGTGAGTTGCGACATTTTCGGTCTCGAGAAGTGACTTCCTCGGACGGATGTCAACCCACGTTTTCAAAAATAAAATTTTTGTATTTAACTAAATGTAAATACATACACTGTAACATCTTTAATTATAACCAGAGCTGAAAAAATGAATAGTAACAAACAATAAGATTAAGGGGAAAAAGATACCTTTAAAGTTGAAATCATAACTCGCCACTTTAGTAATGAGATAGATCTTTGTTTTAAAAAATCCAACATGAGAAATGGATTAGTAGATAGATGGGTGAATTGCACGACATTTTTAGTATATAGACTGTAACATCTTTAATGATAAAGATAAAAGATAGATAAAGAAGATACCTACTTAAAGTTGAAACAATCCATTATCAATAGCTTCATCAAAGTTGATGTTGTCTTCTGTAGAATGTGATGAAGAGCCAATTACACTCTCAAGGTTGGGAATATTTGTACTTGTAGCTGTATTATTTACACCTCTTCTTTCGCAAAGGGAATTCCAAAGGTCTTGCATTGCTCTTCATCAAATGGAAAGGTTTCGAGGGAGTATCGTGAAACGTAACACCTCATGCAACTTTCCAGATTTTTATCCAACCTGTTTCTCAGTTTTGATTTTATAAATGACAATGCACTGAAAACTCTTTCATCCTCCACAGACCCCAAAATCATTGTCTGGCATAACTCATATAGTCTGAAATACTCACTGATATCTTCTTGTAAGATAGAACTTTGATAGATTCCTCGCCACAACCTTGTAATAGCACCACTTTCAGAAGGTTGATCTAAATTCTTATATTGGTTCCTCATTGTTGTTGCAAAATTTGTTGACTGAAACTTTAATAAATCGGCATTCAGTATACCTTTGATTTCCGTACCCTTGAGCTCTGACGTCTTTGTAAATTGTTCCATTATTGTACCCATTGATTTATGGAAATGCTTACTGACAAAGTCTGCACGGCCACCTTCTGTATTCCAAAATTGGATTCATCACACCCATGGCTTCCAGAATTTTATCTTTACAGAAACGTTCCCTAATTTCTGATGACAAGGTTTCTGAAATTTTTTTAAGCTTTATTCTTGTTTCAACTATCACAGACTCAAACAAATTACGTGTCACAGGAACATCTTCTCGTTCCGATCCTGTAATATCTTGACGTCTTTGCAAAATGTGCATTGGTATTTCCCTCCCATTAACAGAGATGCATAGGTGATCGTGGATATTAAATCTCAAAAAGGTGTTAGGATTTTTAAGATCTAATAAATCTCTCCAATTTTCAAAAACAGGTGCATCAAAACTATCCTGGGAACAGTACAATATATCAAGACTTTGACATACCATTTTCCTCATCCGTATAAAATCCACAATATAGATCAATCTGCCCTGTGCATGCTTCATCAGTGTATTGATCTCCTTTAACATTGGAAGAATACCAACCAATGTAAGCAATGTCTCCAAATCAGTTAAGCGGAACAACAGGTCCCTTGCCCTATCAACTTCATGATGGTATTTGTGCATGAAACCAACCAATGAAGGATACTCCTCATGAACTCTGCATGCTGGTTCATACAAAGAGATCCATCTAGTCTCCACATCCTTCAGAAGTTTTTTGCCGTCTGTAATTCCAATTGCAAATTTTTGGAACTCGAGAAAACGCTTTGGGCTGCTTGACATATAGGCATGAAGTTCTCTTATGAGGTCTTCTAATTTAGCAACATTTTTGTGGTTGCTTACCATTTTATACGCTAAATTCATTCTGTGAGCCATACAGTGAATTGGTAGCATATATGGGGCCACTGTTGTTTGTAATCTAACACACAGCCCTGTTCGGTGACCCTGCATGATAGATGCACCATCTGCTCCAACGCATACCAACTTCGTAGCAATTTCATAATCAGTCATACCAGCAACATCTTTCAAATGAGAAACAACTATTTTATATAGGTTTTCAGCATTGCAGTTGTCAACCATTTTCATAACACCCAACAGATGAGGAGTCCTTATATGATTTTCTAAAGTATATATGTGGATACATACCCATGCGGTGTTGTCGACTGCTGTCACTTCATCAATTGAAAGAGAGATAAAGTTTGCTTTTTTTACATTCTCTTTCAAATCTTCCTTCTCTATCATCGAGAGGCATTTTGCCATTTCCCATCCACTACTCTCAGACCAATGAGACTGAGGTACATTCAGCATTCCGTTAAATTGATACAAAACTTTGAAATCAAGGAAATCTGACATCGCCCTTCCTTTTTTAAGTATTTGAAAAAGAGTAGAGAATTGTATGAATTTTGCATGTAGATTTGTTTCTTTCATCTTACCAATATGCGATGTGATTGTTCCTCCCTTTTCCAACAGATGTCTGTGTTTTTTCTGCTCTGCCTCATATTCCGCTGCGTATCGATCTCGATACATGCATGCACTCCTTTTCAATTTTCCACCTATGTGTTTTGATTTTTGGCCATCCGCCTCACATTACGATTAAATATTGTTTTCCACAATGTTTTTCTATTGTGTCCAACTTCAGTTGCATTTTTGTTGCTTTCCCAATTTCCACGTACATATTGTACATGTACATTCACATGGGATTTCTTCAGAATTAGATGATTGTACAGGTTCAATAAATGGAAATTTAGCTGCCCAATCAAACTTGTATGTCCTGCCAATGGTCCACATATTCTTGTTCGTTTTCAATGCTTTACTTTTTTGAGTAGAATTTTGAGCAATATCGCAATCACCTGGTTTCCTCTTTCTTGGACCAGAGTTTGATATTGATTTCTGTCTTCCATTTTGCTGAGTGTTTGTATCTGTGATATCTAGCTGCACTTCTGGTTGCACCCCAACAGGAACAATATCTTCAAGATCTGGCATATTATCGTAGGTTTCATTTGTTTGACTGTGATACTGTGCAGAATGCATGTCCACCTCAATAATACCTTCCACACAGTCAGTATTCTGATTCTTTTTGGTGGCATCTATATGATTGGTATTTACATTATCTGTATCCGCAGAGTTTCCAAAATACTTGAAGAGTGATTTCTGAGATTTCTTACTTACTTTTAGGTTATTCGTATTCTTTGAGCTGGCACCTTCCATTATTCTGAAAAGAGTCCTGCGTCAGCAAAAGAACCAAGAAGCGACTCTGTCCAGTCTCTGAGGTCTTGTCGCGCGTGAATGCGCTCGAGGTCGCGTCGTCCAAGTCTCTACAATACTTCCTCTCGTCGCGTCAACACTTCCTCTGTCGCGCGTCAACCCTTCCTCTCGCGGTCGTCACTTCTAGCCCAAGTCGCGCGTCAGTAATAGCTCTTGTCGCGCGTCAATACAGCTCTTGTCGCGCGTCACAAGATGTACTCTCTTGTCGTGCGTCGATAGCTCTCTTTTCACGCATCGATGCAGATCTGTCGCGGCGTCGATAATATTTCCTTGTCGCGCGCGTCAACACTGCATTTGTCGCGCGTCAACAATCACAGGATAACAGTAATATGAATCTCTGGTGCTCAAGGTTATGCGAGTTCAAATTTCACAGTATTGGTAATTTGGTAAGCTACTTGAGGTATACTACCCGGTGAATCACCTAGGTTTTTATAGGAGATGTTTTCAAATGAAGGCGAAGCCGACCCCCAAAAAAAATATACTGTATATTTTAGGTGAACAGGACACCGACCCACTCCGAATAATTCACCTTTTCAAATTTTCCTAAAATGAAATTTTCGCCATATTACGAATATTCACCACTAAAATTATCCCTGTATGGGGATCCTTTTGCAAGTAATATAAAATCATTTTACTCCATTTACTGCCTCTTACAAGTCGTTGAAGGATAGATTTTGGGATTTCCGTTTTCCCTTCTCTCTCTCTTCTCATTTTTTCTATAAATTGGAGTGTTGGGCTCATTGTAAAAGGGAGGTAGTTTTTGTAGAAAAGCTCTGCCAAAATTGCTTTGTGAAGACAATGTTCTGCAGCCCCTTGTTGTGGACTCCTTACATGGTGATCCAGGCCCTTATCTTGTAATCGATTGAACTGCATATCGGGAAGCATTAAAATATAAGTGTGTGGATCCATCTTCCCTTATGTTTTTTTTTACATTCTCCTTGCCCCTTCAACCTTGATTACAAGAATATTTTGTTTATTTTTATGTTCTTGCAGGGATCCATTATCATTGTGTATGTTTGAAATATTGTTGTGAATGCATTTTTGCTAGATTATGGGGAACTGTCATCACCCCCTCTAGTGTGCACTTTTCTTCTGTATCTCACGCATTCGAAGGCTACTCTCACACCCTCCTTTTCTGGTGTATCACCGCTTTAGTGTAGGCTTTCATTTTATGCATTCTCTCTCCCTGGTCCCTTGGAATTTAGATTAGAATAGTTAGTTTCCCTTGCATTAGAGTAGATTGTGGTAGGTAGTTTAGGAGCAAGAACTAGCTTTCTCTGGAGGTCTATCTCAAGTAACAAGTCCCACAACTTGGAGATAGTACCCATGTTATCCAATCTCACCATGAGTTCAAGTATATGCACTTGTATAAACATAGGGGTGTTGTGATTCATTGATAACAATTCTGGCATGCTCGATGGGACATTAGATGTCTTCACTTAACTACGACAAGATCGATGTGCACTTGTTGTAAGTTCCAGCTTTGAAGGAGCTTTGAAATTGCACATCTAGCGACTCCAAAAGAGGCATAATCCATTATTTTTAGCAGTCCAAGCCTGGAAATTTATGAGAAGAAAACAGACCAGGTCAAGAACTAGGGAGGAAGGATTTTTTTGTTTATCTACACCTATCTCCACCTAATAGGACCTTGTCAACACCTCCACCTGGTAGGCCTTTCATCCAATCAACAAGAGTTCTTCGACCAATCAGGATGGCACAACCAAATCCATATGTCAACTTCACTAGCAAGTAGTCCACTCACCTTGAATGCACAAAATCCAGTTCCAGTTGCAGCATTGAAGAGCATCCCATACTTCACTGAGAGAACCAGACTTCCCGGTGATCATGTTCAAGATATTGCGAATGTCTGTACAATCCACGAAATCCATGAGATGGACATTGCAGTCAAGTTACTTGCCTCTTCATTCAAAGGGAAAGCTTCACAATGGTTCAGGAGTCTCCCGACAAGCTCTATCCAGAATTGGAATCAGCTATGCATAGCTCTTCACAACCAGTTTGGGGAGAAAGGTGATAACTTGTCCTTGTTGGAGCAACTAACGATGATCAAGAGAGCCCCAAACGAGTAGCTAACAGACTTCAACCTCAGATTTCAACGAACCTAGGATAGGATTCCAACAGTAGTAAAGCCCACTGATGAAGGTGCCTTCTTATACTTTCTTAGGGCTTTAAATTCTAATATTTCTTTGATGATTCAGTCAATGGGGCACAACCTTGCCCGCAGCCTATAGCCTTTCCATAGGGGTGAGAACCATTTGATTCAGGCTGGAAAAATCGCACCTAGGCCACCCATGCCTCTGTACCTAGAATTAGAAAGTCCAAACGCTAATAAAGCACCTACATTAGCCCCCATCCCTACTCCAAGAAATCAAAGTTCAGCTGAAGCCTCTACCTCATCATCTAACAACTCCAAGGAACTCCAAGAGGTCATGAAGCAATTACAAAACTTGGGTAACGAGTTGGTGACAATAAAGAGGCAACAAGCTCAAAATGTTAGATCATACCAGCCTCAAACTCAACCCAATAGACCTCCATATCAGCCCAATAGGCCACCCATTCAAACTACAAATCAGAATCAAGTCAAAAATTCTGCTAATAGGCCATTCCAACCTTACAATCCCAATGTTGCATCCACATCTAGAGCTTTGGTACCGGTGCAAAATAACATGGCCCAGGAATATGATTGGTGTTTCCCATGTAGTCAGCCACATAACCAATCAATGTGCTTTAACGGTGCATTAAATTAGGCTCTGATGGTGCAAACCGTTGGTGGGTCACAAGAATCTAGCCATGAAGAAGATCAGTAGTAGGAAGCACCTCAGCAAGGAACATCTCTCGAATGAAACTACTCTTGTCAATTGGCAGGCTGAAGATTTCTGTGGTATAAATCAAATACCCTCTCAAAGTGTAGCAGCCAATACATGCTCCAAGAAGAGAAACATTGGAGAAGGACAGTCATCCAACTCAAATGGTCCATAGCCCTCTATTATTCCACAAGGTGTTGGCAATCAAAGTGCAGTTCCAAATGTATAAGGTCAGCCCAAACCACCTTCTAGACCACCTCAAGCATCGGTTGCAATAGCTCAAGTGCTAGAGAAGAATGTGCAAGGCAGGGGGTAGCAAAGAGATAACTCATCTCCATTCAACATCATTGAGCAGATGAAGAAAATGAATGTAAACATCTCAATGTGGGAGTCATTGGCTATCCTAGGACAAAGAGACCTATTGCAGGCTGCTATGGAAAATTGGTCAGCATCAAATCAGCCACCCAATCAACAAGAAAAATTTCTTGTTGATGGTGAATCACAAGGTGCCCACAATGTCTGCAACTCGATGGGTTGAGACTCTCAGTGTGATTGCATAACATGGAGCTTTTCCTAAGTGTGGGACCTTGCAAAATCGAAAAGCTCTCCGGATGAAGGCCGGTTCCTATTCCTCTGTTTAGATGCACACATAAAAATGCAGAGGGTTTACTCAAAAACCTAATCTAACTTGCCAAGGAGACAGGGTAAGAAGATGCATAAAAATAAAACCTAAACTAACAAAGGTGATGCACCGAGGAATGAAGAACACCTGTCTTGCCAATAAACACAAACCAATAAAATGTAATGCAAGATCATGCACAGATAACCAAATTGCAGTGAAAGATCAGAAGGATGCAAAATGAACACAGAGAGGGTTGAGAATCATCCACAAACATGCATTATTTGCTCCAAATATTGATACAATACACTACAAAATTCCAAGAGGCAAAGTTGCACTATAGTTTTAGATGGGAGGTTTGAACTCCAAAATTCACCTATCAAAGAGAAGAAGGGAGGGGCAAAACAAGAATGTCCAAACTTTAGAAAGAAACCCCTCCTTACAATTTATAGGAAGAATGCGAGAGGGAAGAGAGGAATTCCAAATCTACCCCAAACACCTCTAGGTTGCATTTAATTCATCTCATTATGGTGGTAGGTGAGAACCCTAGCAAACCCAAAAAGTGGCAAACTATATTTTTCATTTTTAAGAACTTTTTCTCACCCAATTAAAGATATCCAGTCATAATTGGATAGAGGACCTCGTAAGCTTTCCGAAAATTCCAACCTTGCATGAATCCGAGATCCTTGTGAAAAGTTATGACCATTTGAATATCTACGTCAGGGTTTGCTTTCATCGTCGCGCTCGAATGTTGCGCCTCCTAAAGGTGCGCTATAGGTGCATCCATATTTGTGTCGGCATCCTCTTACCTACGCCATGGTGCATCCATATTTGTGTCGACATCCTCTTACCTGCGCCATGGGCGCATCCATATTTGTGTCGACATCCTCTTACCTGCGCCATAGGCGCATCCATATTTGTGTCGACATCCTCTTACCTGCGCCATAAGCGCATCCATATTTGTGTCGACATCCTCTTACCTGTGCCATAGGCACATCCATATTTGTGTCGACTTCCTCTTACCTGCGCCATGGCGCATCCATATTTGTGTCGACATCCTCTTACCTGCGCCATAGGCACATCCATATTTGTGTCGACATCCTCTTACCTGCGCCATAGGCGCATCCATATTTGTGTCGACATCCTCTTACCTGCGCCATAGCACGAATTTCTTCATGTCAACACTGTGTCGCGTGCGCCCTTTACCTGCGCTAAGGCGCAAATTTCTTCGTGTCGACACTCTGTGTCGTGCGCCCTTTACCTGCGCCAAGGTGCGAATTTCTTCATGTCGACACTCTGTGTCGTGCACCCTTTACCTGCGCCAAGGCACGAATTTCTTCATGTCGACACTCTGTTACTGTGCCTTAGGCTGTTGGTGATGCAATAAATATCGGGTTTTGAGTTTCTTTGATTTCCACATTCTTTTGTTTGTCTATATCTACCCGAGGGAAGATATTTACAACAGATTCTTACTAATGCAACTCAGCCCGAAGGGAACCATGGAGGAAAACAAGGTAAAAATTTGAAGCCCCCTCCATTCTATGTCTCATTGATCATAGGAGATAAGTTGGTACATAATTGCATGATTGACTCGGGAGCAAGTAGCTCAGTCATGCCAAAACAAATAGCTGATCAGTTAGGGCTTCAATATGAAGTCATCTCTAAGGGTGTAGTGCAATTAGATGGGATAGCAGTGACAACGGTTGGAGTAATCAAAGATTTGAGCCTCACATTACATGCGTGTCCCAATGTAATGGTGTTACAAGATGTGTCAGTCATAGACTTGCCACCACTCTTTGCATTGTGTTTGTCAAGAGACTTCACTGCTAAAATTGGAGGCTATCTTTCGGTTGATTGGTCACACATGTTATTTAGAACAAGGTATGGAACTAAGGCTACAATCAGATCTTGAGCCTATTGCAGATTTTCACATAGAACCCCATACACCAAGTCCAATCAATGCAAATTGTTTAACATTCGATCAAGAGGATTATCCAAGCACTCATGAAGCTGACACCAAGGTCGATGCATTCCAGACTTGACTCTTGATGAATGGGCAAACAAAAGACACGCATTTGATCCATACAAAGAAATGGAGGAATCTGAGCTAGGAGTTTATTGTTTGCATGAAGAGAATCAACCTCTCCCTAACATCACCAAGCCAGATCACAAGGACGAGAATGAAGTATGGAAATTGTTCTTTGATGGATCAAGGAGTAGACAAGGTGCAGGAGGAGGAGCTATGCTCATTTCACCACAAGGTACAAAGTATTACTCAGCTTTCCGTTTCTAGTTTTCTTTCTCAAACAACACAGCTGAGTATGAAACCTTAGTTCACGGATTGCACTGGGCAAGGAAGAAAGGCATAAAAATTTGCAAGTATTTGGTGATAGTGAGCTAATCGTTAACCAAGTCAGAGGACAAAATGCTGCTAAGAATGATCTGTTAAAAAACTATAAAAATCGGGTATGGGATCTCATTGAAGATTTTGAAGCTTTTAACATCAATTCCATCCCAAGGAAGAAAAATGAAGCAACAAACGATGGCAGCAATTGGAGCTACGTTTGATGTTGTAGAAAGTATCAAAGTAAGAAATCTCAGCCTCATATCAAAGTGGTTGTGAGACCAGCTGTTTCAGATAACAACACAAGTTGGCAAGTCTTCAAGAATGATCAGCAAATTGTTAATTTCCTACAAGAAGAAGCTGAGTTCTCCGCTAGAAATCAAGACAAGCTAGAGCAGCAATATGGTGATCAAGTGGTGTAGCTGAGAACTAACAAATTACCAAAAGGCCTCATAACCTTGGAGTCAATCTTCAACCTGAATGATCAATTCTAGAAGGAGAAAGCAAACATTCAAGTAAAGGGTGAAGATTCAGAGCCTATTTTAGTAGATGAAGGCAAGACATTGCAAATTGGCAAAGTAAGTACCCCACAAGAGAAATCTGATTTTGTTCAACTTTTTCAAGAGTTCCCAGATGTCTTTGCTTGGACTTACAAAGATTTAAGAGGTTTCAACCAAAGTTGGCACAACATACTATTGAGCTGGATCCGGAATCCAAGCCTATCAGGCAGAAGCAAAGGCCAGTGAATCCCCATATTGAACCTCTCATGAGAAAAGAGTTGAGCAAGCTTATTGAGGCCAGTATCATCTTCCCCATCAAACACTCAAGTTGGGTTGCAAACTTGGTGCCAGTAAGAAAGAGAAATGGAGAAATAAGATTGTGTGTGGACTTTCGTGATCTAAATAGAGCATCACTCAAGGATCATTATCCACTTCCATCAATGGAACAAATATTGCAGGTTGTAGCTGGTTCAGAAAGGTTCTCATTGCTAGACAATATTCAGGCTATAATCAGATAATGGTGAAGGAAGAAGATCAATTCAAGATAGCCTTCACTACGAAATGGGGCACGTATGCTTACAAGAAGATGTCATTTGATCACAAATGCCGGAGCAACATTTCGAAAGTGTCTATGGATATGTCATTCAAAGGCTTAAAGTATACCTAGATGATATCATTGTCTTCTCAAAGAATGTAGCAGACCATCTCTTTCACCTCAAACAAGTGTTTCAGAGATGTAGAAGGTTCGGAGTGTCATTGAATCTGAAGAAGTGTATATTCTTGGCACATGAAGGCAAATTGTTGGGCCACATTGTCTCTAGGGAAGGGCTAACAATTGATCCTGAAAGGGTTGAAGCCATCCGAACACTTCCATTGCCACACCACAAGAAATCTCTTCAAAGCTTCTTGGGAAGGATAAACTTTGTCTGCAGATTTGTGCCTAATTTTGCTACTCTTGTGAAGCCTTTAACAATGATGTTGAAGAAGAGTCTGGCATTCAAATGGATAGCAGAAGGAAAAGAGAGTTTTGAAAACATCAAGCATGCAATATCACAAGCTCCAACTCTTATCAACCCAAGAATTTTCAAAGGACTTCATGTTGTATGCGTTTGGAGGATCAGACACAATCTCAACTATCTTGACACAACTGAATAGAGAAGGTTCAAAACAGCCCATAGCATTCTTCATTCAAATCTTGGAAGATTACAAAGTAAAGTATTCTTTCATTGAAAAGCATGTCCTTGTTGTCATCAGGAGCTTGAAGAAGTTCAAACACTTGGTCTCGAACAATAAGATTCAACTGCTGGTGTCTCATGCTTTGGTGTCAAGGACTTTCTCCTAAACAAGGATTTAAACGAGAAGAGAGCAGGTTGGATCACTCGGGTGATGGAATACGATATTGAAATCAAAGTGACCAAGTTGGTTTGTGGCAAAGGTTTGTGTGAGCAGCTCGCTTCCAAACAACCAGACGGGTCAAAGGTGAAGAAGATGTTGTCCTACTACTACAGAATGATCAAGAACAACCAACTGATGATGCACCCATTCCATGTTGGACTCAAGACTTGGTGCATTACCTCCAAAGAGGCTTGTGCCCTCCAGAAATAAGCAAAGCAAAGAGGAGATACTTTAGATTACAAGCCATCCCATATGTACTCATTAATGGTATCTTGTTCAAGAAGGACATCAATGGTGTTCTATTAAGATGCATTGGAACATGTCAAGTTGAGAAGATCTTACACGAGTTCCATGATGGGGAAGCAGGAGGCCACTTTGCTCCATGAGTAACAGCTCTCAAAATCATGAAAGTTGGTTACTATTGGCCTACTATGTTCAATGATTGCTACTCATGGGTCAAGAAATGCAAGAAATGTGCATTCTTCACAGGGAAAGAAAGGTTAGCAGCGCTGCCCCTTCATCCAATTTTAGTAGATCAGCCATTCATGCAATGGGGATTGGACTTCATTGGGGTTATCAATCCCAATTCAAGTCAAGGCCACAAGTGGATACTTATGGCAACAGACTATTTCACCAAGTGGACCGAAGCAGTGGCACTCAAGGAGGCAAGTGAATCCAACATATTAGATTTCTATGAAGGGATAGTCACGAGGTTTGGTGCCCCCACCACTATCATATCGGACAATGCGTTGGCATTCCTTGGCACAAAGATCACTGAATGGGCTGTCAAGAATTGTGTGTATCTCAGCACTTCATTGAATTATTACCCTCAAGGTAATGGTCAAGCCGAGTCTACGAACAAGAACCTACTAAGAATCATCAGAAGGACTCTGGATGAAAATCAAAGGACTTGGCACGCAAAGCTCAAATCAGCCCTATGGGCTGATAGAATCACACCCAAGAGGTCTACAGGAAGCTCTCCATACAAGCTTGTGTATGGGAAGGAAGCAGTTCTACCTATATCACTCGAGTTGCCAGCATTGGAACTCATGAAACAGTTGGAACCAGCTGAGTTTGAACCCATGGAGGTTAGATATGTAGAATTAATGGAGCTCCAAGAAATTAGAGAGCATGCAACCCAGCAATAGAGAAGGATCAAGCCTTGATCAAGAAGACTTTTGATAGGAAAGCCAAGGCTAGAACCTTCCAAATTGGAGATCTAGTGTTGAAATGGGATGCAGATCGTGCAAAGCCGGAAAGCATCCCAAGTTTGATGCCATTTGGAGTGGCCCATACATGATCATTGAATACAAAGGTAGCAATGCCTTCCGACTGGCTAAGATGGATGGTGAGGAGTTGTAGATTCTAGTCAATGGAATCTATCTCAAACGTTGCTACTAGAAAGATAGCTTCTCACCCTTGTAAATATTAATGTAGAATTTCCATTCCTCTAAGTGCTTATGCACATTGTACTACTGTTAGAGTATTTTTATTTCCCTAAGTGCTTGTGCACATGTCCTATTGCTTCTAGTATGTGCATGTTTGCAGTTCATCGAGCTCTTGGAAAAGAATTTGCATCCACAGGAGAACCAGCTCAACAAATGTTTCAATGGCTCAAGGATACAAGTTTTCAAATTTCAAATCAGCTGAGAGATTATCAAACAAACTCCATGCCCAATGGATTGCTACGAGCAGCTGGTCGTTCTTCATCTGTAGGTAGATAACCCCGCTGAGTCGCCAAAATTGTTATCCAAAATTCACCCCTCAAGGTAATTTTGATAACATGCATCAAATTCTTCAGTCCCGAGCAAGTAGATTGATTCAAGGCCCAAAATCGTGTTTTGGGGGCCCCATCGGCTTCTCTCTAACTCTCCCATTCAAGAAAAAATCCCAACGAGTTAGAAAAAAGGAAAAATGCAAAAGATAAGGTTGCAGGATTGTTTTAAAGCATTTCGGGTCTAAAGGGTGTGGATCGTACCAGTGCGGGTCGTACCGAGGTTCATCATACCAAGTTTGGGACCAAAAAGGGAAGAAAATCGGCTAAGTCAGACATTTTGTCCCAGGCGGTCAAAAAGTGGGGCGAGATTGGGACGTCGAGATGTAGAGAATTCGCAGCGGGACACGAAAAGGTGAAACGGCCGTAGGTGATAAAAATCGTCAAGTTTTTATTTTTAATAAGGGTAGATTGTTTAAATGCGGGCGCGAATCGGACGATTTTCCTCAAGATGCAATCTATTACGGGCGGTGCGGAGAAATTAAATGTGGGATAATACTGGGACAAAAGTACACGCGGGATGCGAAAAGGTGAAACAACTCCATTGCAAAGGGGACAAGGAAGCCCGAATCGGCTGATGTAGGAGAATTCTTCCGGACAGCCGGGACACGTGGACTGGTTTTTCTTACGAAATAGCTTTGCAATATTAGAAGAAGAAAAGTCAATGTTTGACCCGTGAACTTCAAACGGCCATAACTTTTGACTCCGAGGCTCCGTTTTTTGACAAAATTGGACTTTCTGGAGCGAGCACGACGTCCTCTACACCAAAAAAACTGGATTTATTATTTTTAATAAGGGTAGATATGTTTAAATAAAATAAACATGTTTGGCTCTAGTCAGTTAATGCTCATTCCCGTTAAATGACAGAAAACGCCTACCATACCCAAAATAGTTGCCCACACTCAAAAGGCCATAACTTTTTCATTTCTCAACAAAACCACACAAAATTGGTACCGTTGGAATCGTAGCTCAGAGCCCGATGTAAAAAAAAGAAATTCTAGACTTGATGAGATATTGATGTAAATTTTCATAAAACATGGCCGGGTTCATAACAGTGTTTTATTTGGTAGTTGGGAGTGCAATTAAGAGGCATGGTCATCATTCTTTCTCTTGCCTTTTTGCACAACTTTGGAACAGTATGGGATCATTTTTCAACTAATATAAAATCATTTTACTACATTTAATGCCTCTTACAAGTGGTTGAAGGACATATTTTGGATTTCCATTTTCCCTTCTCTCTCTCTTCTCATTTTTTCTATAAATTAGAGTGTTGGGCTCATTGTAAAGGGAGGTAGTTTTTGTAGCAAAGCTATGCCAAAATTGCTTTGTGAAGACAATGTGTTGCAGCCCCTTTTTGTGGACTCCTTGCATGGTGATCTAGGCCCTTATCTTGTAATTGATTGAATCTTGTGTGCATATTAGGAAGCATTAAAATATAAGTTTGTGGATGCATCTTCCCCTGCTGTGTTTTCTTGCATTCTCCTTACCCCTTCACCTTGACTACAAGAATATTTGGTCTATTTTTATGTTCTTGCAGGATCCATTATCATTGTGTATGTTTGAAATATTGTTGTGAATGCATTTTGCTAGATTATGGGAAGCTGTCATCACCCCCTCTAGTGTGCACTTTGCTTGTATCTCACGCATTCAAGACTACTCTCACACCCTCCTTTTAGCGGTGTATCACCGCTTTAGTGTAGGATTTCATTTTATGCATTCTCTCTCCACTGGTCCCTTGGAATTTAGATTAGAATAGTTAGTTTCCCTTGCATTAGAGTAGATTGTGGCGGGTAGTTTAGGAGCAAGAACTTCGACTTTCTCTGCGGAGGTCTATCTCAAGTAGCAAGTCCCACAACTTGGAGATAGTACCCATGTTATCCAATCGCACCGTGAGTTCAAGTATATGCACTTGTATAAACATAGGGTCTTTGTGATTCGTTGATAATAGAAACATTTTCAAACATTGGAGTAATGCATCTTGGAAAATAAACTTGAACCTCATAAATCCTCTCAAATTGCCATCTTACACAAGAATTGGACATATCGTGCTTTGTTCTTGAATGAAACCTTCGTTCCCAAGCTGACTTACAACTGAAAGAATTATTCAAAAGAGCATCAAAAACATATCTTTGTACTAAATTTTTCTTGGATATATGGAATTTCCCTCCTTCAAAATATCAACAGATGAAAGACATCAAATTTTGATGAACCTCTTTGAATTTTGTTACTACAAAAATTGATGAACCCTTTTTAGTTGAATACTCTCTGCCTTTTTTTTTTATTATGGGTAAATAGTTTTTTGAAAGGGACTATACCCTTATACAACAATGCTCAACAACAAGATTTTATCCCAAAAAATCCCAACAACAAAAAATAATCTGTCAAGAATAGAACCATCAGGAGAATGTCACTAAGGCAAAAGCAAACCAATTTGCTACAAAAGTAGCTAATAAACAACAATTTAACAATGACAACAATCTCTCCACCCACACGCATACAGACTTAACCATGTTTTAATTTCCCACCAGTATACGCCATTTTCCTAGATGTAACAATAATAGCACCCAAAAAGACAAGAATCATACCTTGTCCGATATGGTGGGGGATTTAGATTTGGCATTTCCCTTCTTTTTCCTATCCACCACTGTCCATTCCTGATTTCCTGCATCCACTACAATTGGAAGAACAACTACAATGGATTTGATGGGGATGTGACCCATAGGAAGGGGGTTGAAATATCCTTAATCATCATAGTCAATCAACAACTCTGGGTTCTTCTCCTCATCATGCAGTATTATCTGGAGGTAGTTGCTCTATATTGGTCTGTGAATTAACCACGATGGGTGAGTCAACTTGCAGGGGGGCACTAGATTCCTCAGCCGAATCTGAGTCAATTGTAAGATGGTCAAGTAGAGAATCCTTCCACCAGGCTATTTTGGTCTTTCATTTAGCATGTTCACAATCGTCTGTAACATGACCAGTTTGGGAGCGTAGCGATGCCGACATCCCGAAGGCAAGTCTCTCATAGTCTATCCTCTGCACCCAGAGCCTTTCACCAATCTGTAGATTGATTTCTACTTGTAAGAGTTTGGGAGTATCGAGATCAACCAGGATTTGAGCATAAGTAGTATGGGTTTGAATAGAGGTCTTATCATCAACTGCCACACATGAGCCTAGAGTATCGCCTATACCAATGAGACAAAATCTATTCCCAAGCTATGAACAGAGTCTGGTAAATGAACCCAAATCGTAGGTAGGTATCAAAGACTCCTTTAACAGTCGAAAAGACGGATACCATGGTTTAGACATAAGCCTGTGTTCTCCTCAAACCCAATGTTGGCTAAAAATTAAATCCCTATCTTTGGGGGTTTCAAAGACAACAATCAAGTAAGCTTTAGCACAAGGATAAAGCTTAATCTTACCTTGTATTTTTTCTCTCCATCTCTGGGCTATCCAGTCATGGAGATGAGAAAGTTTAGGACAAAATTTGTGAAATCTACATATGAGACCCAGCTAGGAGAGATGTTCCTCCTCCTTAAGAACCTTTAAAAGTAGATCCTCCTCAATTTTTAACGCACGAGACCTCCTGGGAGGGTTTCAAGTTCTCGTTTCTGGCATTCTCCTTCTGTTTGGAGACTGCTGAAGCATAAGATCTGGACCTATTATCATTGTTATGTTTGCCCTAGTTCTAGTCGACCCCTGTTTCTCTCCCTCCATCACCAGATCCACTCATAGTCCCTTACGCACATGACTTGCGATTACTAGTAGCACTATCAATATTCCCCTTGAGACCCTGAAGCGAGATGGATCTATCCATGCTCTTGGGAGTAGATCCGTTATTTTTAAATGATCCATAACCATTGTTGAGTTTTAAAGGAGAGGGTGATTCTTTGGCTGAGCCATCTTTACCTGCCCCAAGAGAGAGAACCCCTATTTTGGGGGTCTTGGTTAGCATTGAAAGCCATGCCAATCCATGAGATTGGTGCTTTATTTACCTCTTCATTTTTGTAGCCACCGCCATCAAATACCTCTGGTTTCCTGACCACCACCACGATGGGAGGGATATTATCACGAATCTCTAGCAGGGTGAATCCTTGGCAATAAGTTTTGTGCCTCCTCCATCCCTATTTTTTGGTTGGCGCGGTTCTCCAATCCCAAGGCTCACAAACCTGCATGAAGCACACGTAGAAACCATGGAGCTAGGGCACATAGGAGCTAGGGCACACCTTAGTAACAAATGTTGAATACTCTCTGTCAATACTAATAAGAATTGGTAAGACACGAGAGAAAATTACGGTCTTGCGAAATATTTCCCATGCGATGGGAAAGAGAAGATAGATGTATTGGGTAACATTTATTTGTACCGAATTGTTCTTAGATATCTATAATTCCCTCCTTCAAAATATGAGTAGATGAAAGGCATCAAATTGTGATGACTTTGTTTGAATGTTATTTCTACGAAGTAGATGAACCATTTTTAGTTGAATACTCTTTTTCAATACTTATAAGATTGGGTAAGACATAGAACATTATAGTGAGTGAATGGGTGAGCCTAATCCCTAAGCCTTAAACCCTAAAACCTAAACCCTAAAAAACCTAAACCACGACCTTTAAACCTTAAACCCTAAAATCTAAACCATAAACCCTAAACCCTAAAACCTCAACCCTAAACCTTAAACCATGATCCCTAAACCCTAAACCCTAAGCACTAAAACCTAAACCATAAACCATAAACCCTAAGCCCTAAACCCTAAAATCTAAGCCCTAAATCCTAAACCCTAAACCCTAAACCCTAAAACCTAAACCCTAAGACCTAAACCCGAACCCTAAACCTTAAACCCTAAACCCTAAACCCTAAGCCTTGAATCCTAAGCCCTAATCCCTAAGCCCTAATCCAAAAACCTAAACCATGAACCCTCAAACCTAAACCCTAAACCCTAAACGATAAACCCTAGAACACGAGACCTAAACCCTTAACCCTCAAATTTCAACCCTAAACCCTAAACCATCAACCCTAAGCCCTAAACCATAAACCTTGAACCTTAATCCATAAACCCTAAACCCTAAACCCTAAATACTAAACCCTCAACCCTTAACCCTGAGCCATAAACCCTAAACTATAAACCATAAACCATAAACCCTAAACCATGAACCCTAAACCTTGATCCCTAAACCCTAAAACCTAAAATTTGAACTATGAGCCCTAAACATTAAACCTTAAACCCTAAACTCTAAACCCTTAGTCCAAAACCATGAGCCCTAAACCCTAAAACCCGAGGCATAAACCCTAAACCCTAAACCCTAAATCATAAACCATAACCCAAAGGAAAGTCCTAATAAGATCATTCAGTGTGTTTCAGTGTGTAGGGAATAGTTTCTAAGGTGATCGATCAACTAATTTAGTTTTGATGAGAGACTACTTCCTCTGAAGACCTAAAAAGGCATTTTGGCAATTTTGTAGCAATTAAACACACTTCAGAACAAGCTAAAATGATCTAGTCATGTCACTAAGGTATCAAGGACCATTATGTCTGAAGTATTAATGCATCATTTGTCTCCATGAGAGACATATGAGAAAAAAATGTATGAGAATGGCATGAATTTGATTTCATGAAAGGATTTTTTTTAGAGCTAGGAAAGGTGAGGGGATGATCTTTATATGGAGCACCATCTTTCTAAGAATGATCAATCATCCGACTTCACTTGGAAATATTTGTAATAACTCATTCAACACCTAGTAGTTTGATCACACCTTTAGGAGGAGGCACATTACAATCACCTCCTTTTGGCCATAGGACAATAATCCCATTCAGGGAGCAATCCGCTATCTACAAAGTGAGGATCTCATTTTAGTGATAAGCATCATAGAGTTGATCTATGGTCACTAAAGTGAATTATGGACCAAATTTAAAAATTAGTACCAATTCAAGGTGGTAGGGCCAAAATCCAATTTATAAGGTCAAAAACCTACAAAATGACTATATGCTTTCCCAAAAAAATTCGACTACAATATATATGCCTTGAAAGTTTTAGGTCCTTTCTTTGAAATCATGAAATTGAGTAAGTACTAACTTGATTAGATTTTGAAAACTATCTTCTATATTATAAGCTGTTGGAGCTACAGACCACTTCCATTAGGTGCGAGTGAACCTAACTTCTTATATTTACTAAAATAAATTTGAAGTATAATAAGTAATAAAAGTAATCTATTATAACATTTATTTTTGTAAGTATAAGCAACCCAAATACACAAATATAGTCCATACTATGAAAGACTTCCCTAAAATGCGTAGGAATTTTGACTTCTCTAAAATGTGTATGTGTTTTGCTTCTCTAAAACGCATATGCGTTATAGGTTCGATAACTACTGGACCAAAAAGACTAAAATGCGAACACGTTTTAGTAAAATGCATATTCGTTTAATCTATTTTTTGGGTTTTTGTCCACTTTTTACACCGCGCCCCCCCCTAACTTGGTGTAGTTACCCTTAAATTAATATTAACTTATTTACATTCTTTTCCAATTTCTGATGGTTTGTGACCAATGACATCAATTTATCTACACCATTATGTTAGTTCTTTAAAAATTCTATTCATGGTTCAATAAGGGCCCAATCATTACCATATGGCCAAGATACCACTTTTTTATTTAATAGTCCACAAAAAAGGAAAATTATTTATGTGATGGTAAAGTAAATGTCAAAATTTAATTTAATTTTAGATCTAATGGAAGGATAATTTGAAGATAATCCTCTTTACCTTAATAATTCCATTGGCCAACAATTTTCTTAGTTTTGACAAGAATTCTATCTCCTAAAATTTAAATAAAATTAAATTGCATGAGCCTTATGAAAGATAAGGTTTCCCAAACATATATCAATGGTTCCAGAGATAAATTTTCTTCCACTAAACTGGGATAGGTATCTTCCTTAATGTGGTAGCATAACTTCCGGATATCATAACTTTTGATCCGACCATCGTGTCATCTAGAAATTTTCTAGGGGTGTTAGCTATTTATAAGTAATGTAAAATGATCAACATTTCTAGAATGATTAGTTGACATTTTGAAATTTTTGGGGCCCAATTCATTTGTTCAAAGGGTCTAAAATTGGCTCAAACCTTTTTGTTAGTTTTTCTAGAACTTAAAGTTTTAATATATTTAGCTCCATTTTATGTAATAAGACAAGATTTTATGTACGCCTCAATTTAAAAAGGCATTTTTAATTCGTAAAAAATGTGGTCCATCTTAGGTGTTTTAATTTTTAGGTTTTTTTTTTTTTATGGTTTTTTTCCACATTTTAAGGATTTTTAGAGATAGTGGGAAATAAAAGAAAGATTGTAAGGTTGTAAAAGATTAGTGTGGATTTAGGAATGAGAAGAAAACCATTTTGAAGATTTTAGAGTTTTGCAAAATTGTGTGTGTTTGTATGTGTGTTGTGGAGGAATTTCACCACTTAACTACATCCAAATCATATCTTACACCTATGTCGATAAAAGTTTGAAGCTTGCAAAAACATAATAAAAATTTCAAACTATATTACCACGGTATGATGTAGTTCTTGGGACATGTTGAATGTTAACAACTTGGGGTTTCTATTATGAAGTGGAAGATCTTGAAGATTTTGTTCCTATAAAGAATTAGTGTAAATCATGAATAAATTTTTGATGGGTTGTGTCCCTCTCATGATTAAATTTGGGGTGATGGGCGGGCTTCACCTACGTGATGTTTTTGCTACATGGAGTAACTCGGTGACTTGTAAATATTTGTAGTAGGGAGGTTATATTGTATGTTTTGGGGATAAGAATTTGGTTCAAAATATTTATCTCTCTTTCTTAGTTATTTACCATGACTCTATGTTATAATAATGGAGTTTTTGTTTACTAGATTTGGCTTGAAGATTTTGTGTGGATCAATAGTGTAGCCTTAATTTTTGAATATATGAGCGAGGCTTCTTTATTTCCTTACCAGTTCTTATTGAAATATCTTATTATCCTTTATATATATGTGACGTGCTTTCCTCTTGTTATAATATCAATAATATAAAACAAAAAAGAGACAATTATGAGTTATATGGTGACCAAATATAATGTTTTACTAGAAATAACAAACAATTATGACTTATACGGTGAACAAGTATAATGTTATAATATTCATCAAGGAATGCCCATTAGTTGAGATATAAACACATATTATTAGTGTGTTTTGCGAGAATGAAGAATATATAAATGAAAATCAAAATGACTTCATCAAATTAGGTTTATTATTATTTTTATTTATTGGTAATAGGTTTTGGAGGGACCTTACGCAAGAGTACAACCAAAGGCTCAACAACCAATATAGAAACTACAGAGAAAGTTGATAACAAAAGAATGGGGCCACACCCCAGTTAAAATCACTTCAAAAGTAGTCCCACAAAGAATATGACACCTGAGCACAACAAAAACAAAGTGCAAAAATAGAGGGCCTCCAACCCAAATAAAGTGATAAAAACAAAGCAACAAAACAATAATCATACCTTATGCAGGTCGGTGGTGGGTTTCGATTTGGCACTTTTCTTTCTCCTATCCACCACCATCCAATCCTCATTACTTTATCTTGAGTAGATCAAGAGAATGAATTCAAGAGCCTTCATAGGAGTTTCAACCAAGACACTCAGGGCATAAACTAACATAGAATCAGCACCGATCGATCATGAAGTCGACTCCGGAAGTAATGCAGCAGAGACATTTTGTGAATTTTCATTAGTAGCCATTGAATCCTCCACCAGATCTATAAAAGGACAAATCATGACATGCTCAAGAAGAGAATCCTTCCACCACACTAATTAATCATTTTGTTTGCATCTCAAGTTCTCACAATCATCTGAAAAATTCCCGGTTTTGAAGTAGTTCCAACTTCTGAAGGCTAATCCCTCAGACTTGATCCTGTGCATCCAAAACCTATCACCAATTTTCAGGTTGATTTCTGCTGGAAGGTCTATCGAGGTGTCCAGATCCACCAAGATTCTTTCATAGGTCATGTGAATCTGGTCGGAGGTTTTAATGTTTTATTTTTCAAAAGATCCTATAGTATCCCTGATAGCAATAAGACATGAGTTAATCCAGAGTTGTAGTGGGAGGCCTAACAGGAATATCAAAATATGGTAGGTACCAAAGGAGTCTTTTAGGGGGTCGAAGGATGGATACAAGGGCTTAAAAATGAGCCCATGTTCACCCCAAACCCAATAATGATAAAAAAATTAATCCCTTCCTTGAGGGTTTCAAAATAGAAATGAAATAAGCTCTAGCACATGGGTAAAGCTCTATCTTACTATTGAAAAACATTTTCCCCATGGGTGAAAATTTTCCTAGCGGGTCCTAAAAGTGGTTACATGGCTAAAAGGAGATTTCATAGTAGCTTGCGAGCTACTCAATGAGTGAATCATGCATCGGCCACGATAAGTCACAAACCAACTTGGGAAAGTTGGGAGCGTGAGCTTGTCGATCTCGGGAGGACACATTGGCTCAGGCTCGAGCCCAAATGGGTTGGGCTAACCATGTAAGGAGGATGAAGAGCTCACGGGAAAAATTTTGATGGATGAGCCAAACATGAAAGAGTTCACTCGGTGGAATCTTGACATCGGTGGAGTGTAGAGCATCGGTTCGCGGGTAGAATGAAGGCTCAGCTTGGTCGGCATAGAAAAGGAACTTGACCAAGCTAAATACATGGTGAGTGAAAGAGAGATCAAATAAAAAATAAAGTCAAAGGAAATAAATGGAAGGGTGGTTTAGCTCCAAGCTCATAGGTGAGGAACTTGAAGGAAGATCATAGTCGAGCTAAGTGAAAAAATGGGGACTCAAGTTTGAATTTTTGGACTTTGGAGGTTTTAGATTTCAAAGTTTTAGCAACTTGGGGGAGGGAAAAACATAAAAAATGCCCGAAAACCCAAAACTCAAGTTCGAAAGGCTTGGGGGTTTTGGGTTCAACTCCCCTTTTCGGGTCAATGGCGTCGTGGATCGGGGATGTCGAGTCAAAATCAAGTCTTAATTTAAGACATCATAAGTTCGAGAGGTTTGGAGGTTCAAGGGTCTTCTCAAAAAAAAAAAAAAACACGAGCCAATACACAAAACCCAAAGTCTGAAAGGGTTCGGTGTTTCATGGTCAAACTTGAGTTCGGGATCAATGCGAAGGGCATTTCAAACTTTTATAGGTTTTGGTTTCAGGTGTTTGTTCCAAGCTTGAGACAGTGTCACAAGTCCGAAAACGAGCAAGGTCTCGAAACCCGAAGTTTGAATTTCAGACTTTGGGGTTTCAAAGGTTCGGAGGTTTTGGCGGGTGGAAATGAATAGTGTCAGTGTCATGAAAAGCACAAGGTCTGAAACCAAAAGTCTGAATTTTAGACTTCGAGATTTCGATGTTTTGGAGGTTTCACGTGCCCAACCGAATAAAATAAAGTAACACCAACCTCTTAAGTCAAAATGCCTAAAAGTCTAAAATTTTAGATTTCGGAGGTTGCGATGCATTTTAGAGTCTCAAAGAAACAAATCCAACCACTTGTATTTAATGCAGTATGGCACCCCAATATTCATATTTCCATAAATTTTTACTAGGAGCTTGGATTTTCACAAGAAATACACGGTCCTCCCTTTTAAAGGGTGTTTCTAGATTTCTCACCTACCCAAATGATGAGGTATGGGCTCCCTTTCTTACTCAACAAGGAAAATTACATGGAGGTATGGCTTTTGCAATGGCACCCATCATTGTTGCATGAGATTTCAATGCATTTTAGGGTGGTTGAAGTAATATTTCAAATCCCTCTATCTCCTTTCTCTCATTCTTCCTATATATTGTAAGGAGGGGCATTGTTCTAATGTTGGATAATTTTACTTTGCACCATCGCTTCTTCTCTCATTTGTAAGTGAATTTGTGGAGTTCAAACCTCTCATTCAAGTTATAATGAAATTTTTGCCTCTTGGCCATTGTAATACATGTATAAAATTTGTTGAGCAATAATATAATTCTATGGATGAATTTTAACCCTCTCTTATGTTCATTGCTTTCATCTGATCTCACATTGTAATCTTGGTTATCTGATGCATGGTTATTGTATTACATGTTTAATGGTTTGTTATTAATGGATTAGTGGATTCTCATCGGTGGATGTATTTGTGGTGTGTTTTCATCCTTCTTAATCGATTGTGGTTTCCATCGCCATGTAAAGAAGGTATTCAACATTCCTTTTGGTGCATCACCTCTCTGTTAGTTTAGGTTTAATTTCTTGTAATATTCTTAACCTGTCTCCTTGACAAGTTAGAGTGGATCTTCTACAATTTGGATGTGTGCATCGGAATAGAGGAATAGGAACCAACCTCCATATGGAGGGTTATCCGATTGCAAAGTCCACACTTTGGGATAACTCCATATTTAATGAATCACACCGACATCCTCAACCATTCACTTACAAGCAATCGGGGTGCCGTTGTGATTACGCCATAACACTTACCTTTAATTTTCTCCCTCATTTCTAAGAAATCCACTCATGGAGTTAAGATATTTTAGGTAAAAATTTGTGGAATCGAAGATGAGTCCCGGTTGGGAGAGATTCCCCTCCTCCTTGAGGACCTTTTGTAACAAATCCTCCTCAATCTTCAAGACAAGAATCTTTTGAGCGGGTTTTAAGGGTTTGTAGACATTTCTCATATTTCCTTCTCGGTAGAAACCAAATTAGCAAAGGATTTAGAGGAACATACGATCCCCACCCATATGCTCCATTGTCTGTTTCCCCTAAGTGATGTTTTCACTTCCCTTTAGAGGAGCATCAACGGATCTACTAGGATCGTTGTTCTCATTTCCTCCCACAAAACTGTTTTCAGAGTGATTTTATGGGGGAGATGAGCCGACCTTTTTCACTAGCATTCTCTAGTTCACTAGCATCTCCATCAATGGAATTTTTCACTAAAACCCCTCCCTCGCCTATCACAGAGGAGTTGCGGTTTGCGGAAAATGTAAAATCAATCTAGGAAATGTTATTTTCCTCCTCGTTGACATCTTCGAGTCTCCTTTGAGCCACAATCGTATCCCCTATGAGCATGAGCTCTTGCTCCTGTGCCATTGTCTTGAGTAGAGGAAAGGATCGCATGAGATTTTTTTGGGTTTTTATGAGTGTTTTACCAAAAGTCACCAATTTGAAAAAATTAGGTTTATCATAAATGTGATTATCAACAAAAATTAAACATACATATATACTTATAGAGAAAAATAGATGAACTAAAATAATATCCAACGTTGATTTTATTTTAGAATGCATTAAAATTAAATACTCAATAAATTTATAAAATAACAATAATAAATTAATTTTCCACAAGAAAATGTTGAATTTCGATATTTATTTCATTTTGAGATAATAAATTCAATGTTTTAGTTTCCTTAAATGTTTTTGGTAGTTGTCCTATGTCCAAGTTTGCTTTCCTATCTGGACACCTCTTTTAGCCACGTATGCTACCAAAAATTGGTAAAACTCTCTTTGGGAGGAAACTAAAAAATGGCTTGTACGGGAAGTCCTATAGGTTATCTTCCACCCACTTTCACTTTAAAAATTCAAGTCCAGTGTTATATCTCTTTGAAAAGTGTCATAGCTCTCTTCTATTTAGCTTTCAATATTATCCAACGATATTTGAAATGCCATCTACATGCAACATCCTAGTAGATAGATTGACAAGAGGTCTCGCTAACCGAACAAAATATAATATTTTTATAACCAACCATATCTATGTGTGTTGGTACTTCATCTAGATAAGTCTGGAAGCTCACCCAAATCACGAGCAACCACTTGGTCCCTCCTTTGTTATTCTTATCAATATGTTAGCATACATTTTATCATATTCATAATCAAAACAATCATTCATCAAGAGTGAACTATCATAACATGACAATTCAAAAAAACATATAATAAGGAAATTAACCCACATACACAACAATTAGTATCACTTTAATAACCATAATACCATACTCGGATCTAGTCACTTGAAATCCATGTACAATTATCCATTCAAGCAAAGCATTGGAAATTACATAACATAGAAGCAAATTACAATAATATCCATACATCCATGTAATGGACCATGCATACACTCCTACAAACTACAAAACATATTTCAGCAAGATCATTCAAGAACTATAGATCCCATACCCTCTCTCGAACTAGAACTAGTCAATTATAAGGATGCCTTACCTATATATATACTTAGTGGGGACTTTTCATTCACCTCTTTCTTGCAAATTCCTAATAATATGTGTGCTTACAATAGCTTGCATGATTTTTACAATATATGCTAATAATAGATTAAGCTAAATATACATCATGTTTTTATCTACTTTAATCCTATTATTAGACAATATCTTTCATGCGCTACTTCTATTCTTAGTTGCGTGTGTTTTTCCTTATTATATCCGTTATGTGTGCTTCAAGTTACTATGCTTTTATCTATTCTTAGCCAAATTTCCAAAATTCCTAAGTCATAGTCTTTTTTTGCATACACACAACCTCGCATGCTGATCTATCCTCCTCTGGTGCACGCATCCTCGCATACTACTATGTCTTTACTTTTTTCCTTGTGCGTGCACTCTTACACAACACTTCGTACTTGTTTGCATATATTTTTCCTCTACGCAATATGACTAATACTAAGTCATTTCCCATGACCAACATTATTTTAAATTAGTGGAGGATTCCTTTATTATTGATGGTTAAAGTAGGTAAAGCATTTTTGTAACATCCCCATTTTAAGATACTAGAACAAGGAAAAAAAAATTTATACAACGTTCCCTGTTATGAATTATATAATTCAAACACACGTTCAAGTTTTAATAATTGTTCTCTGTCCAAATAATGCAGTTTGGATCACACAATTTCCTTTTAAAACTAATGTTCTTTGTTCACATATTTGCAATATGGAACACACATTCAGTGCCATTCAATCATATAACAGATTCCATATGCTGCTGTAAATGACTCGAAGAACTACCGATCTCCCATTTTATGGCTCGGAGTTTCAGCGATCTCTCATTTCATGACTTGGTGACTTACCGATCCTTCATGTTAATTCATGCATAGTATAATGTATATACAAGGTTCTCTTACCATTTCCGGTTATCGAAGTGATCCATTTAAGAAGCCTATCTGAATATTTGTTACTGATATTCATCTGACATCCTGCATCTTAAACTAGGTGATTAGGACAACGCAACCAACACTTG
This sequence comes from Taxus wallichiana var. yunnanensis, assembly GCA_018340775.1. NCBI lineage: Eukaryota > Viridiplantae > Streptophyta > Pinopsida > Cupressales > Taxaceae > Taxus > Taxus wallichiana. The sequence goes on along the minus strand of CM031243.1, from coordinate 507,792,711 downwards.
CGATACTTTGGCCAAATATTTTCACATGCTTTGCATGATCATATTCCTGGATGTGATACACACCAATGGAATACGTCCTTCACCTCACTTCGTCTGTTATCTAGAATGGTCTTTCCTGGTCTCTACCAGTCCTTCCCATTAAGGTCAAACTCTAACCCCAACTAGCAATATGAACGAGTATAGGAAGTTACTCATGGTAACTAAAGATACGTAGACATACGGTGTCGTCCCTAGACGACTCCGTGTGTCTAGTTACCTTTAGTCCTCCGGAACACTCCATATACGTGATCACATTCCTATCCCCGACCAAGAACATAGTATCCAGACTTATGTAATCTTGATGATTTAATTCGGGAGGGCATTGTAATATGTCAGCTATAACATTGTGTCGTCATGAAGGCCCCGCCTTCATGAAGACACCATGTTGTAGCTGGCGTATGTCAATGTCCTACGGAATCCTCCCATCGAGAGTACACATCCAGCTCAAGTGTGATTTGGTTATGATCTTAATATTTAAGATCAACTTTCAGCAGCCATGCTGATCCTTTATCCTCATTCTTGTTACAGTTGTATGTAGCTAAGAGAGACTTAATCCGTCTTCTAGCTTACTACGCATCTCCTCCTTCGTACCGAAGGGTTGCATTTTCTCTACTTGGTTCTCTTCTTAATCCTTGGACTAAGCAGCCCATTACCGATAAGCTTAATCAGTTTAACCTATTAAACTTCACCAAGTTTTTCCACAACTGTAAACAAAATTCAGAATTCCATCTTATTAGACGTCATTTAAACGAGGTCTAATTCTAAATGAATTTATTCATTTATCCTCCTTAACCTTACATAGTTAAGGTCTATTAACCATAGATATGTTTTCCCCATATCCTTATTTTCTGAATTTTAACATTCGAGGCTATTAACGGAGTCCGAATACGAGGTTCGGCTGCTCCTAAATTATTTGATATTCCTTAGCTTTCAAGCTAATCCCGAATACCTTTCAATTAAGAGATCATGTTCTTCCTAAATCCTTTTTAATGTCAATTAAAAATTCATCTTAACCCAAGTATGAACTAATTGCACATTTCAACGTAAAAGTTGCATTTAGGTAAGAATAGATGTCATTTCCTTTTAAATCCATCCATGAACATTTGAATAATTCCAAATCAAGGAATAATGTTATATTCCCAACTTATTCAACAATATCAAACTGATACAGTCATTAAAATATCACACTTGTATTTGTATTCATCCATCCGTTTTATAATCTATACATTTGCCAGTCCAAATGACTGGACTTTGTTTATATTAAACAACATTACAACACATAAGATAGAAGAATGTAATTTCTTCTTTTCTCAATTCCTCGTAGAGGAGTAATAGCTATCAATTACAATCCATCTTCAGTCAATCAAAAGAAGTATCAGAAAACAACCATGTCTTCGTTTATACTCAAGTTCCATCTGCAAAATTACTTGCATGGGTCAGTTCATTGAACTGAGCATATTAAGCACTTGTCATTAAAATGAGGTGCTTTTAATTAACTGTCTCAATAAAAGAACCCTGCTTTTATGAAACGTTACTATGAACATCATTCAAGAATTAAGTATCAAAAAGAATGAACAGCATAACAACTGAATCATCTAATTACCATCCCAATCAGTCAAAGGATTACTGCCCTCTTTCCCAAATAATCATTACAAGAAGTAATTTCCTTCAAACAGTTCCAGATTACAACATCTGTAAGAACTAGGAACACAAGTATGTATACTGTTGTTCTAACATAAATGCTATCAATTCCATTCCCTTACATTAGTTATAATTTCAAAGGATAAAATTTGACTGAAAATATAAACCAAATTACTTTCCTTTCAGTTCATGCAACTCATTTGATTTCAAGCAATCAAATACTGATGAGAAAAGTAAACAACAATAAAATGTAGATGCTTAAACCAAAGCAATACAAAATTTGTTCCTTAACGATTACAGATTTCCAACTGTATGAGAGAAGAAATGATCATTATTCCAAGTTATCCATCCACACTCCTTTTCCTTTCCTCATGACTGTACTGAAAATTTAATCCAAACGAGACACCAATCAATGATAACAGTTTAGAGTGAAACTTAAGAAATCAATAACCGAATACAAGGAAGATGGCTCATATTACCTCTTCTCATTGTCTAACCAAATATCCGCTATTTAGAACAGACACAATCCAATAGTATGACTCATTCTAATTATTATAATTCTCTTTTAAATAATTCATTCTACAGACATTTACGTCTTTACAACATATAGAATGTACAACAACCACAACAAGTCACATTTTCATCCTAATAATGAGAGAATTCACTTTCCAACAGCAAGGAATAAATCCATTCATATTCTGCTTTTAATGAAAACAAGGAAGAATTTATCATCCATATCAATACTTCCTTTCAATCAGGCACATACGAATACCAAAAACAAGTAGGTAAAACATCGTATCCATCATAGAGCAACAATGTAAAGATGCATACTATGCTCTTACTGTACTAGAAGAATTCATACTTCTTACACTGTATTATAACCAGATGAACAGTTATACAGCCGCTTTGTCAAATATTTACACGGCTTTACTGTACCGAGAAAGCACATAATTCATAATTAACAATTTGCACTTTGTTGTTACCTACAGCAAGTCCAACCCGTAATGTACAGTGAAGCTCTATTGTTACTATTTCCAGAATTCAAACAGCAGGAAGAGAAAAATTCATTCCTTTAATTATTTCAATAAGAAAACACCCATTTTCTTCAAACACAACAAGAATTACTCAAGTCGAGTTCGTTTTAGAATGACAGCGCAAAATCAGAGATCACACGAATCATTTCATCCTTCCATTTGTACAAAAAAAACAAAGCACTCAGAAAACAATCTAAATATCACTATCACTTCCATCAAACCGAACCCATAATGCTCAATGAAACCCAATTACCATTTCTTTCAGAATTTAAAACAGCAGAAAGAAGAAGAACTCATTTCCTTAATAATTTCAGTAAAGAAACAATCATTTTCTTTAAAATGCAACAAGAATACCCAGTTCGAGTTCTTTCTCAACAGACATTTCAACCCGAAAATCTCATTCTCCTATTTCACAATGATGCGCAGAACTCAGAAAACAACATTCACATCGTTGGTACATTCACCAACTCAAATCCATATGGGTAATAGAAAAATTACTCAATACTATCAATGCAGACTCGTACAGCAAGAACAGATTCATTCAACTTACCCATTGGCAAAGAAATACCCAAGTCGCATACAGCAAAGAAAATGACTCAACCCAAAATCACCTCAATCATTACAAAGAAATCGAATAAACCAAAAACCCCTCATCAGAAGAGCAGGGTTGTTTTAATGAGACGATTAAGAAAAAGCAAGCAGTTTAAGGAGAAGGGCTTAACATGCCTGAAATTTTTTGAAGCTCGAAGAAAACCGTGCACCTCTTTGGAATTGTTTCCTTCCACGGCGACAGTAGTAAAGCTTCCCAAATAGTCACCTACCTCTACAGGCTCAAAAATAGCCTTAGTTTTCCAAAGAAACAGAGATAATAATCAAACACAGCTGGTTCGACAGAACCGTGAAGAAACCAAATGCAGAGCAACTTCAAAAACCCGAAAGAACACAATGACCAACAAAATTTCCTCTATCCTCTTTCCAAGGCGGGCTGGTCGCGAAGACCAATGCCAATTAATGCATTGAAGGCACTGCCTTTTTCCTTTTTCCTCACGCCACCGCCGACTCGGGTTGGCGAGTTCCAAATTTCAAATTTTGCATGAAATCAAAATTTAGTCTCATGGCTAACTGGATGCCTCTAACTTTTCCATGTTCCCGCCAAACTTGGCGCTGTCCAAGCAAGGACCTCATTTACTGTCCCATTAAATTCTTACCTTCCCTCCTTATCCTTTCCATCCACATGGGTCTGTGCATCCCCTTCCTTAGGTTAGGATTAGTTTAGGATTTTTAATAGTGTCCATATCTAGGTCATTCGCCTAGTTCATAGGTTAATAGGATTTAGATCTATTTTCACCCTTATAAAATTTAAAAATCCATATAGGATAGTAGTTAGGGTATAAGGTAGAACTTAGGGGTAGGTTAGGGTCTTAGTCCCCTAATACTTAATTAATCAATTTCCATATCAAATCTTTACGTTGACAGTTATATTAACATTAAGCAGGACATTTCGTCCCACGTTCCACATACCTGAGCCACCCGCATCCAGGCCTTTATCGCCTTACGTAGTCTAGCGTTACAACAGTGTATGGTTCGAGAATCGAACCTTTTCATTGGCATCTATGTGCCAGATATTCATACCTGAAATCAGGTGCTGCAACATTTATATCAACCTTCAGTCTGGTTTAAAAGTAAATCGACAAAGCGATTACAAGAAGGCCACAGCATACCTTGGATCAATGGAATTGATTCAAGGTGTGCTGTCAATCAATGAATAGAGTTCATCAAGCATACGACAAATCTGTTGTCACATCAGCAACATACAAGCAATAATAACTGTTGTCCCAAGTAAACAAATTACAGCATACAAGGGTCCTGATTAGCAACACATTCCTTTAAGATCAAAAATATATCTTAACATGTTTGTCTTCATTTCAGCAGTTACAACATTATGAAAAGTAATCACCATGATAACTTACAAAAATCAAGGCGTTACATTCCTCCCTTCTTAAAGAATCATCGTCCCGATGATCAAATTAACCAATTCAAGGAGTTTCTAGGACAAAATTTAGTTATTGTCCTTCCATTCACAATTTCATACCAAAAACAGATTCACTCTTTAAAACAGTGTTTTAAGACAACTGTAAAATAGACCAATAATTGTCTAAATTTGGTAGAATTATCAGTTTTTCGAATTTCAATTTCGATCAAACAAGTATGGAAAAGCAGATCTCATTTCTTCAGATTTTCCCAAGTTACACTTTCTTCGCTAAAGCTGTCCCATTGGACCTTACATTGATTCACTTCACAATTTCTTAAGTAAATCAAGGCGAGTTCCCAAAGACTCGAATGGGCTTAACCACAATTATTCCCGGGTCTTGGACTGCAAGAGAATTCCAATTCAAGCACATGTGATAAATCATTATGTATTTCTTAAGAAAAGAAATATGAAAAACATCATGCATTTGTGATAAAGCGAGAGGTAATGCTAGACGATAAGCTACGGGGTTGATTATTTCAACAATTTCAAAAGGTCCCACGTATCGTGGCGACAACTTGGCAGCCTTGCCAAAAGTTATTGAGCTCTTTTTTTAGCTTAACCCGAAGAAAGACCTTCTCTCCCAGTTTATAATTCCTATCAACCCGCTTTAAGTCTGCGCAACTCTTTTACCTATTGGCAGTGACCTCCTTAAGATGTTCCCGAATCATTTTGATTTGTTGTTCCATTTCCGTAAGGATTTCTGGCCCAATTACCTCTCTGTCCTCTACGTTGTCCCAGCTGACAGGGGTTCTGCATTTTCTTCCATACAATGCTTCAAAGGGCACCATTTTTAAAGAGGCATGGTATGTATTATTGTAGGAAAATTCTACCAGCGGAAGGTATTCCTCCCATTTATCTTTGCTGGTCCATCATGATACATTCTTAACATGTCCTCTAAAACTTGATTAACTCTCTCGGTCTGTCCATCCATCTCTGGATGATATGTAGAGCTGAAGTTTAATTTAGTTCCCAAGGCCGCATTAAGCGTTTGCCAAAACCTTGATGTCATCCTCGGATCTCTGTCTGATATGATTAATTCGGGTATTCCATGCAATCTGAAAATTTCATGTACAAATCTTCTTGCTAACACTGGTGCATCGTCTTTCAAATTACCAGCAATGAAGTGTGCCACTTTGGTTAATTTGTCGATGACAACCAGGATAATATCATGCTTATTTCTTGACATAGGCAATCCTTGAATGAAATCCATCGTTATCACTTGCCATTTGTACTGTGGAATGCTGTGGGGATACAATAATCCAGCGGGATGCATATGTTCCACCTTAACACGCTGACATTCTAAGCAGTGTGTTACAAATTCCACCACATCCTTTTTCATTCCCTTCCAGAAGTATTGCTACTTAAGATCAGCAAGCATTTTCGTAATGCCAGGGTGTCCGAAAAAGGTGAATTATGAAATTCAGTTAACAATTTCCTTCTTAAGTCATTTGCCAAAGGTATATATACCCTGTTTTCGAACCTCAAAATTCCTTCATTGTCGAAACGAAATCCTTTATACCTGACATCCTTTGGATCTGCAGCAAGTGTTGTTTTGACTTGCTGGAAATAAGGATCTGATTCCAAGGCATCTTTCACCTCATCCTTAAACTAAGTTCTTAACGTTATAAGAGCAGAGATATGCTTCCTTCGACTCAAAGCATCTGCCACTCTATTTTCCTTGCCTTTGATGTAGCTTATATCAAAATCATACTGAGACAGAAATTCTAACCATCTTCATTGCCTTGCATTCAGATTTGGCTGAGTAAAAATATACTTCAACCCCAGATGGTCTGTTTTTAACTCAAAAGGTTTGCCTAAAAGGTAATGCCTCCACATTTGAAGTGCATGAACAATGGCAGCGAGCTCTAGGTCGTGTGGAGCATAATTCTATTCATGTAACTTAAGCTTTCTGCTTTCATAAGCTATGACATGGTTATTTTGTAACAGAATACCTCCAAGGCCTTCTCCTGATGCATCCGTTACAACCATAAAATTTCCATTTGGGTCTGGTACAGTTAAAATAGGTGCTGTAGTTAACTGTTCCTTTAAATTTTTAAAGGTAGATTCACATTTGTCCGTCCAGACAAATTTCTTATCCTTCTTTTGTAGTGAAGTGATTGGGGCAGCAATTTTTGAAAAGTCCTTAACGAACTTTCTATAATATCCTGCCAAGCCCATGAAGCTTCTCACTTTGTGCACATTCTTAGGCGCAGGCCACTCGGTTATAGCTGTGATCTTTGAAGGGTCTACAACTATTCCATTCTTGCTTATAACGTGTCCCAAATAATGCACCTCTACATCATAAAAGGAACATTTAGACAGTTTACCATACAACTTCCTCTTTCTTAAAACTTCCAGCACTATCCTTAAATGTTCTTGGTGCTCTTCGACATTTTAGAGTATATAAGAATGTCGTCTAAGAATACAAGCACAAACTTGTCTAGGTATTCTTGAAAAATATTGTTCATCAGATTCATGAAGGCGGCAGGTGCATTGGTCAACCCAAAAGGTAACACCGTGAATTCATAATGCCCGTACCTTGTTCTAAAAGTTGTTTTATGAATATATTCTTCCTTTATTCTCAGCTGATGATACCCAGATCGAAGATCTATTTTTGAATAGACTGATGCTCCTCGCATCTGGTCAAACAAATCATCAATCCTAGGAAGTGGGTATCGATTCTTAATAGTTGCCTTGTTCAACATTCTGTAATCAATGCACAGCCTCAAGGTGCCATCCTTTTTCTTTACAAAAATTACTGGCGCTCCCCATGGTGAGATGCTCGGTCTTATCACCCTTTAGTCAAAATTTCACGTAATTGAGCCTTTAGCTCTACCAACTTGAGGGTGGTCATTCTATATGGTGCCTTAGATATGGGTTCAGTTCCTGGCTTGATTTCTATTGCAAATTCAAACTCTCGTTTGGGTGGAAGACCCAAAATTCCTCCGAAACACATCACTGAAACCCCTTAACAATGGATATCTTTCCATGTAATCATTATCTTCCTCGGCATTTTCTGTCATTTTTACTACATACAAGTGCACCTCTATTTTTAGCCCTTTTTAGTTGCATAGTTTGTGTCGGTTTCCTAACCTGCTGACTTCACGTTTACACCTTGAATGATCACTTTATTTTTTGCGAGTCATCAAAACAAAAAAATTTGTTTTTCATAATAGTTGACATTTGCCTTATGTTACGCCAACCAGATTAACTCGATAATGATATCATATGATCCTAAAGGAGTGACATACAGGTCAACTTCGGTGGAGAAACTGGGCAAGTCAAGAATTGCCCCAAAAAGGCACATTTGACTGTATGGACAACATTATTCCCATAATGCACTATCCATGTTTTATCCATTCGTTCAGCCTTTCTTTTTAATTTCATTGCAAGTTTAGTAGAAATAAAGCATTCAATAGCTCCAGTATCAAAAATTATGACTACGGTGTGTACCAATAACTTACCCAGGAACTTCTATAGGCGTAACTTGCTTTTCGACATGCATTCATAGCCAACTGCATGTATCCTATCTTTGCTAATCGCGGTCATCCTTCTTCAGAGGATAGTGACTCACGTAGTGGTCCTTTCCATAGTTGAAGCATCCTCCAACTGGCCCTTTCCTAGGCTCAAATTTGTTACCAGCTTTGAAGTTATCATTTTGGCTTCCATAGGACTTTTGTCCATTGCCACTAACTTTTGCGAAGCTGTTCCACACACTATTTACAGGTTTGTTCATTACATATTTCTTGTTGTTATCCACAACAATTTTGTTTTTCACACCAAACCTTTTCCAAGGCCCCCTTTTGGGTGCGAGAGATGAAGAAGAATTGGGAATCTTCTTCCTTATCTCTTCCCTATGAGTAGAAATTGCTCTCAATTTCTGTTCCTATCTTATTGCCTTTTCAACAACTCCTTCCATGGTGGTTGGGCCGTGGACATCCACTTCGCCACCAATGATGGGATTCAGTCCCATTATGAACTTCCGTATTCTGAACTTCTCGTCAGCTTGGTACTGCGGCACATACTTAAGGAGTTTAGTAAACCCTTCCCGATTCTATCACCATCACCTTCCTTGTGACCGATTACGAAATTCAGTCATTTTCCTATCAAAATAGAGTTGAGGCAGCCATCGTTGCCTAAAGTAACCCTTAAATTGATCCCAAGTTATGTCTGATTCGACAATATTCAACTCAACCTTACGGTTGTCCCACCATGATGATGCTTCATGAGAAAGCTGATATGCTCCCCATATCGCTTTGGTCTCCTCGGAGAAGTTTCTTATTGCAAAGTATTTCTCCATTTCACTGAGCCAATTCTTAGCTCCATCCCCAAGGGTTGTTCCATCAAACTTTGGAGGACTTATTCTCTTTATGTCATTTGTAAGTTCAGCTGCTAATCTTGCCCTTTTATTTTCGGGATGATTAGAAGCATTCACATTACTATTATCAACACACCGGATTCCCTCCATTGGTGTTGTCCATAGGAGGTGGTGATCATTTATATCAGCTTCTTCTTCCTCCTCTTCATTACCCATTGATTGCTTGTTCTAGAATAGTCAAACGATCTATCGTATCTAGTAGGGCAATAAGGATTTCATCCACTTTTGAGCGATGTTGCTTATCCACCCGATAACGGGTTGTTCGCGATTCCCTCTTGTTCGACCATTTTCTGTTCAATAAGAAAATGTAAACCTTATTAATATTGTGGACTCATTAGGTCCAAGAGCTGCAACCTTCAACTCTGATACCAAGATGTAACATCCCCATTTTAAGATACTAGAACAAGGGAATTTTTTTTTTTATACAACGTTCCCTGTTATGAATTATATAATTCAAACACACGTTCAAGTTTTAATAATTGTTCTCTGTCCAAATAATGTAGTTTGGATCACACAATTTCCTTTTAAAACTAATGTTCTCTGTTCACATATTTGCAATATGGAACACACATTCAGTGCCATTCAATCATATAACAGATTCCATATGTTTCTGTAAATGACTCGAAGAACTACCGATCTCCCATTTTATGGCTCGAGTTTCAGCGATCTCTCATTTCATGACTCGGCGACTTACCGATCCTTCATGATAATTCATGCATAGTATAATGTATATACAAGGTTCTCTTACCATTTCCAGTTATCGAAGTGATCCATTTAAGAAGCCTATCTGAATATCTGTTACTGATATTCATCTGACATCCTGCATCTTAAACTAGGTGATTAGGACAATGCAACCAGCACTTGCGATACTTTGGCCAAATATTTTCACATGCTTTGCATGATCATATTCTGGATGTGATACACACCAATGGAATACGTCCTTCACCTCACTTCGTCTGTTATCTAGAATGGTCTTTCCTGGTCTCTAGCAGTCCTTCCCATTAAGGTCAAACTCTAACCCCAACTAGCAATATGAACGAGTATAGGAAGTTACTCATGGTAACTAAAGATACACAAACATACGGTGTCGTCCCTAGACAACTCCATGTGTCTAGTTACCTTTAGTCCTCCGGAGACACTCCATATACGTGATCACATTCCTATCCCCAGCCAAGAACTTAGTATCCAGCTTATGTAATCTTGATGATTTAATTCGGGAGGACATTGTAATATGTCAGCTATAACATTGTGTCGTCATGAAGGCCCCACCTTCATGAAGACACCATGTTGTAGCTGGCGTATGTCAATGTCCTACGAATCCTCCCATCGAGAGTACACATCCAGCTCAAGTGTGATTTGGTTATGATCTTAATATTTAAGATCAACTTTCAAAGACCATCTTTGATCATTTATCCTCGTTCTTGTTACAGTTGTATGTAGCTAAGAGAGACTTAATCCATCTTCTAGCTTACTACGCATCTCCTCCTTCATACCGAAGGGTTGCATTTTCTCTACTTGGTTCTTTTCTTAATCCTTGGACTAAGCAGCCCATTACCGATAAACTTAATAAGTTTAACCTATTAAACTTAACCAAGTTTTTCCACAACTGTAAACAAATTCAAAATTCCATCTTATTAGACGTCATTTAAACGAGGTCTAATTCTAAATGAATTTATTCATTTATCCTCCTTAACCTTACATAGTTAAGGTCTATTAACCATAGATATGTTTTCCCCATATCCTTATTTTCTGAATTTTAACATTCGAGGCTATTAACGGAGTCCGAATACAAGGTTCGACTGCTCCTAAATTATTTGATATTCCTTAGCTTTCAAGCTAATCCCGAATACCTTTCAATTAAGAGATCATGTTCTTCTTAAATCCTTTTTAATGTCAATTAAAAATTCATCTTAACCCAAGTATGAACTAATTGCACATTTCAACGTAAAAGTTGCATTTAGGTAAGAATAGATGTCATTTCCTTTTAAATCCATCCATGAACATTTGAATAATTCCAAATCAAGGAATAATGTTATATTCCCAACTTATTCAACAATATCAAACTGATACAGTCATTAAAATATCACACTTGTATTTGTATTCATCCATCCGTTTTATAATCTATACATTTGCCAGTCCAAATGACTGGACTTTGTTTATATTAAACAACATTACAACACATAAGATAGAAGAATGTAATTTCTTCTTTTCTCAATTCCTCGTAGAGGAGTAATAGCTATCAATTACAATCCATCTTCAGTCAATCAAAAGAAGTATCAGAAAACAACCATGTCTTCGTTTATACTCAAGTTCCATCTGCAAAATTACTTGCACGGGTCAGTTCATTGAACTGAGCATATTAAGCACTTGTCATTAAAATGAGGTGCTTTTAATTAACTGTCTCAATAAAAGAACTCTACTTTTATGAAACGTTACTATGAACATCATTCAAGAATTTAAGTATAAAAAAGAATGAACATCATAACAACTGAATCATCTAATTACCATCCCAATCACCAAAGGACTCTCGCCTCTTTCCCAAATGATCATTACAAGAAGTAATTTCCTTCAAACAGTTCCAGATTACAACATCTGTAAGAACTAGGAACACAAGTATGTATACTGTTGTTCTAACATAACTGCTATCAATTCCATTCCCTTACATTAGTTATAATTTCAAAGGATAAATTTGATTTGAAAATATAAACCAAATTACTTTCCTTTTAGTTCATGCAACTCATTTGATTTCAAGCAATCAAATACTGATGAGAAAAGCAAACAACAATAAAATGTAGATGCTTAAACCAAAGCAATACAAAATTCGTTCCTTAACGATTACAGATTTCCAACTGTATGAGAGAAGAAATGATCATTATTCCAAGTTATCCATCCACACTCCTTTTCCTTTCCTCATGACTGTACTAAAAATTTAATCCAAACGAGACACCAATCAATGATAACAGTTCAGAGTGAAACTTAAGAAATCAATAACCGAATACAAGGAAGATGGCTCATATTACCTCTTCTCATTGTCTAACCAAATATCCGCTATTTAGAACAGACACAATCCAATAGTATGACTCATTCTAATTATTATAATTCTCTTTTAAATAATTCATTCTATAGACATTTACATCTTTACAACATATAGAATGTACAGCAACCACAACAAGTCACATTTTCATCCTAATAATGAGAGAATTCACTTTCCAACAGCAAGGAATAAATCCATTCATATTCTACTTTTAATGAAAACAAGGAAGAATTTATCATCCATATCAATACTTCCTTTCAATCAGGCACATACGAATACCAAAAACAAGTAGGTAAAACATCGTATCCATCATAGAGCAAACAATGTAAAGATGCATACTATGCTCTTACTGTACTAGAAGAATTCATACTTCTTACACTGTATTATAACCAGAGGAACAGTTATACAGCCGCTTTGTCAAATATTTACACGGCTTTCTATACCCATGAACGCACACAGTTCATAAATAACAATTTGCACTTTGCTGTTACCTACAACAAGTCCAACCCGTAATGTACAGTGAAGCTCTATTGTTACTATTTCCAGAATTCAAACAACAGGAAGAGAAAAATTCATTCCTTTAATTATTTCAATAAGAAAACACCCATTTTCTTCAAACACAACAAGAATTACTCAAGTCGAGTTCGTTTTAGAATGACAGTGCAAAATCAGAGATCACACGAATCATTTCATCCTTCCGTTTGTACAAAAAACACAACACTCGAAAAACAATCTAAATATCACTATCACTTCCATCAAACCGAACCCATAATGCTCAATGAAACCCAATTACCATTTCTTTAGAATTTAAAAACATAGCAGAAAGAAGAAGAACTCGTTTCCTTAATAATTTCAGTAAAGAAACAATCATTTTCTTTAAAATGCAACAAGAATACCCAATTCGAGTTCTTTCTCAACAGACATTTCAACCCGAAAATCTCATTCTCCTATTTCACAATGATGCGTAGAACTCAGAAAACAACATTCACATCGTTGGTACATTCACCAACTCGAATCCATATGGGTAATAGAAACAATTACTCAATACTATCAATGCAGACTCGTACAACAAGAACAGATTCATTCAACTTACCCATTGGCAAAGAAATACCCAAGTCACATACAACAAAGAAAATGACTCAACCCAAAATCACCTCAATCATGACAGCAAAATCGAATAAACCAAAACCCCCTCATCAGAAGAGCAGGGTTGTTTTAATGAGACGATTAAGCAAAAGCAAGCAGTTTAAGGAGAAGGGCTTAACATGCCTGAAATTTTCTTGAAGCTCGAAGAAAACCGTGCCTACTGGAATTGTTTCCTTCCACGGTGACAATAGTAAAGCTTCCCAAACAGTCACCTACCTCTACAGGCTCAAAAATAGCCTTAGTTTTTCCAAAGAAAACAGAGATAATAATCAAACACAGCTGGTTCGACAGAACCGTGAAGAAACCAAATGCAGAGCAACTTCAAAACCCGAAAGAACACAATGACCAACAAAATTTCCTCTATCCTCTTTCCAAGGCGGGCTGGTCGCGAAGACCGATGCCAATTAATGCATTGAAGGCACTGCCTTTTTCCTTTTTCCTCACGCCACTGCTGGACTCGGTTGGCGAGTTCCAAATCTCAAATTTTACATGAAATCAAAATTTAGTCTCATGGCTAATTGGATGCCTCTAACTTTTCCCTGTTCCCGCCAAACTTGGCGTTGTCCAAGCAAGGACCTCATTTACTGTCCCATTAAATTCTTACCTTCCCTCCTTATCCTTTCCATCCACATGGGTCTGTGCGTCCCCTTCCTTAGGTTAGGATTAGTTTAGGATTTTTAATAGTGTCCATATCTAGGTCATTCACCTAGTTCATAGGTTAATAGGATTTAGATCTATTTTCACCCTTATAAAATTTAAAAATCCATATAGGATAGTAGTTAGGGTATAAGGTAGAACTTAGGGGTAGGTTAGGGTCTAAGCCCCTAATACTTAATTAATCAATTTCCATACCAGATCTTTCCGCCTGACCATTATATTAACATTAAGCAGGACATTTCGTCCCACGTTCCACATACGAGCCACCGCATCCGAGCCTTTATCTCCTTACGTACTCTAGCGTTACAGCAGTGTATGGTTCGAGAATCGAACCTTTTCATTGGCATCTACGTGCCAGATATTCATACCTGAAATCAGGTGCTGCAACATTTATATCAACCTTCAGTCTGGTTTAAAAGTAAATCGACAAAGCGATTACAAGAAGGCCACAACATACCTTGGATCAATGGAATTGATTCAAGGTGTCTTTCAATCAGTGAATAGAGTTCATCAAGCATACGACAAATCTGTTGTCACATCAACAAACATACAAGCAATAATAACTGTTGTCCCAAGTAAACAAATTACAGCATACAAGGGTCCTGATTAGCAACACATTCCTTTAAGATCAAAAATATATCTTAACATGTTTGTCTTCATTTCAGCAGTTACAACATTATGAAAAGTAATCACCATGATAACTTACAAAAATCAAGGCGTTACAATTTTAGATAGGGAGGATTATTTTACTATAGATAATCGAGGTAGGTAGATAATTTGAGATAGTGAAGATTATTTTATTATTAGTAGTAAAATTGGAGGATATCTTAAATACAACTATCTAAAATATGCCAATAGATATCAATCTTGAGACACCTACCTAACCTATGTGAGAAATCCAATATAAGCATCTTGATATTGACATTTGTTGGTGTATTTTAGAAAGTTGTATTTAATATATCTATGATAGTATAACATAGGTATATAAAAAGTGGAAAATACATATATTATAATAAAATATATATAATAATAAATATTTCTATGTGAAATATGCCCATAGTTATTAATTTTAATGTTCTTATCTTATATTCTTCGCATATCACATTGATTAAATTAATATTAACTTATTTACATTCTTTTCCAATTTCCTAACAGTTTATGACAATGACATCAATTTATCTACACCATTATGTAAGTTCTTTAGAAAAATCTATTCATGGTGTAATAAGGGCCCAAAAATTACCATATGGCTAAGATACCACTTTTTTTATTTACTAATCCATGAAAAAAGGAAAACTATTTATGTCATAGTAAAGTAAATGTCAAATTTTAATATAATTTTAGATCTAATGGAAGGATACTTTGAAGATACTCCTCCTTACCTTAATAATTGCATTGGCCAACAATTTTGTTAGTTTTGACAAGAATTCTAGCTCCTAGAATTTGAATAAAATAAAATTGACATCCTTATGAAAAATAATGTTGCCCAAGCATATATCGGTGGTTCCAGAGATAAATTTTCTTCCACTAAAGTTGGGATAGGTATCTCCCTTGATGTGGGAGCATAAATTCTAGAGATCATAATTTTTGATCCAACCGTCGGCTCATCTATAAATTATCCATGGTGTTAGATATTGATAAGTAATGTACAACAATCGACATTTCTAGAAAGATCGGATGACATGTTGGCATTTGTTTGGGCCCAATTCATTTGTTCGATTGTCTATAATTGGCTCTGAACCTTTTTGTTGGGTTTTTCCATCACTTTTAGTTATTATATATTTTGCTCCATTTTATGTAATAAGACAATATTTTACGACGCCTCAATTTACAAAGGAATTATTAATATGTAAAAATTGTGGCCCATCTAAGTTGTTTTACATTTTAGTTTTTTTTATTTTTATGGTTTTTTTCGCATTTTAAGGGTTTTTAGAGATAGTGGGAAATAAAAGGAAGATTGTAATGTTGTATAAGATTAGTGTGGATTTTGGAATGAGAAGAAAAATATTTTTGAAGCTTCTATAGTTTTGCAAAATTGTGTGTGTGGGTGTGTGGTTGAGGCATTTCAACGTCTTGCAACTAGATCCACATCATCTCTTATACCTATGTCTGATAAAAGTTTGAAGCTTACGAAAGACATATTACCATCTTATGTAGTGCTTGGGACATGTTGAATGTTAATAGCATGGGGGTTTCCTTTATGAAGTAATAGATCTTGAATAGTTTGATCCTGGAAGGCATTGGTGTAAATCATGAATAAATTTTCAATAGGGTGCATCCCTTTCATGATGAAATTTGGGGGATGGATGACCTTCTCCTACGAGATGTTTTTGCTAGGTGGACTAACTTGGTGACTTGTAAATATTTGTAGTAGGGAGGTTATATTGTATATTTTGGGATAAGAAGTTAATTCAAAAGATTTATCTCTCTTTCTTAGTTATCTACCATGACTCTATGTTATAATAATGGAGTTTTTCGTTTACTAGCTTTGGCTTGATTTTTTTGGATCAATAGTGTAGCCTTTCTTCTTCTAATATTTGAGTAGGATTTTTATTTCCTTACAAGTTCTTATTGTAATATCTTATTATCCTTTATATATAGGTGAGGTGCATTTCCCTTTTTATAATATATCTAATATAAAACAAAAAAGAGATAATTATGAGTTATATGGTGACCAAATATAATGTTTTAACATAAATAACAAACAATTATGAGTTATATGGTGACCAAGTATAATGTTATAATTTTCATCAAGGAACACTTATTAATTGACATATAAGCACATAATATTAGTGTGTTTTGCAAGAATGAAGAAAATATAAACTAAAATCAAAATGACTTCGTAAACTTAGGTTTATTATAAATGTGCTTATCAACAAAAACTAAACATACATATATACTTATAAAGAAAAATAGATGAACTAGAAAAATATTCAACATTGATTTTATTTTAGAATGCATTAAAATTAAATACTTAATAAATTTATAAAATAACAATAACAAATTAATTTTCCACAACAAAATGTTGAATTTAGATATTTCTTTCATTTTGAGATAATAAAATCAATGTTTTAGCTTCCCTTCAAGAAATTTAGTTTTTTTTTTTGAAAAAGGATCCATTCAAATCTCATTTCTTTCTCTCATGCACAATCAATTCAATATAACTCACACATCTCTAGTTTCTAACAGGGATATTTGACCTAGATAGAGGAAAGCATACTTAGGCTTTTGTTGACATGAAAGATTTCTTGTATAGAATTTGTTTAGTTGGTGATAACAAACCTCATGTCCTTTTCTCTCTCACAAAAATTACGTCAAAAGAACTAACACATAGTCAAGCTAATGTCCTTCGACCTAAGCATCAAGGACTATTTATCCTTTTCTTGATGTGAACACTTGATCACATGCGATTCCTTCTTGTCCATATCTAAGTGTGTTGTTGATACATTCATTTCAAAGAATATATATCACCCATATCATCTTTCCTTACATTTTCTTTCGAAAACTACATCTACATTGGAGGATTTGCCAAATAGGCCTTCTATAATGGTGGTAGTGGAGATGGGGTGTAATGGAGTAAGCATGTTCATTTTCGTTTTTATTTTATATTTGATGTAAATTCAAATGCCACATGGAAATTTTAACTTTAAATTTGACGTTATTTTAACTCTCGGTTATATTTTTTCTCTTTATTTAAAAGTGAACCAAAAACTTATAATATTTTAGTCATATGATGGAATTTGGAACTTCTAATATTATTCATTTTAAATACTTAAATAAATATTTCCTTACTAATATATCATCAATCAAATTCAAAATAAAATAATAATCTTAAGATTATCTCTCATATATTTTAGATGTGTACTAGTTACATACAACACAAAAATTACATTTAACAAAATAATTAATTGTAACAAAAAAATACAATTTGTTATCTAAAATACAAATTATTTTGGATGAGCCCTATTCAAAACAATATAAATAGATACAAACAATTACTACTAGCAATCACACCAAAGAAGGGGTGCAATGGAAACGCCGATAGTCATAAAAGAATTAATTGTGTCATGTGTAGATGAGGCTATGAAAATGAAGTGGAAGATATAAATACATCATGTAGTGTACTTGAGTGAATACATAGAAGGAAGCATAGCGGAGTAATTTTTTGAAAAGGAGGAAACAAAAACTATTCAATCCGAAGAGAGAAGCAAGTATTGAATCAAAATATGGTTAGTTTAGTCTCTTGCTTTCATATGGTCATGTTTTTGTTATGATTTGTAGTGGGAATGTTGGCCAGTGAGATGGGGGAGTAGTTGAATTTGGAGATCTCATTGCATGGGAACATTGACTCAAGGTGGACATCCACAACTCTAAGGACAATATTTATTGTTTTGTTGATATTTTTATCTCTTAAAGAAGAAGGTTAGCTAGATAACGAGGATGACTGGAGGGCATGATGAGTAAGGGAAAAAACATGAGAGACTTAAACATGATGAAGCTTCCTATCTATAGGCATTGGTGAAGGAGACTTGTCAAAGCCTTTGAGGTCATTGAGAATATGGGGTCACGATCAATGGGTCAAGGCTTTCTCCTTAAACGGGTCATTTTGGTCCCTCAATGGCCTATGTAGAGCTTAGGTTCGGATTTAGATAAGACTTTTGAAACTATGTTTCCTCCTCTATAAGGCTTGTGCATTGTGCAAAGGCCTATGCTTATCGGTGGGAATGTTGGCGAGGCCATTCACAACATCTCATGGATTTGTTTGAGGTCCTGCAACTGCCTTATGAGATAGTGTCTCTCTTTCATGTTGTTATGTTAGGGACTAACTTGTTTGAAAATGAACACGATTCCATCCAATCCTTTTTGGACATGCACAACATCCCTACAATTGTGCTAAAACAAGAGTTCATAACAAGGAAAAATAAACCATCAAGGCTTAATGGAAGGTGGATTTTTGGATCATGATTGTAGCTGTAAAATACTTGCAAATACTTGAAATAATTGTTTTATACGACATGTAAACTTTAAATATGATCATCATTTTTATATAGATTTATATAAAATATATTACAATACACACATGTATATAAATAAATATATAATAATATTATATTTCTTTATTAATGATATATAAATAACATTATTTTTATTTTTAAAAACAATATAAAAATATTTCATTTATTACAAATAAATCTATTTTATTATAAATTATAATATATAATTTTATTAAGAATAAATGTTATTACAAATGTTAAAATTTAAAAAATATAATATTAAGAATGACTTGTACTACTTTATTTCTGTTTTAGGTATATGGAGGTGTTGCGCGGTTAAAATCCTTAACTCACCCATCAAAGCGTCAAATCGGGTCTTACAAGACTCAGGAATAAGCCTTGAATTTCAAATTATCTCCGCTTGTCAAATCAATTTTTGTTGACAGTTTAGTTCTTTTATGTCCCTGTAAGTTTTAATTTTTTCTATATTTAGTTTTATCATGTCTTCTTATTAAATTGTATATTTTCATACATTTATCTAATATTATTTTTAAAAATTGACGGTTTTTTAAATTTTCAGCATTGTCATTCATTATGGCAACCATTTTTTGTACTAGAAATATATGGCTAAAATAAAAATAAAAAATCATATTTAATAAAATCCACAAAATATATTTTGGATTTAAAACAATAAAAGATTCCATATTTAAAAAAATCGCATCAAACTTTTTACGAAAATTACATTGCACTTGTTAATTAACCTTGGTAATTAGTGTTTGTAAGAGGGTGAAGTCAAATGGTAAAATTTTAAACCATGGGGAGGGCGGAGGAATATGTAACACATTCCTTTCTAGTTTATTTTGGAAGATTTGTCTCTATTTTTTTTAACCGAGAGCTCTGGAATATGCTAAAAGACCCCGCGGACATTCCCCTATTAGGCGGACCATGCGAATATGTACAAATAATTAGCTAAGGAAAGAAAAGAGGGGGTGTCACTACCAATTGTGGAGAAAGGTTGGGTGTATGTGTAGGGTTATTGCGACCGGTGAGGTCCAGGAGCACGAGTCAACTCCCTTCGCAATTAGTGCACAATGTTTAGGCGGAGATCAATGACGCTAGTGTGAGATGCCTTTTCAACTATTGAAATGATTCTACCTCGTGTATCTTCCATCGGTCCATATCTATTACCTATCCAAATATGCTTATGTCGTACATCGTCGATCCCTTGAGATTAAATTTGAACCGTACATCAACTAGTCGTTGTCATTACTAACAAGGCTTTAGCCGGTAGAATGAAACTCTAGAATTTGTTAATTAGCCTTAGTAATTAGTGTTTGTAATAGGGTGAAGTTAAATGGTAAAATTTTAAACCATGGGGAGGGCGAAGAATACGTAACACATTCCTTCCTAATTTATTTTAGGAGATTTCTCTCTTTTTTAACCGAGAGCCTGGAATATGCTAAAGACCCCGCGAACATTCCCTAACATGCGTATAACCATGCGAATATGCGCCAATAATTAGCTAAGGAAAAAAAATGGGGTGTCACTACTAATTGTGGAGCAAGGTTGTGTGTATGTGTAGGGTTATTGACTTGACCAGGCGGGGTCAAGGAGCACGAGTCGGCTCCCTTCGCAATTAGTGCACAAAGTGTTTCGGTGGAGATCGATGATGCTAGTGTGAGATGCCTTTTCAAGCTGCTGCAATGATTTTACCTTGTGCGCACTCGCATCTATCCAAAAATTACTTGTCTAAATATGCTTTTTCGTACATCATCGCAATCCCTTGAGATTACATTTGAACCATACATCAATTGATCGTTGTCATTAGTAACAAGGCTTTAGCCAGGTAGAATGAAACTCTGGCACTTGTTAATTATCCTTAGTAATTAGTGTTTGTAAGAGGGTGAAGTTAAATGGTAAAATTTTAAACCATGGGAGGCGGAGGAATACGTAACACATTCCTTTCTAGTTTATTTTGGAATATTTCTCTTTGTTTTTTAACCAAGAGCCCTGGAATATGCTAAAAGACCCCGCGAACATTCCCCTAGCAGGCGTACCATGCGAATGTGCGCGAATAATTAGCTAAGGGAAAAAAAGAGGGGTGTCATTTCCAATTGTGGAGCAAGGTTGTGTGTATGTGTAGGGTTATTACTAACCGGTGGGGTCCAAGGAGCACAAGTCAACTCCCTTTGCAATTAGTGCGTAGTGTTGCAGGGCGGAGATCGATAACACAGGCCAGATAGCCCGCTACAGGCTGATGTCACAGGGCCTCCGCCACGGGGAGTGCGCACATGGAGTCAATATTAAAACTGCTGGCAGCCAGGCGCCAACAATTGGAGGGAACTGGAAACTGTTGTTTAACTAAAATAAAATCAGAAAAATCATTGATGAAGTGACAGCTCCGTACAGGAGCCCAGGGGCAGCCTCGGCAGCAGCAGGGTCCGCTGGGTGGCGCGTACGGACGCGCTCAGCTGCCCTCGAGCGCGCTCCGAGCGCGATTATTCGCCTTATGTGCGGGGACCTTGAGATGCCTTTTCAACTGTTGCAATGATTCTGCCTTGTGCAACACACATCCGTCCACAGATTACCTGTCCAAATATGCTTTCATCGTACATCGTCACATGTCCTTGCAATTACATCAACAAATCGTTGTCAGTACTAACGAGGCTTTAGCTTGTAGAATGAATTTCGGCGTAATAAGCACGTGAATCCAAATCAACACACAATATTCCAATTTCCAAATCATAAATATGGATGGACTCCATGGAATCTGGATGAATGAGATACATAAACGTATCTTAAAACATAATTAAGTGCATGCAATCGCGAATTAGCTGTTCATCAGTTCCCACCTCGCAATAAAAACTATAAAGAGAAAGTTAAAAAACATAGGGCCCGTTTTCTTTAATGACTAATTTTAAAACGTTGGATGTTTTTTTCTTTTTAGCTGTTCTAATTTGGCATAACATGGCCGTATTTAATTAGTAGAATATAAATTCTGTTACAAGTAAAACAAAATTTGCCAAAGCTTTTTATTTATCCTAGGGGTCACCTTTTCATTTTCTGTCGCCTGAAACCCTCATACATTTTGCATTAATTTCTCTACTTGTCTTGGAAGCTCTGTAATTTCTAACAAGAAAAGAAATGGCGGTGGAAGACGGCCAATATCGTCTGCGATACGAGCTGCGAGGCCACAAAGAGGACGTAAGTTTGATTCTCCCAGCTTCTAATTTAAGGTAGTCATAGATTTGCAGGGTACACAAATACAACAAGTGTAAGGAATTGTTTTTAGTTACCTTTGCTACTTTATGTCTATGCATTTGTAAGCCCAGAACTATACACTTTGATTTCAAAAGCAATTCATGCCTTAGTTCTGAGGTTGATCATTCCTCCTGGGATGGGCTCTAAGTAATTTTGTTTTTAGACTTAATATTTTGATTTGTATTATTGAAATTCCTTTGATATGCTGAGAGCAGCCCACTACAAGGTCTCATAATTCTAACAAAACTAGCAATCGTACGTGAAGTGTATGATGTGAACGCCGAAAGAGATAGAGCGAGAAAGTGAAATTAGATGAAATTGAAAAATGAAATAAGAAAAACAGTGTAGAAAATGGCATTTGGGGGTGGAACAACGCGTCTGAAAGGAAAGAGTAATCAAAGAGCCAATGTAAAAAAATACCATCTATAAAGAGCATGACATGTTTGTAAATCTCAAAAAGGAGAAAACCCATGTTTCGGAATTGACTTTATGCGGCAGATAGAAATAATGTAGATGTAAGGGGAAGTTGAACGCATGTTTCATGGGACACATCAAGGGCAATGGTAGGGAGACACAGAGCACACTTAGAATGTTCAAGTATTAATACCATGCAAAATAAAGATTGGTGTTTTTGTCCAACTATTAGGTTGATGATTGGAGTAGTGCAGTAATTACAGGAGAGTCAGTGGTGTTTAAAGGGGAAAATAAAAAAGGGAAAATTCAATATGTTCTAATTTTGGAACTTGTCCTCAATGACTATTCGTTGCATAAGTTTATAAAAACTATGTATCTAGTTGTAATGTCAAGTAGTTGGAGGGAATATATGGACGGACATGTTTCAATAATTAAGACCTTCCAACAACTGGTCACAGATGAATGCCTATGATTTCTTGGCTTCTGTGAATGATTTCTGAGACGACATCGACGTGAATGTAACCTTGTTGACTACACCTTGATGATCAATAGATGAACACAAAGACTAACATTTAATTGATAGAATAAATATTTCAACATTTGGCCCATCGCCTTTGTATGCATTGTGGATCTAAAAACCTTCTCATCTCTGGCCTGATGTAGCTTCAGACGGTCAGATGGCCAGAAGTTAATCAATCTAAATAATTTTCTTAACCATCAACACACTTGTTAAATAATATACAAAATAAAAGGTTTTATATAAAAGATTATATCAATAAAGATAATTGTAAGGAATAACAAGATTATTTTAACAATATTTTGACCACCCGCAATCAAAACTTAGATTAGGGTTTGTTAAATACTTCGCAGTGTTTTTGAGAAATTTCAGGCGGATTACAATGAGCGTAACACTTACCCCTACGATGCATCTACTTGTGTATATCCTACTGGAGGACTTGTGTTTCTTCGAAGAGAACACTTGATGCGTTTGCAAGAGAGAGATATATGAATACGACATTTAAGAATTTAATTTGAGCGACAATGGCGATCTCCAAAGAAATTAAGATCCTAAATTGGCAAGCACTCGATGGAACAAATATAAATGCAAGTTCCCAATAAAATTGGGTTATATCCATAAGCATTAAAAGTCCAAATTTCTCAATGAACACTATTGTGTGAACTACATAATTAATGACTTGCATCAATGTTTATATAAAAGAACATTTTGTATTTACTTATCCCATGTTTAAAATATGTGACTAATTTTAATAGATTTTTAAAAGAAAATCAAGTAGGGAATCCAATACTCTATCCAACATGACTTTTGCAATACACTCAGCAAAATTTTATCTACGATATAGTCGTAATAAGCCAAACAACTTCCCCAATAAACCAACCAGCTGTTGACTATACATATGCACACCTTTTTAAAAACAAACGCCTACACAGTGTCAACAAGTCAATATTTAAACTCTTGAGCATTCAACATTGGATCACATTTCCTGCTTGATGAAAGATGGGTGAAGGTATGCATGTCTTCTTTATTTTTGTCCAAGAATTCAAGCTTGATGAAAGATGTGCAATATTTATGGTTGTCTGAGAATTTTCTTGATTTTAGGGTTACCCCCTTCCAATCTGCCTAGTGGCAAACCTAGGAATATAACATTTGAATAGTATATAATATAAATGGAAACAATTACCTTCGTGGGCTTCCAGTTCCACAAAGGGGGTCTCATGAATGGTGCCTAGTCAAATTGTCTTTACAATTTTACATTTACTCATATACTTTTCCTTCTTTCAACACTGAAGCAAGGTCTAACTGTTCTATTCTACTTGCTTTTAGTTTTCAAGTTTTGAGAATTTCCCCACCAATTGTAAACCAGGTCTCTCTTCTAGACCCCCTTCAGGGTTAAGAATGTAATTTATCTGAATGCTCTTTTTCAATTAACTTGTGGTATTGGGTTTGTCCCTATGAGCAGATGAATTCAGACACAGACGCAGTCAGAGATGAATTGGATTTTGAGTTTTTGGGAAACAAATCAGGACAACCATATACTGTCCAAACCAATGTATTTTCCCATGGCAAGGGTGACAGAGAGTAGAGAGTTAATCTCTGGTTTGATCCTTCTGCAGATTTTCACACCTACTCCATTCTATGGAACCACTATCATATAGTGTAAGCATAGTTTATGCTAACCCAATTCTAATTCCTTCCAGTTTATTAAATCATCATGTTGAATTGAGCATCATAATTACATGTACAGATTCTCTGTAGATGATGTACCAGTGAGAGTATTCAAGAACAATGAAGTCATGTTATTATTAGTGCGATCCTTTTATATATAAGCTTTCAACAAATCCTCACTATCTAACCTGCACTGCTTGGTGAAATAAAAGGAACCAAAACACGAGTGCGATTATTGCACTGTACCTGTCCAACGGAAATTCTCAACAAAGCTCGCCTAACACGAGGCATCGGTCTGTTCGGTCACATTCATCTGCATCCTCGTGAGCTCTCCAATTGTTTGTGGCTTCTTGGTTCTGGAAGGGATGTTGTGAGTCTTCTTTGAGGATGATCTCTAACCAAGGGCGCCCTTCTTCATCTTACTTGCAGCAGCCGAGGTCAATGACTTTTGCAGAGCAGGAGAAACATACAATGATCTGTCAAGCTTCTCTGTTGCCTTCTCTGATTGAGGTATGTATGTAAGGGTGGATTTTCCAGCAAAGGGACTACATGCTGCAATGAAGATCTCGTAAGCTATCTCTCTCAGATCACCTTCGGATAGTTGGCACCCTATTTCTCCAACTCTGCAAAAGTCATAAAATCATACAGTTACAAACGAATTGCAGACGTCGAACCACCTGTCTCAGCCTTGTACAAACAATTGTCCTAAATGCAAGAAAAAACCACTTGGCTCGGATCTGCAGCAACAACAACCAGCTGTCGGTCAAACATCAAACACGTCCTGAAAATGTGGAGCCTCCAACTGTCAACTTCTGCGAAACTCATGCCTGAAATTTTGTGATCCGTTGGATTTCAACGAATGCGGGAGGAGGAATGTGGTCGGTTAGATATCTGACTGTTGTCAGACCCAACAGGTGTAGTCTCACTACAAGAACGCCTTCGGCGTAAAAATACAATTTGTTATCTAAAATACAAATTATTTCGGACATTTGTATTCACAACAATATAAATAGATACAAACAATTACTACTAGCAATCGCATGTGTACAATACAATGTGAACGCCGAACGATATATGTTATTGGATTTAGAGGGATAGTTATTATATAATACGTAAAAAAATCTTTTATTTTGTAATTAACTCTCGTCCTTCTCATTTATTTGCACCCCTATATCATACCATCATCTATCAACAATACATTTAGTTTATTGACCTTAAAAAAAATTATCCCTTCTTTATTTTTTCACTCACAAGAAATACATGTCATCCCGACAACAAACACATCACCATGATAACATGTAAGATACTTTCTATGTATACGATAAAAACTTTTACAACGGCCTAACTAATTGCTGGAATAGAATTTGCTAAATGGTCCCATCAAGATTAGAACATGCTGAAATGATTTTGATTACATTGCGATGCCTAACTCTTTTTAATATATTGCATTCTCTGATAAAACTTTGGTGAGCTTTTTCATCATGCAAATTGAAAACTTTAACAACAATATTTGTTCCATTGTTTAAGATCCCTTTATAAACAGATCCAAAGCTACCAATTCCCAACAAATTTTCCTCACTAAACCCACCAGTTGCATCTAAAAGTTCTTTATACGAAATTCTTGGGGGACCAACTTTGAGAGCAAGAATATTGGCATGTCTCCATCTATAAGAAAATGCTAACAACAGAATAGACATGATGAAAATTGCAATGCCAATCACAAGAGGAACTATTACTTTTCTAGAGGTTGATAAGTGTTTGGAATGAGAGCATGGCGGAAAATTTATCCATGTGCCGCAAAGGCCAATATTTCCATTAATTTCTGAGGAATCATGTGATGCAAAAATTCCTCCCTTTGGGACCTCTCCAGTTAAGTTGTTTGAAGAGAGATTGAGATGCTGGAGCATTTTCATCTCTTTGAAAGCCATTGGTATTGCACCTGACAAATTATTGCGTGAAAGATCCAAGGACTGAAGACTTTGTAGATTTGCCAATGATGCTGGGATTGGTCCCCCAAATGCGTTCCAAGAAAGATTTAAATATTGCAATTCTGTACAACTTTCCAATGCTCTTGGAATGCCACCTGAGAAGTGATTGACAGATAAATCTATAGCTAGAACCATTGCCATTTTGCTCATTTCTAACACAGAACCTTGTAATAAATTGTTGGAAACATTGAAATAGAATTGCAGATTTGGAAGACCAGGAGGTATGTTTCCTGTTAGTTTGTTGTAAGCCAAGTCTACCAGCTGCAATGTCTTACATCTCCCTAAACTGCCAGGTATTTTCCCTGACAGCTGATTGTGGTGAAGATAAAGCTCTCTTAGTTGTGGGAGGCTGCCAAGACTATCTGGAATTTCCCCTGTAAGCATGTTCTCATTCAGATCCAACGACCCAAGTCTTTTGGACTGTCCGAATTTTGTTAGAATTCTTCCCTGTAAATTTTTTATGTCCAGATACAATCTCTCCATATTCGAAAGTTGACTGAGCGCTGATGGAATGGTCCCATTCAAATTATTTGATTCAAAGGTTACTGTTTCCAAGTTTGTGAGGTTACCAATCTCATCTGGTATGTGACCTCCAACTTTATTGGAATTCAATACAAGATAGGAGAGAGCAGTTGAGAGGAGACCGATTGAAGTGGGAAAAACACCAGTAAGATAATTATAACCCAAATCTAGTTGTTCCAAGCTGGAGCAATTAGTTAAGACTGAGAGAATAGACAAACCACTGCTTCCACTTACAAGAAGATTATCCCACAAAACAAGCCTCCTCAGCTACTGCATGGTACCAAATTCCACGGGCACTTTGCCGCTCAGATGGTTGCGCTCTGAATAAATCACTTGGAGTTGAGTCCAATTTCCCACTGACCTAGGAATTTCTCCACTGAGTCGGTTTCCCCACAAATACACTTCTTACAACTCTGATAGTCTGCCAAACTCCCATGGAATCTTGCCAGTTAAGTTGTTCCGATATATCTGCAAGATTTGAAGACGAGTGCAATTGGAAAGGGAGGTGGGAATTGGTCCTGTTAATTTGTTGGTGTTAAGATTAAGCCAGAGAGTTGAGTTAGCATTCCCAGTTCAACAGGAATACCACCCTGGAGCCCATTATCGGCCAAATTCAATACAGTCAAAGATGATATGTTTGCTAGGGAAGATGGGATTGAGCCTGTCAGCTGGTTTTCTCTTAAGTGAACGTATTCCAAACTTGGGAGAAGGCCAAGCTGGGAGGGAATGGAGCCTTCCAATTTATTTCTGTACAGAACAAGCATCCTTAGGCGAAAAAGTCTTTCAAGTTGATATGGAATTTGACCTTCAAAGCTGTTACCAGAGAGATCAAGTACTCTAAGGAAAGAGAGATTCCCTAAAAAAGGAGAGATGGTGCCGACTAATCCCATAGAAGTGAGATTCAAGGAAACCACACGCTCTCGACGAGAAGAGCAGGTAACTCCAGTCCAATTGCAGGTGGTCATGGTGTGATTCACAGACCAATTATCCAAAGCATTCCAAGGGTCGACAGAAAGAGCATTCTTGAAAGCCAAAAGAGCATGATGATCAGACTGATAAGAAGAATGGGAGATATTAGAAGGTAATGCAGAGAGAAAGAAAAGTAGGAGAGAACAAAAATATATAAGCCATGCAACTAAATATCCTATCCATCTAAAAAGCACTGTGAAAGCATGCAACTAAATAACATAACAGGCTAAAAAGCACCAACAGGTCATGTAGCAAGAACATCTCTTTACAACTTAAAAATCCAACTCATCCCTAAATAAAAAAGGAACAGTCAAATCCAAGTAGCTGAAAAGTATTGTCTTTATATAGCATACTTTTACAACTCAATCATCCAACTCGTGCCTATATAAAAGAACCATCAAAGGTAAGCAGCCGAAAAGTGTTGTCTTTATACACACATCATGCATATCTTTTACTTCATAGCCACGACCCCTCCCATGCAATGAAGATCCTTCAAAATTTTTTATTAAGGAACCTGAAACATCTCATATTATCTTCATATGGTCTATCTGGTTCCATCCCCAACAAGATCCATCAGTTGCAGCTTCTGGAGTACTTAGATTTGAGCGGTAGGCCTGAATCTACTAAAAATTGATTAACTCAATTATGCATTTGCATAATCTTATATAACTACCCCAACAAATTTGACTTGACAACAATAAGAGAAGATTTGACCTCACTGAAATGCTAACTTAGTTACAGATGATTAAAATAAATAAAAGGAATTACTGTAGCTGAAATGTAAACTTGTTTACGAAAGATAGAAATAAATAAAATATAACATAGTGGAGCTTCAGTAATAATTCATTTACAAATTCCAGAAGCCTAAAAATAAAAGGACATACTGTAACTGAAATGTAATCTCATTCACAGATACTCAAACTAAAAAAGAAGACAGTGTAACTGAAAAGATATTTCATTTACCGAAATTAGCAATAAAATGACACAATCATTTGATGATGAATAGTAAACTCTCACTTGCATTGATAATTCCCTAGTTGAGGATAATATAAGCGCTAGAGGAAATGAGCTTCTTCTAGAATGTGGCCTTTAAGGTACATTACTTCTCATGATGGCAGCACTGATAGGAAAATAGAAAGTAGCTTTTTGCCCGAACCAGTCCAAGCACATGCCATCAAATCCCTGCCCGCCAGGGAGATGGGTATGGGAGTTTGAATGTTCAAGGTCAATAAATTTTAATGTAATTCTTTTAAATTCAAAAATAGATTCTGCTTGGGAATCAAACTATGCTAGAACATGTTGATTGTGTAAAGAACGTACAAAAGTCCTAGATAGTTATCAGATTGAAGGCTCCATAGTTAGTGGTATTCAAGTCATGTATTGTCTACTCTCAGCTTACTGGTTGTATATCTTCCAGATTCATATCTATTGCATGTCTCTGAAGGTCGTTAACAATACCAGAATCAAACTTTGCATCTGTTAGAGCTTGTTCCTAGCATTCAACTTGATTTAAGGCTGGATTGTTTAGAAGTTGCTTAATTTTTGTATTTGTAAGTCCTCATTTCCAACTGATTCTACTATGCCTCTATATATTGAGTCCTTTACCCCTGCATTTTTCATGACTGAGATCCACTTACAACCACAACTTGGTCTCCAAACCAGATTCATATCTATTGTATGTCTGTGAAGGTTGTTAACAAAATGAAAACCATACCAGAATCAAACTTTGCATCTGTTAGAGCTTGTTCCTAGCATTCAATTTGATTTAAGGCCATTGTTTAGAATTTGCTTATTTTTTGTATTTGTAATTCTTCATTTCCAGCTGATTCTACTATGCCTCTATACATTGAGTCCTTTATCCTTGCATTTTTCATGATTGAGATCCACTTACAGCCACAACTTGGTCTCCAAAAATTTCATTTGTGCATGAGTTTTTCATAACCCATGTGTACTTTTTTGACACCATACAAAAAACTGCAACAAATTATTTTTGTTTGGAAATTCCAATTTGTCCCCTATTGGTGAGTCCATTGCACCTTTGGGTGCAATCACTAGTTAATTAATTTTTATGTTGAAAAAAACACCCAATGTGACATTCCTACTCTATGTCATTCTATAATTTTATAGAAAATGTATTTTGTTTAAGGAATTAGTATTGAAAATGGTATAATTTTTTTACATGAAAAAATATAATATGATGGTCATTTAATATGTTAGGAAAAACATTTCATGAACCTTCATTCCAATAATTTACTCAGTGAAGATGAATATTCATCTTCACTGAATTCATAGTTGTTGCTTCCATCATCTTCTTTACTTCCTGCACCATCAGCTTTGGCATATTTTGCACAGTACTCTAAAGAAAAACATATGCATAAAATGAGTTGTAAATACTTCAAATTATATATGAATCCCATCACATAAGACATTTTTACAACCAAGACCAATGGAAAATATTAAAGCACATGGCTGTTAGGATTTCAGGAGCAACAATACAATCTGATATTGCTATAAGAGAGCAATAAGGATCTGAACCAAAAAATATGATGCACCAATGATGTGTAGAATTGAACTACTGGAATTGAAAGGATATTGAAAACACAAGTAGCTGATAACAAATACCTTTAACTTTTTGCCCATAAAGATTTGCATCACGCATCAACAGAGAAGCAGCCTCTCCATTCAAGGGATCGGATGGATTCAGATATAATAGAAGTTGGGGAAGAAAAGACTCAAATACATTTGACAAATCTGCATAAAAGATGCCAAATTCAAAGACTTTAAATCGACATCTCATGCAAATGTATGCAATCTGCAACAAATAAGTACATACGGAGTTGGACTTTTTGGATAAAAGTACAACCTATAAGATACATTATATAGAGTTAATTGATTAGACATGCCATATACATGATATTCATGGAAACCACAGCCTCCACCACCAGGTCCCAATTGTTGCCAATGTTGATAAATTTTAGAGTATTGTCTGATTCACATTCACCATTGTTGGGCCAACATATTTAGTCTTCTATGTTCGGAAAAACATGTACTTGGGCATTCCTAATCTGAGCATCTCTGAACTTGAAATAAGGAGGGATCTCTCCTTTGTTAGTGTATTGTCTACTGCGATAGGAACTGACCATTGGAAGTACTGTTATAGGCTACATCTGATCTCAATGGGGTGGAAGACGCTTGCTGCTGAAGTTATTGACATCTGATCCTCTTGGACGTCTATATCAATGCAGGAAAAATGCATAACCCTATCTGCCAAAAATAAACTACTCTTTGAAAACACTTCATCTTCTCGAGCTCTGAGCAATCTGCCAACTGAAAGATGTCTTCGTGGGAAGGATTGACGATTTTGTCGTCTGGCTGATTGCTGTCACTTGGCAGAGTCAAAAAGGGGCTACATTGAATTTCCCAAAATTACATTTTTTCCACACCCCGTGAAAGTGGGCTCTGTATATTCATTGAATGATATAGTTCAGTACATGTTTAGTTATACAACATTAACCCAAGATCAATTACCGCATCGGATAAACCCTCCCTGTAGAAAAATACTACTAAATTTAAGATCTATCCTAAACATAGATATGGGCAAAAACCGAGTAATACTAATGCTTGCTTACCTGAAGGTGTTCCACGATTTGGGCATTTTATTATAAGGCTCCTGGAACTGAACCCGCTTGTTGCCCCACCCCGTGACTCCCTTGGCCCTTTCATGATAAGGTTTATAAATTGTAGAAAAGCAACAGGAAGAGAAGTTTCTAATGCGAAGGAAGATCTGTTGTTTGGAGGAACCCTCAGACAATGAGAATGGAGGGCTCTGGTTCTGTCTGCATTTCCGAAATAGAAGAATCAGTAAAAATACCATCACAGCCGATCTACACATCATGGCCGCGTCAGCTGGATTCACAATCCCGCCAGCTACGAAGACCAAAACCAGTAGCCTCCCGAGCTGCTCGTCAGGTTCACCAACTCGAACGACGCTGCCAATGGCTTTGCAAACGCATAGACCTCAATAATCTGCAGGGCATTTTGGTTGGTTTCTTTTGAAACTATGATCTTTTGTTCGTTTGCACCGAATGTGCCCTAATATGATTAGGCTCCGCAATACACAAGATCGCGAGACTCAAAAATAGACGCATGATCATAAGACTCAAAAACAGACGCATGCTCGTAAGACTCAAAAACAGAGGAATAAACGAAAAACGTCAAAACCGTTAAAACACACCAAAAAATGAAAACGTCAAGGACGTCAAATTTAACACACTGATCAGAGAAACGTCCATGAGAGCCTTTCCCATAGAGAACGCCTTCGGCGTAATTAGATGATAATAATAATAATAATTTTTATTTTACAAAAACATTAGTTTTTTTAATTAATTATATATATATATATATATATATATATATATATATATATATATATATATATATATATATTGGACGCATTCTTTAAAGCAATCTACACGGCATGCATAGTAAAGGCTATTTCAAGATTTGCCATGCAGTTCATGTAAATTTTGAATGCGAAACTCTCAATACTAATTAAGTACTTGTTCTATAAATTGGAAAAGAGGAAAAACAAAAGGTTTGAAAATAAGCGAGCGGAGGTGAAGGCGAAGGTATCCCAATTAGATGGCGATGCGGCGGTCAGAAGGGATCATCAAGAGAATAATTAATATACAGAAATCCTTTTCCCACAGAGCTTTCGAGCTTGCAAAAAGGTGAAGGTGTCGGCAAGCATAAATGGAGATCAGGAGCTATGGAAGATGGGCATTGACGCTGAAAAATTAGGGTTGAAGGCAGAAAGAATAAAAGAAAACGCGGAGAAATGCTTGGGTAGATATGAGAGACTTGATGAAAAGATAGAGGAGTTGAAGTGTAAACTACGAGGAATTACAAAAGGACTGGATGATGCCTTTGAAACGCTGGATCCACACAATCGCGACCACCTCAAAATACTGACGAGAAAATTGGTAGCAGCTATTGATAAGGATTATAGGGATTACGCTGCAACATTTGATGAACCCAGCGGTTTTTTTAAATCTTATTTTGAAGGGTGTTAATTATATTAAATCCAGATTTTGTTAGTTATATTAAATCCAGACTACGCTGCAGTATCAGCAAAGGTGATATTGCTAGTTATATTAAATCCTGATTTTAGACTCAAAAACAATTTCAATATGTATTTTTGAGGCGTATCTCTTCTCTCTCCGTGTTTGTTTGTTTTCGTTTTTTTCGCTTTAACTGAATATTATTAAAACAGCACTTCCGATGCTAACATATTTATCGTAATTTAAAAAAACCTCAATTATTGGTTAAGTCATTTTTTCATAAATAGTGACCTGTTTTACTTATTAAGTCAAGTGTTATTGTTCAGCTATAAATTCCAAATTAAATCTCTTTTTGGTTGATTATTTTAATTTCAATTTAGAGGGTTTTTTAATTTTATTGAATTGAGAATATTTGAGTTATAAAATTTTAGAAATATATTTTGTAATATATTAAAAAATAATATTAAAACAATTTTTATTTTTTATTTTTGTAAATATTTAAATTGTTATTTATTGAATGAGGAGATCCAAACAATCTATCAATTAATTGCTATATTCATAGTTCAGCGAATTCCCATACACACATATATAAAGTGAATAAAATTATTTTTAATTTTATTCAATTAAAAATATTGAAATTATAAAAAAATTAAATATGTAATTTACAAATAGATTTTATAATATATTAAAAAATATTAGAATCAATTTTTATTTTTATTTTTATTTTTACAAATATTTAAATTTTTATTTATTGAATGAGGAGATAGGAACAATCTATCAATTAATTAATATATTAATAGTTTAGCCAATTCTTATATAGATAACACATACATATTTCTTGAATAAATTTAATATTCTATTTGTAGATACGATTATTTTTCTCTCATGATTAGAGATTTATGTTTATAATATTTTTTTGAAATAACTATTAATACTATAAATACAACATATAAATTATTTATCATAAATATAATTGAAATAATAATGTGAATAAACTAATGTAATATTTATAATGATGTAAATACAAGAGTGTGACATTTTTTATTAATATTTGTTTTTTTATCTTTTTCTTTTACCTAAACAATGATAAATATATTTATTTTTGTTTCTATTTAATAGTATATTTTTTTAGATCACAACACATTCATATATCAATTAATTTTTTAATCAAAACAAGATAAAATGCATATGGTTATATTAGTTAGTTGTATTTATTGTTAGTTATTAATGTCAAAAAAGCTTTGGAGGAGCTAATGACAATATTATGGTCAACATGGGAGGTGTTGAGGTCAAATGTGTACATTTGTAAAATATGTTTCACTAAAAACATAACATAAGTGTGAGACTTGCACATGGAAATCCAACAAAGCAAGATGTTTCCTTATCTACTTTAACATTATCATTGATCTACGTAATCTATCATTTGCAAGAGAAAATGGAGAAAAAATAACATAAAATAAAAAAACTAATGCACCTAGAGAGAAATAGAGATCTTCCTTCCACTTTTTGTTTCAGGATAAAAAAGTAAGTTAAAAATGAAGTATAGTTCAAACATATTTATCATGGTTCAATAATATGGATGATGTAACGCTTTCTTAAATCTCCCACTTGAGAGCCAAGAACAACCTAGGTTTAGTTAGGAAAATTATGGAATAATATTTTTTTAAGTGCAAGCCCTGATACAGAATTAAAAACTATAGTTTATTACAACAAGATCCAAAGACAATTAAATTTAACAAAAAAAATTTTTCTTTTAGAACAAGTGATAAAATCACACCTAGCTCAAATTCTCCTTAGGTATCAATTTAATAATTAATTAAATTAGCACTATAGTTAAATATTCCTTAATAACACTTTTAGGGAGTTAGAAGAGCCAAAACAAGGTATTTAATTCCACAAGGTTTAAACAATTAACAAGGTCTAATTATAAGGGGTAGAACATACATCAAAAATTAAAAGGTTAAATTCTCACTAACCCACTCTCCAACTGACTCAAAAGATTCAACTTGATTTTATCATATTAAATGTACTTTAAATGTTGTATTATCGATCAATGATTGTATTTTATTATTATTTTCTTTATGTCGATTGTTATCAACATCATCCTTTGATATTTTGTTTGTCGCTCCCGCTGATCGAGCCTCGTTGCGCAGAAAGGAAGAGTATGATCTGTGGTGGCGCCTTTGAAGGTGGGGACTATTTCTTAAATGTTGATGGACCCTTGATAATTTCTAAAATTAATGTTTTATATATCAGCCTTGTTTCTCCTGGCAAGCGGCCTGTCCCCAAGCATGGGCTCCAAAAAATAAAATAAAATGAAATATTGTTGTGATGTGGTTAGTTGGCGGATGGGAGGTATTGCTGGTCAATTCCTTAATGAGCTTTTAATGCTCTTGGTTGGCGTGAGACAGTGGGAGTCGGTGGAGTCTTGACATCCTTCACCATGATCTTATTTTGATTTCCTTCTTTAATGCGTATGGGCGCAGTAATGGGTATCTGCCCAGGGCTGTAGACGGTTTTGGTTGCCGTGGTTTTCTTTCCTGTCTCTGCCTTGCTGCGTTTTCCCTCCTTTCTGTGCCTCGTGGATCCAATCTCCCTTCCTCGCGTGCCTGTTCTTCTGCTCTGCCGTGGATGAGGGCCTGTTAACATTAAAGGATGGACGTGGGTTTTATTGTTGTTTCCTGAGGCGTTTCGGGTGGAAAGGCGCGTTGTTCCTTCTGCTAGCCGCGCACAGCTACCAGCTAAAGAGGTAGGCGTGTTACCTCCACTTCCTTTGGGTGCTGCGAGGTGTGTTCTTGTCGGGGATCCACAACAGCCTATACCAGTAATTAGCCAGGCAACAAGCATGTTGCAGTATAGTCGAAGCCTTTGTGAGCGCTTCCAACAAGCGGGATGTCCAACCGTGTTTGTTATCTATCTTCTATGTCGAATGCATCCTCAAATTCAGGATTCTCCTTAAAGATAAATTTTGATCTAAATCGTCTTTGTGGCAGTGAGAGCGTTACCAGGAGACCTGAGGAAATTTATTGCTAGAGTTTCCCTATTGTTTTCTTCTTGTTTTTCGAGGTGAACCATAGAAGAGTGGCTCTTGGAGGCGGATCTGTTTCATATCAGATTTGGGGTTGGTAAAAGAAGTTTTATTTCTTTTCATGGATCGATTGATTCTTTTCTTCTATTTTTAGCAGTGTCTATCCGCCAGGAGGATTAGGGTTTGAGCGGCAGGTAGGCTGCGGGCTTTTAATATCAAGATTTTCTGCTTAGCTTGGAGGATAAAAATGATGGTTTTTGAAGCAAGCTATAATGGGTGAGGCTCCCTTTGGTAACCATGAATCAACCTTGTTTTAGTTTCTGACATTATCTCTAGCCGTGTCAAACCGGTTCAAAGTATCTGCATGGTGCAGTAACAACACAAGTGGAGTAATAGATTTGGCAGCAACTTTTGATTTGATTTATTATCTTTTGTCTGCGGATTGCATGTAATAATGATGCTAGGGGTTAGTTGTCTTGGAGTGGATTTGAGATGTTGAACGTTGTAAAAAGGTGCATTATCGTAATTTGCTTTCAACTTTGTATTTTTCCACAAAGTCGGCTTGGAGACTTCTCTTTAAGAAGTGTTTAAAATTGACTGAAGATGGAAGGAGATCACCGAGTTTTCAAGCAGAGGCAATGTGAAGAAGACAGAGGTGCTGTGAGCAAGCCTTTGGGCACTTTAAATTGGATTAGATAAGTTTTCTGTTTGGTATTTTGAAGGGGTCTTCTGCTTTGTAGTTGTTTCAGACGAGCGTTTTGTTTGGTATCTGTGTGGGTCTTGTTACTCCAATGGGAAGATGAAAGTCAGACTTTTGGGTGTGCTCCTGAAGCTGCCTTGAAGCTTGCATAAGAGATCTACGTGCTGAGGAGAGGGAGTGTTTGGAATGTGTTGTAGCTGCTGGAGCCTTGGTTCGACGTGGCTACATTGAGGAAGCCCCAAACAGGCATGATAAGACTAACTCTCTCTTAATGATCTATTTCCTTTAGCATTTGAATAAATCGACCTTTGCAATTTGGTTCGACTGCTGTAGATGTGGGTTTCGTTTAGAATGTTGATGTGTTTCTGTTTTACTAAATAATAGCGTTTGGACTCTGGATATTACATAACATGCATTGTTTTCTTATTTTGACTCCTTCTTGGAAGAGATGCCCAGGAAGAGATGGGTTCCAAATGACTTTTAAATCATAACTGGTTGAACTGACCTCTCCATTCCCCTTTACGAGTTATCTTAATTCTTTGCTTAAGTAGAAGTGATCTCTATATCGATTCTTGCCTACTGATCTTCTAATGGGGGCTTATCTGATTGCCTGATTATTGCTTTTTCCTTGAATGATGGTTTTGTGGAATTTTAGTATGGAGCTGGTTTACAGGTTTGCCTTCGGGAGAGAATCGGGTTTTCGGAACTCAGAAGCATCGCAGCATCATGCTTCGTGTCGGTTGCTTTCCGCAACCCGAAACCCGATTTGCTCTGCCTTTGTATCGGGTTTTCGGAACTCCGAAGCATCGCAGCATCATGCTTCGTGTCGGTTGCTTTCCACAACCTAAAACCCGATTTTCTCTGCCCCTTTGTATCGGGTTTTCGAACTCCGAAGCATCGCAGCATCATGCTTCGTGTCGGTTGCTTTCCGCAACCCGAAACCCGATTTGCTCTCCTTTGTATCGGGTTTTCGGAACTCCGAAGCATCCAGACATCATGCTTCGTGTTGGATGTTCCCCGAAACCCGAAACCCGATTTGTTCCTTTGTGGCGGGTTTTCGGAACTCCGAAGCATCAAGACATCATGCTTCGTGTTGGATGTTCCCCGAAACCCGAAACCCGATTTGCTCAATTCCTTTGTGGCGGGTTTTCGGAACTCCGAAGCATCAAGACATCATGCTTCGTGTTGGATGTTCCCCGAAACCCGAAACCCGATTTGCTCTGTTCCTTTGTGGCGGGTTTTCGGAACTCCGAAGCATCGCAACATCATGCTTCGTGTCGGTTGCTTTCCGCAACCCGAAACCCGATTTGCTCTTGCTCCTTTGTGTCGGGTTTTTCGAACTCAAGCATCGTGAACTCAAGCATCATGCATGCTGTGGTTGTTTCCGAAAAACCCGATTTTTGTTCCTTTGTGGCGGGTTTTCCATCCGACATCCGAAACCCGATTCCCGAAACTTTTGCTTTCCCTTTGTGTCGGGTTTTCGGAACTTGGAAGCATCAAAACATCATGCTTCGTGTCGGTTGTTTCCCGCAACCCGAAATCCGATTTGCCTAATTTCCCCTTGGTGTCGGGTTTTCGGACCTCCCGAGCATGTTGACATGGCGTTAATGCCGAGTTGTCGAGTTGGTTGTCACGTACCAGCTGAAATGTATTAAGTGCAAATTTCCTTTTTCTATGCGGGTTTCCACATCATTTTACCGGACGGTTTTCAACTTCGTGGATTTTCGCGCATGCTTATTCAACCCTAAAACCTGGAACTCGCCTGTGCCGGTGGCGTTAATCGTTTTGATCTTTCCTTGCTTAGTTTGAAGGTATTTCTCTCTTCATCCTGGTGCTTGGTTTTCGTGAATTATTTATGTATGGAATTCTTCCCATCCTCTTACCAGGATGTGGGGTTTTTATCTCTGCCTTTTTGGGAGTTGAGATAAGGTGGTTACTTGTATTTTTATAGTGGCCTGGACTGCGTTTGCTTATCTTAGTAAGTCAATTATAACTTTGACATATTAGCAAACACGACAATCTTGTCGATCGTAACTCATTCCAATGAGTTGGACCCTTGTTCTTCTAGAAGCATATAAAGATGTGGAATAAGTAACCAAAAAGGATACCTAAATAATATATGAACTTGTGGATCGGTGGAATCCTTGTTAACATAGATATCTCCTTAATATTGTGAGATAGATATCCAAATTATACTCTCATATCACTGATTTTCTATGAAGGTTTGGTACTTGGGTAATATCGATAAATAATATAAGATTGATACTTGTATTTGTTATATAAACCTAATGACATTGGTGCTTTTATTTATTTGAAAGATACATTGTTGGATACTAAATGTGAAGTCGGTCGAGGACATCAGGTGGGCATTATCATTGTTGCTGTGATTTAAGTATGATCTATTGCATGGTTAAGGTTGTATTTCTAGTCACTTGGAATTGTACCCTTGTGAAGCAGATCCTAAGGAAGTGAACATTAATGAGTAGGATATATATTGTCATGAGATGTGTAATTAAGCTTTGCATGTATGTTAGAAAGTTATCTGTTAAGGAGCATTGCAAACTTTCATTTATTTAAATGCTAGATGGCATAAATTATTAGGTGAGGTTTATATCTTATCATGCTCAGTTCTAGCGAACTGACTCTAATAAATATTTGTGCAGATGGACTATGCGAGTAGATTACAGGAAAAGAGTGTAAGAGTTTCATCAGTTCATATTATGAAGTTCTTCGTAGAAAGTTCAATGCGTTGTAAATTTTGTAACCTTGCTTGCAAGGAGTGTGGAAGATCTCTTGTCTTGGTATGTTTGAAAAAAAAAAAAACTGCGTGGCGAAGTGCTCTTCCCTTTTGTGGTCAGACTAGTAACTCACTTTGGTGAGAAATGATATTCAATCATTACATTGGTATAAGTATTGTAAAACCTTGTTTTTGAGAATAAAGTGTTAGTCTAAACTCTCGGACACCTTGTAATGATGTGATATAAGTAAACATTAAATGGAGTGGTTAATCCTTATAGAAGTTAACTAAGATTTTTATATTTAGACAAGCTAATATAGAGATGACTTACTTGAGAACAATAGATTTCTGAAATAATCAAAGGAGAAACTATCCTTGTACAATAAAATTTCATAATTTTGATATCCCTAGCTAAACTAGTGAACACTACCCCTTTTGGGTGAACTCTCAAACAAGCTTTAAGGAAAATAATGGTTGGTTCTGAAAGATAATAAGTTTTAGCAAGTAGGAGAAGACTTGAGTGAAATACTCTACAGTGTATAAGAAAATAACTCAGTTGGTAAGAAGAATTTGTGCGAATCATATTTTGAGCCTTTCTGAAAACATGAGTCATGAGCTAAAGGGTGTTTTATCAAATAAGTAACCTTCAATCATTCTTACTGTGGCTTGTCCTATTTGTCAGAGTGTTCTGTCGTTGGACTTCTATGTTGTCTTGTCAAAAACAAAGAAAGGTGTATTATCCTTGGGGTGTGAATGTTTCCGTGCTGACCTTGTGGTCCTCCCCATGTAACAAGTGGTTCCTAGTGTTGGTTGTAACCTTGTGACGACATGTTGTGTCATGTTATGTGTCAAGCAAGTCAAAAAAAAAAGTTATCCTGTATTTCACTGTGTTGTTCGTGTGTGAAGTTTTTGGGTCGTTACACTTGGTATCAGAGCGTAGGTTCATGCTCTCGAACCTATGGGCCGGATTGGTGTTGTATGATGATGTTACGTGGTGGTGGTGGTGTTACATGATGATACTAGCATGATGATGATGATTTATATTGGAAGAGTAATGTGCTTTAAGCGTGATGTGATTATTGTCGTAATTGTGATATTGTGAACGCACGTGATGTGTATGTCACTCAGTGCGTATTTGTCATCATGTTGATGTGTTGGGGATGAGAGTATTCTCTCTCCTTCTTGTGGATTCTATGAAGAGTTCACGTGTGAATTACTGTTTGTGGTATGTGAAAAGAATTATATTGTGGATGACGGAGTGTTGGAACATTGTGACATATTGTGATATGTAAGTGTATCAATGTGTTGTTTGACTAGATTGATGTTAAAAGAAATGAGTTGTATCATGATATTTTTACCATGTTTCGAAGAAACGTGTGTACCACCTTGTTATGTTGCTATGGATGTTATGTTGAGATGTACTATGTTCATCGTATGTATGACTGTGCAAATATGTAATGCTTCATGTTGTGATTTTGGGTCATACGGTGAGTGTATGAACCCTATCGTATTGTGATTGCACTTTGGGTGCAGAATGTGGTAAAGTGATGTATTGCACCCTGTGAATGTATAATTGTGATCTACCCCGTATACCTACCATACGTGAGACGTTATGGTAGCTATGTGTGTACCACCATGGTGTTAGTGATGTAGTTACATGTTATGTTGTGAGCCTTACACTAACCGACCCTGAGGGAGATCGGTAGAAGTGTATGTTGAGAGTGAGGAATGGTGTACCATGGGTCAATAACTCGAGTCAAAACTCGGTTTAGTAGATTACATGTGACTCTTTCCTCTCTCCCTATGTGGTTGTATGTATGCAACCTTAGTGTATCTATGACTATGTTTAGCCTTGTCGAAGGGTGGCGGGATTGATATATATATTTTACGAGCTGAGGCTCGATGTTCCGAGTGCCAGCAACTCGTTGAGTACCCCTTTGGTGGCTAGATAAGGCCACACAGTTATCGTAATGTGACATTATTATAAGTTGATTTTATTCGTAAATTGAGCTTTTTTTTATTTTGCAAGGACCAGCATCTTTTCTTGATTGCAATGCTTTACAATTTTGGGCATTTCCTTGGTTTGTGGCACTAACATGGGGATTTGATACTAACTTTGGCCATTTGGTCATTTATTTTAGCTTGATTTGGGGTCTTCTTTTAAATTTGGAATTTTTACCGCCTTGCCCAAGGCTTGTACTTTGCCACTTGGCACTTTGACTGGATTGTTGTGCTGGTTCTAATGTCGTGATGTGTGGAATAGGGTCATGGGATGCACCATGGATTGGTTGGACCTATGGACCCGCTTCGTTGTATGGGGGTACGCCCCAAGGGGTACATATAACTAGCGGGTTGTTGAGAACCACGCGTTATTATGTCACTTGGGTTAGGAGTGTTCAAACTCGATGTGCCTTGGGCACAGAGAGACAACCGACCTCCTTGAGGGAGGCATAAGAGTTTGAGGGAGGCATAAGAGATTGAGGGAGGCATAAGAGATTGAGGGAGGCATAAGAGTTTGAGGGAGGCATAAGAGACTTGAGGGAGGCATAAGAGTTTGAGGGAGGCATAAGAGACTTGAGGGAGGCATAAGAGTTTGAGGGAGGCATAAGAGTTTGAGGGAGGCATAAGAGACTTGAGGGAGGCATAAGAGACTTGAGGGAGGCTTATGATATTTGTCTGTATGGTTGATGTTACAGGTATGTGTTGAGTTATTGTGATGTTTTGGTAGTAGCCTTTTGATGTATGTGAATTCTCATGTCAGATGGATATGTGTTGTGATGTTGTGGACATGTCATTGATTCCCTTGTGGACACTATGTACCTGTAGCATTTGTTTGGTGTTATGTGAAATTTTCATCGATGCAAATTGAGGAAATATCTGGTGGATTGCAGTACTCTTTTGTTCAAATATTTAATATGTCAGTCATTGGTGCGTATCGAGTACTATGTTATGTGGAATCGATGTGGACTGTGCCTAATCCGTTCCGTATTTGAGTAACCTTTTGTGGTGTAATACAGTCATGAAGAATATACTTGTGTGCTTGTGAATCTGTAGTGTCTTTTGAACCATTAGGGTGTTGTGTTAGCAGTTCATGTTGGGCACCCACAATAAAGAATAAACCAAAACTCTTCAATGATGAAGTTTTAAAAGAAATTAAAACTAAGAATAATGCTAATGGAAAGAGACTAATGAAATGATGAACAAGAAAGAACTGCCAATCTTCACAGAACCTTGAAAGTTAAAATTTCTACCAAATGTTCTTAAGGCTACCCTGTGGCCGTGCTTTGATCGACCAGAATTTTAAACCATAGGGTGTACTTTTCCCTTTACCTGTTCTTGGTTGAGAACCATTTCCTTTCCTCGTGTAATGTCGCATCGAGGACGATGCTTTCTTAAGGGGAGGAGAATGTAATGCCCCGTTCGTCGTTGCTCCTTTGCTGTCTGCGACGACCGTGCTTCTTAGAATTGAACGTTGTTGCTTTTCCTTTGAAACGTTAGTGTTTCGCCTTGTCGAGTTTAACTATGGTTGCTAGTAATAATAATAATAATAAATTATGTTGTATTATCGATCAACGATTGTAAGTTATTATTATTTTCTTTATGTCGATTGTTATCAACAACATCCTTTGATATTTTGTTGTCGCTCCCGCTGATCGAGCCTCGTTGCGCAGACAAGGAAGAGTATGATCTGTGGTGGCGCCTTTGAAGGTGGGGACTATTTCTTAAATGTTGATGGACCATTGATAATTTCTAAAATTAATGTTTTATATATATATATATCATATCAACTTGTTTCTCCCAAGCAAGCGGCTTTGTCCCCAAGCATGGGCTCCAAAAATAAAATAAAATGAAATATTGTTGTGATGTGGTTAGTTGGCGGATGGGAGGTATTGCTGGTCAATTCCTTAATGAGCTTTTAATGCTCTTGGTTGGCGTGAGACAGTGGGAGTCGGTGGAGTCTTGACATCCTTCACCATGATCTTATTTTGATTTCCTTCTTTAATGCGTATGGGCGCAGTAATGGGTATCTGCCCGGGCTGTAGACGGTTTTCGGTTGCCATGGTTTTCTTTCTGTCTCTGCTTGCCTTTGCTTTTCCCTCCTTTCTGTGCCTCGTGAATCCAATCTCCCTTCCTCGCGTGCCTGTTCTTACTCTGCCCGTGGATGAGGGCCTGTTAACATTAAAGGTATGGACGTGGGTTTTATTTGTTGTTTCCTGAGGCGTTTCGGGTGGAAAGGCGCGTTGTTCCTTCTGCTAGCCAGCGCACACACTACGGCTAAAGAGGTAGGCGTGTTACCTCCACTCCTTTGGGTCTTTGCGAGGTGTGTTCTTGTCGGGATCCACAAAAACAACTGTACTGATAAATAGCCAGGCAACAAGCATGTTGCAGTATAGTCGAAGCCTTTGTGAGCGCTTCCAACAAGCAGGATGTCCAACTGTGTTGTTATCTGCTCTGTATCGAATGCATCCTCAAATTCGGGACCCTCCTTCAAGATATTTTATCTAAATCATCTTTGTGGCAGTGAGAGTGTTACCAGGAGACCTGAGGAAATTTATTGCTGAGTTTCCCTATTGTTTCTTCTTGTTTTTCGAGGTGAACCATAGAAGAGTGGCTCTTGGAGGCGGATCTGTTTCATATCAGATTTGGGGTTGGTAAAAGAAGTTTTATTTCTTTTCATGGATCGATTGATCTTTTCTTCTATTTTTTAGCAGTGTCTATCCGCCAGGAGGATTAGGGTTTGAGCGGCAGGTAGGCATGGGCTTTTAATATCAAGAATTTCTGCTTAGCGTGGAGGATAAAAGTGATGGTTATTGAAGCAAGCTTTAATGGGTGAGACTTCCAATGGTAAACATGAATCAACCTTGTTTTTAGTTTCTGACATTATCTCTAGCCGTGTCAAAACTGGTTCAAAGTATCTGCATGGTGCAGTAACAACACAAGTGGAGTAATGGATTTGGCAGCAACTTTTGATTTGATTTATTATCTTTTGTCTCATGGATTGCATGTAATAATGATGCTAAGGGTTAGTTGTCTTGGAGTGGATTTGAGATGTTGAACGTTG
The DNA here is from genome assembly GCA_018340775.1 of Taxus wallichiana var. yunnanensis. Taxonomy (NCBI): domain Eukaryota; kingdom Viridiplantae; phylum Streptophyta; class Pinopsida; order Cupressales; family Taxaceae; genus Taxus; species Taxus wallichiana. Next base: position 507,747,830 of record CM031243.1, on the reverse strand, counting down.
TAAAAAGGTGCATTATCGTAATTTGCTTTCAACTTTGTATTTTGCCACAAAGTCGGCTTGGAGACTTCTCTTTAAGAAGTGTTTAAAATTGACTGAAGATGGAAGGAGATCACCGAGTTTTCAAGCAGAGGCAATGTGAAGAAGACAGATGTGCTTGTAAGCAAGTCTTTGGGCACTTTAAATTGAATTAGATAAGTTTTCTGTTTGGTATTTTGAAGGGGTCTTTTGCTTTGTAGTTGAATCAGATGAGCGTTTTGTTTGGTATCTGTGTGGGTCTTGTTACTCCAATGGGAAGGTGAAAGTCAGACTTTTGGGTGTGCTCCTGGCGCTGCCATGAAGCTTGCATAAGAGATCTACGTGCTGAGGAGAGGGAGTGTTTGGAATGTGTTGTAGCTTTGGAGCCTTGGTTCGACGTGGCTACATTGAGGAAGCCCCAAACAGGCATGATAAGACTAACTCTCTCTTAATGATCTATTTCCTTTAGCATTTGGATAAATCGACCTTTGCAATTTGGTTCGACTGCTGTAGATGTGGGTTTCTTTTAGAATGTTGATGTGTTTCTGTTTTACTAAATAATAGCATTTGGACTCTGGATATTACATAACATGCATTGTTTTCTTATTATTTTGACTCCTTCTTGGAAGAGATGCCCAGGAAGAGATGGGTTCCAAATGACTTTTAAATCATAACTGGTTGAACTGACCTCTCCTTTTCCCTTTACAGGTTATCTTAATTACTGCTTAAGTAGAAGTGATCTCCATATCGATTCTTGCCTACTGATCTTCTAATGGGGCTTATCTGGTTGCCCTGATTATTGCTTTTCCCTTGAATGATGGTTTCTGTGGAATTTAGTATGGAGCTGGCTTTGCAGGTTTGCCTTCGGGAGAGAATCGGGTTTTCGGAACTCCGAAGCATCGCGAGCATCATGCTTCGTGTCGGTTGCTTTCCACAACCCGAAACCCGATTTGCTCTGCCCTTTTGTATCGGGTTTTGAACTCCAAGCATCCGGACATTATGCTTCGTGTTGGATGTTCCCCGAAACCCGAAACCCGATTTGGCTAAATTCCTTTGTGGCGGGTTTTCGAACTCCAAGATCCAAGCATCATGCTTCATGTCATGCTTCGCATTATGCTTTGTCCCAACCCGAAACCCGATTTGTGTTCCCCGAAACCCGAAACCCGATTTGGCTAAATTCCTTTGTGTATTTCGAGCATCGGCGGGTTTTCGAACTCCGAAGCATCGGGTTTTCAGACATCATGCTTCATGCTTCGTGTTGGATGTTCCCCCCGAACCCGAAACCCGATTTGCTCTGTTCCTTTGTGGGGTTTTCGGAACTCCGAAGCATCGTAGCATCATGCTTCGTGTCGGTTGATGTTCCAAAACCCGAAACCCGATTTTCTCCTCGCAACATCATGTCGGGTTTTCGAACTCGAAGCGGGTTTTCAACTCATCATGCTTCATGCTTCGGTTGCTTTCCTGCAACCCGACTCGAAACCCATTTTTCTTGTTCCTTGTGTCTTCGTGGGTTTTGAACTTGGAAGCATCAAAACATCATGCTTCATGTGTCGGTTGTTTCCCGAACCCGAAATCGAAATCCGACATCTTGCATTTTGCCTTTTCCCCCTTGGTGTCAGGTTTTCGGACCTCCCGAGCATGCTGAAATGGCGTTAATGCCGAGTTGTCGAGTTGGTTGTCACGTACCCAAATGTAATAAGTGCAAATTTCCTTATTTCTATGCGGGTTTCCACATCATTTTTACCGGACGGTTTTCAACTTCGTGGATTTTCGCATGCTTATTCAACCCTAAAACCTGAACTCACCTTGTGCCGGGCGTTAATCGCTTTGATCTTTCCTTGCTCGGATTGAAGGTATTTCTCTCTTCATCCTGGTGCTTGGTTTCGTGAATTATTTATGTATGGAATTCTTCCCATCCTCTTACCAGGATGTGGGGTTTTTATCTCTGCCTTTTTGGGAGTTGAGATAAGGTGGTTACTTGTATTTTTATAGTGGCTTGGACTGCGTTTGCTTATCTTAGTAAGTCAATTATAACTTTGACATATTAGCAAACACGAAATCTTGTCGATCGTAACTCAATCCAATGAGTTGGACCCTTGTTCTTCTAGAAGCTTTAAAAGTCGTGGAATAAGGAACCAAAAAGGATACCTAAATAATATATGAACTTGTGGATTGGTGGAATCCTTGTTAACATAGATATCTCCTTAATATTGTGAGATAGATATCCAAATTATACTCTCATATCACTGATTTCTATGAAGGTTTGGTACTTGGGTAATATCGATAAATAATATAAGATTGATACTTGTAATTGTTATATAAACCTAATGACATTGGTGCTTCGATTTATTTGAAAGATACATAGTTGGATACTAAATGTGAAGTCGGTCGAGGACATCAAGTGAGCATTGTCATTGTTGCTGTGATTTAAGTATGATCTATTGCATGGTTAAGGTTGTTTTTCTAGTCACTTGGAATTGTGTCCTTGTGAAGCAGATCCTAAGGAAGTGAACATTAATGAGTAGGATATATATTGTCATGAGATGTGTAATTAAGCTTTGCATGTATGTTAGAAAGTTATCTGTTAAGGAGCATTGCAAACTTTCATTTATTTAAATGCTAGATGGCATAAATTATTAGGTGAGGTTTATATCTTATCATGCTCAGTTCTAGCGAACTGACTCTAATAAATATTTGTGCAGATGGACTATGCGAGTAGATTACAGGAAAAGAGTGTAAGAGTTTCATCAGTTCATATTATGAAGTTCTTCGTAGAAAGTTCAATGCGTTGTAAATTTTGTAACCTTGCTTGCAAGGAGTGTGGAAGATCTCTTGTCTTGATATGTTTGGAAAAACTGCGTGGCGAAGTGCTCTTTCCCTTTTGTGGTCAGACTAGTAACTCACTTTGGTGAGAAATGATATTCAATCATTACATTGGTATAAGTATTGTAAAACCTTGATTTTGAGAATAAAGTGTTAGTCTAAACTCTCTGACACCTTGTAATGATGTGATATAAGTAAAAATTAAATGGAGTGGTTAATCCTTATAGAAGTTAACTAAGATTTTTATTTAGACAAGCTAATATAGAGATGACTTACTTGAGAACAATAGATTTCTGAAATAATCAAAGGAGAAACTATCCTTGTACAGTAAAATCTCATATTTTTGATATCCCTAGCTTAACTTGAGAACACTACCCCTTTTGGTGAGCTCCCAAACAAGCTTTAAGGAAAATAAGGACTCGCTCTGAAAGATAATAAGTTTTAGCAAGTAAGGGAAGACTTGAGTGAAATACTCTACAGTGTATAAGAAAATAACTCAGTTGGTAAGAAGAATCTGTGCGAATCATATTTTGAGCCTTTCTGAAAACATGAGTCATGAGCTAAAGGGTGTTTTATCAAATGAGTAACCTTCAATCATTCTTACTGTGGCTTGCCCTATTTGTTAGAGTGTTCTGTCGTTGGACTTCTATGTGGTCTTGTCAAAAACAAAGAAAGGTGTGTTATCCTTTGGGGTGTGAACGTTTCCGTGCTGACCTTGTGGTCCTCTCCATAACAAGTGGTTCCTAGTGTTGGTTGTAACCTTGTGACGGCATGTTGCGTCATGTTATGTGTCAAGCAAGTCAAAAAAAAAAATTTATCCTCGTATTTATTTGTGTTGTTCGTGTGTGGAAGTTTTGGGTCGTTACATTTGAGGAAACTTTGAACATTAATATTTTTGAAGAAAAAGTTTAAGGATTTAAAATGTTCCATGCCTCATCGATGCCAAAAAGGCCATGTGTCAAACTCTCATTAGTTGCGAAGTTGGCGGGCCATCATTGCGACTTAGAAAATTTGGATTTTTACGAAAAAAGCGGTTTAGGGGTTTAAAATGCTCCGCGCCTTTGCACGAAGCCTAAAAAATGCCACGTGTCAACCGACTATTGGTTGCGGGCGCGGCCGCAGCGAGAAACATTAAAATTTTCACCAAATTGTTTTTAAAAAATGCTAAGGTTGAAAAATCAACCACTCCTCCATCGTCGGCTCGTGAAGCCACGTGTCAGCCAACCATTGGCTACGGGGTGGCGGGCCGGCAGAGAAAATTAAAAAAAAATCCAAAAACAAATTAAAGCGCTAAGTTTTTAAGGAAATCCACTCCTCCACCGATGCCTCAGCAAGCCATGTGGTAAATCCTCATTGGTTGTGGGATGGCAGGGCCGTGGGGACAAATTTGAAATTTTTCCAAAAAAATTTTGAACTTAGATTATTTTTAGGCAAAATGAAGGTTTCTCGGGTCAGTGGAGCGGCGGGAAACTTCATGCCTTTCGCACTTTTGAAAAAAAAGTGCAAAGGGAAATATTTAGCCCACGGGTCTGCTCAACAATATTTTATTAATTTAAATTTGACAGTTAGATTTTTTTTTAAGCCAACTGAAGTAAAAACTTTAGAAGGCCATAACTTTTGATTGGGAACCCGGTTTTGGAAAACGAGGACTTTTTGGAAACATCTCAACATCCTCTTTACATATAAACCTTAAGAATTTTATTTTGATAAATTTTGAAGGGTCAATTTTGAGAAAATGTTTTGTTGTCACTTAAAAAGTGAACTGGTCTTTTTTTAACTTATAAATTTTGTTCAAATTTGCCATTAACTCTTTCTCAACATGCCAAACAGGCATGGAGGATTTCAATTGGAAGGTTTTAGAATATATTTTCAAGGTTACAATGTTTGATTGATTTGCAATTCAATTTTACCAATTTTTATACTTCAAAAGTCTTGTAATTTTGCCTTCGCTCGATTTGAAAGGTTCTATAAAAATTTTATAAGTATTTAGGTTTTTTTGGGATCATTTTGATCTTCTTAGATTGTATTAATGTTTCAAATTCTTTCATATATTTACGTGGTTGTTACGGACATTTTGATAAAAAGAAATTTGCAAAGTATTCAGTGAAGTAAAAATGAAGTTTATACATTTCAAGAACAAAGATTAATCTATTTCTTTTGTCATACAATAAAAATTTGAATTCATTCCATGCTAGCTTTTAATAGTTTTTTTCTTTCAATCAAATGATAGAGACAAGAATGCAACTTCTATTCTTTTCAAATCATGCATTTCAACAAAATAGAGTAATACATTTTCTTCACACGTGTTTCCTCTTTTCATTTTCCAAACCAAGATTTCATAATACATTCAACAATCATATTTCCAATGAAACAATATCGTTTGAGAAAGGTAAACAACTTCCATTTATATTGATCAAATACAACTTTACAAATTACAACTCTCGCTCTTTTTCTTTCATTCAAATGCACTTTCACATTTAATGTAACGACCCAAAAACACACACACGGACAACACAGTAAAAGACAGGATAAATTTTTTTTTTTTGACTTGCTTTGACACATAACACGACACAACATGTCGTCACAAGGTTACAACCAACACTAGGAACCACTTGTTACGGGGAGGACCACAAGGTCAGCACGGAAACGTTCACACCCAAAAGGATAATACACCTTTCTTTTTTTTTGACAAGACAACATAGAATTCCAACGACAGAACACTCTAACAAATAGGGCAAGCCACAGTAAGAATGATTGAAGGTTACTTATTTTGATATAACACCCTTTAACTCATGACTTATGTTTTCAGAAAGATTCAATATATGATTCGCACAAGTTCATCTTACCAACTGAGTTAATTTCTTATACACTGTAGAGAAGTTCACTAAAAGTCTTCACTTTACGACAATTAGTTGTTTAGTTCCATTATTTAATAAGGGACTAATTTAATTCCACAAGGCTATCTGTCCATACTTACATTACTAAAAATTGCTCATTACCTTGCTACAACAAGAATTCGTGTTCAACAAAATCAAGATGAACTTACAAAGTATCCTGGGAAAGAGTTAAGGAGATAAGGTCGAGTTAAATTCCTCTTTAAGACGTCATTAGTTATTACCAAGGTTTAATTGGAGCTTGGGGTTTTATACGTAATTATTAACGCTTTTACTTAGGCTTAACTGAAAGAGTTTATCAAAAGGAAACTACTTACTTTCAAATAGGCTGAGAGATAAATTGTGTGGTTTCTAAATTTTCTTCTCTTACTTGTTAAATCTTATTAGAAACTAACTATTGTTTTCCTTTAGCTTGTTTTAGGCGTTCACCAAAAAGAGTAGTGTTCACTAGTTTAGCTAGGGATATCAATTTATAAAGTTTACTTAAATGATAGTCTTGCCTTGATTACTTAAAGAATTTCTTGCTCTCAAGTTGGTGACCTCGTTACTTTATTTGAATACAACTTTTAATTTAACTTCCAAAGTATTAAACAATCCCATGTTAGTTTACTTATGACACTTTATTACTAAGTCATGTCAAGGTTTAACTCAAAAGTTATTCTCAAGGCAAGGTTGTAGCAACACTCATTTACAAGAACAAAACAAGATTACATCAATTCTTAAAATACTCGATACTCCAACAAAGTCACTCAACAACAATAACCAAATTTTCTTATAATTTCAATGATGGTCAAACAATACAAGGTTTCCAAAGTTCGGACAAATTCCACAATACATTATACTAAGACATTAATCCTCTTTTAAATTTCCACTTTGACGTTAACAATAGTTGAACAACATAAAAGGTTTCGAGCAAAGGAACTTCTCAACCGAGGTTGATGACAAAAGTCTACAAATCTATCCCTCATCTACACGTAAAATCCATCTCGCAGAAAATTTTCCACAAGAGTCGGGTTCACGGAACCGAGCAAGATAAGGCTACACAAAACCACCATAACTATTATCTAACAATACCATGAAAAGGAAGCACTTTATTACAAGAATTGGTTCAAACCTCTAAACACTATCAACACATCAAGTTATAATAAAGTCTTCATCATGCCAATCAAAGAAGGAGAAGACCTTGTACTTCAGTTAGGAGTAAAAGCAACGAAAGTATAGCAATCGTAAGAGAATGGCCCTTGGCCCTATAAGGAGAAAACAAATAATCTAGCAAAAAAATAGAATTCCCATCAAGTAAGTAATTAAACCATAATTACAAGATTAAGATTTGATATATACACCAACCATCTAGAAATTTATCAAAGGTACCAAACGCATAGACTAAATTAATATATTTCTAAAAGAACAAGAGTTGATCGGCCCAAGAAAGGGGAACCACGGGTTTCAAAAATTAACACAAAAAGCCATGTATAATCGAGTTTCAAACCGAAATCAAATAAAGTATACACACAACATAAGTTTCGAGGTGAAAGCAAAGTATATTAGTTTTGACCATTAACTACAAAGATTTTCCAATCATCCAAGAAGGGTCAAAGTCTTACAGGCTAGTAGCAAACACGCGAGAGAAGAAGGGGGTTCCGTCCAACAAGAGTATACAATAATGTCATCAAAAAATTTTTATAACACTAAAGATTTGCAAACCTCCACTACAATACTAATGTTTGGTTAATTTAAAATAAATTACCCATATCCCAAAACAACCATATTTTACGGCAACCCTTGGTAACACAGTCAACCGTCGCACAAATAGATACAAACATAATTTCTAAGTGACATTATCAAAACAAAACCTTCCACTATGAATCCATAAGATTATCAAATGAAAGCTGAGTTTTTCCCCGAAGATTAATCACATTTAAGGAAATTTCCATCACAAACTATTACGGTAATTACGTGCATAAAAACCGACCAATATTAATTAATAGCGTTAACATTACAAGGGAGAAAATAATGCAAGTTAGGAAAAATAGAAGAGCGCCATCAGCAATAATTCTGAGAGGGGGATTAGACCAAACTATTCTAGTGTCAACGAGGTACTGGATTCGCACAATGAAACCTCCAGCTTAGTTGATCCGAAAAGCTAGTTATGGTTCAAGTTGATAGGGATGGTCAAGGTACTTCTTGAGGATGGCCTTAAAAGCCTAGAAACAAGATGAAAGATAGTATAAGAGTCTAAACATGTGAGACGGAAAACACATTGCACACAAACCTTTTCATTCTACCAGTTTTAATACCAAAACTCTAAGCTGGCTAGCCCACGCATTGCTCACACAATCCTACAACCTTTCTTTCTCGATTCCAAAAGGTTATCAAAGGGACTTGCGAAGGGGCTAACAAAAAAAAATGTCAAAAGACAACTTGGGTGCTAGGGAGGAGCTTCATAGTTATCGTAACTTACTTCCATAATATCAAAAATACTAGTTGATCAACATAATAACTTACAACTCAATCGCAGAGAAGAATTAATACATAAACAAAACAAACGGATGAAGGTCTATCATTCGAGCGAGAGAAACATAACATTCAGAGGAGAGGCACACGCATCCTTTTGACCCACATACTGTCAACGATAAAAGCTAAAACAAGAAGAGACAAGCGAAAAGGGAAATCTCCCATCATGACATCCAACTGACAAATCAATGCAAGGAAAAGCGGTTTGATTTCACAATAATTGTAAATATAATAGCAGTAGAAAGGTGTAGAAATATCTTGCCTTTTCTCTCCAAATCCGATGGTTTGGAGACTCCACACCGCCAAAGATCAAAGCAACAACAACCCAAGACTAAATTCCATTTTCTTGAAGCTCGTTGGCGCCCAAACATCGACCATCTTCACGTTGGCACGGATAGGGAGTTCACGGCGATGGGTGGGTGGTCTAAAATACTTGCAACATCCTCCCAACACCGCTCCAAAATTAGCCCTAGAACATCTGTAGGCCCCATTTTTGGCAATTGAACTTGATCCTTCGTCATTCATCCAACACCTCCACCATCTCCATATGCATCGATTGTTTTCCATTTGGACCTCCTAACCTTGGTGCTCTCATATTAGGAACAGCCTAGTTCCGAGACAAAGCAAAAAGAGAAGATGGCTTTAAAAACAAAAAAATCTCTTGATGCAGACTCCATGGAAAAAAATCAGGTCCCTAGACTCAAAGCATCCTCAATTAACACGGACCAGGTCACTAGATTGCTTCACCGAGCATTACCAATACTCTCTACAAGAGACATTTCCCTTTTTTTAAAGTGATGGAACCGCTTTGCCTCTCTCACAAAATTTGCGTTACAGATAATCTTGGACAAACACAGTGCAAGTGTGGCGGGCTAGAGGAATACTTTTACTTTCCTTTCACCACTCAAAGACAACTGTTCACCTATCTAACAAATATCCTGCTACCTTCATCTCCCAAGACATTTTCTCCAACATTGCATAGATCTCCTGTGCCATCCATACCAAAGCATCGTAAACCGTAGTGTCTCCATGGGGATGGAACTTACCTAAAACAGAATTCGACGATGAACAGGCTTCAATCCATCCCTTACGTCGGGCAGAGCACATCCAAGCAAAACAGACATAGCATACGCCAAATAAGAGTCTGTTGCCTCCTTGTGAAGCTCAACTGCCACGATTCTCTCGTCAGGAGGCCGTTCAAACAAAGCTCCATTTTTACACAAGACACTCTTCGATTACATCATGCCTCCTCTCGCAACGGGAATTCCTTCATCCTTGCTCCTCGCTTGAATTTTTACACACCTGCCAAGGCCATTTCCACCTGAAAAGGCATGTAATAAGTGAGCATTTGACAACGCAGGGTAAACATTCTTTGCTAAGATTGACATTTTCAAGGCTTAATAGATTGCGGAAGAAATGAAACAAAATTCATGAATATGTGCTTCGTGAATATTCGATAAAAACAGATCACCACTTATGAGATACTCTTCCATGAGTTACAACGTAAAACAAACTATGATGATGGAACATTTCCCATTGTAGATACAACTAGATGCTTTGTCGAGAGTGATTTGGCCAGGCTGGTCGAGCACATTGACACCGCCCATCCAATCCACCTGGTCTCGATCTGCTTGACGCCAAGAAGGGCACTAACGAGACCTCCGGCATTCGATTCAAGACACGAGAAATGAGTACATATCCTTGTGACAGACACGGGCATCCTATTCGCCACCTATTCGCCATTGCCCCTTCCATTTCCCCCTCCCCTTGATTTGGGTCTCATCTGTCCCTCTCTCGAACTAATCTTTCTACTCTGCTGCTACTGCAATTCAAGTTTGATGGGGATTCTTCTCTCTTGCCGTTTTTGACCCGCCCCGACAAGAACACACCTCGCAGCACCCAATGAAAGTGGAGGAAACATGCCTACTTCACTTGCTAGTAGTTGTGCGCGGCCAGCAAAAGAAAACAGCGATCCCCTTTTCCCCCACGCGGCCAGGGCAAGAAGGAGGAAGGCGTCCAGGAGAAGCCATGAATAAAAACACCTTGACAGAAAGGAATCCGATGGCCTCTCTGCCCACGCAACTGTAAAAAATGACAGGTTTGGGAACAGTTCCCAGAAAGGAAAATGAGATTTTCCAAGGCCTCTCAACCACTCGCATTGAAAGAGAATCAAAATGAGATTAGGAAGTCAAGACTCCACCACTCCCACTGTCTCACGCCAAACAGGAAAACTACGGGTTCATTTAAGAAGTGACAAGAAATATCATCCATCTGCAGAAAAAAATGCGCTTACCCACTACCAAAAGAAAAAAAAACATGTGCTTTTATAAAACTAATAAAAAGAATAAAAAACTTAAACTCTATATCTCCTCATAGTCTAATATTCTCCTCCTTGATGATTACATCTATAAACCAACGTGGGAGGAAAGCAATGAGAGGAAAAATAAAGTTCACCTCGACGAATTAAGCATTGCAACGAGGCATTACATTCTCCTCCCCTTAAGAAAAGCATCGTCCTCGATGCGACATAACACATCGGAAAAGAAATGGTTCGCAACCAAGAACAGGTAAAGGAGAAAGTACACTTTATGGTTTAAAATTTTAGTTGATTAAAGCACGGCCACAGGGTAGCCTTAGGAACATTTGGTAGAAATTTTAACTTTCAATGTTCTGTGAAGATTGGCAGTTCTTTCTTGTTCATCATTTCATTAGTCTCTTTCCATTAGCATTATTCTTAGTTTAATTTCTTTTAAAATTTCATCATTGAAGAGTTTTGGTTTATTCTTTATTGTGGGTGCCCAACATGAACTGCTAACACAACACCCTATCAAGTTCACAAGACACTACAGATTCACAAACACAAGTATATACTTCATGATTGTATTACACCACAAAAAGGTTACTCAAATACGGAATAGAATAGGCACACTCCACATAACATAGTACTCGACACACATCAATGACTGACATACCAAAATACTCAAACAAAAGAGTACTACAATCCACCAGACATTTCCTCAATTTGCATCGATGAAAAAATTCACATAACACCAAAAATGCTACAGGTACATAGTGTCCACAAGGGAATCAATGACATATCCACAACATCACAACACATATCCATCTGACATGAGTAACACATACATCAAAAGACCACTACCAAAACATCACAATAACTCAACATATATCCCGAAACATCAACCATACACACAAATATCATATGCCTCCCTCAAACTCTTATGCCTCCCTCAAGTCTCTTATGCCTCCCTCAATCTCTTATGCCTCCCTCAAGTCTCTTATGCCTCCCTCAATCTCTTATGCCTCCCTCAAACTCTCTTGATCCCTCCTCCTCCCTCAAACTCTTATGCCTCCCTCAAGTCTCTTATGCCTCCCTCAAACTCTTATGCCTCCCTCAGTCTCTTATGCCTCCCTCAAACTCTTATGCCTCCCTCAAGGAGGCCGGTTGACCCTATGGTCCAAGACACATAGAGTTCGAACACTCCTAACCCAAGTGACATAATAACGCGTGGTTCAACAACCCGCTAGTTATCTGTAACTCCTTGGGGCGTACCCCTATACAATGAAGCGGGTCCATAGGTCCAACCATTCCATGGTGCATCCCATGACCCTATTCCACACATCACGACAATAGAACCAGCACAACAATCCAATCAAAGTGCCAAGTGGCAAAGTACAAGCCTTGGGAAAGGCGGTAAAAATTCCAAATTTAAAAGAAGACCCAAATTCAAGCAAAATAAATGGCCAAATATCCATAGTTAGTATCAAAATCCCCATGTTAGTGCCACAAACCAATGAAATGCCCAAAATTGTAAAGTATGGCAATCAAGAAAAGTTGTTGGTCCTCACAAAATAAGGTAAAAAGCTCAATTACGAATAAAATCAACTTATAATAATGTCACATTATGATAACTGTGTGGCCTTATTTGGCCACCAAGGGGTACTCAACAATTTGCTAGCACTCGGAACATCGAGCCTCAGCTCGCAAAATAAAACATCAATAGTACAATTTCATCACCTCTGTCTGAATCATCCCACCACCACTTCGACAAGGCTAAACATAGTCATAGTTGCACTTAGGTTGCATACATACAACCACATAGGGAGAGAGGAAAGAATCACATGTTATCTACTAAACTGAGTTTCAGCTCAAGTTATTGACCCATGGTACACCATTCCTCACTCTTAACATACACTTCCACCGATTACCCTCGGGGTTAGCGTAAAGGTTCACAACATAACATTCAACAACATCACTACATAACGTGGCAACACATTACCATAACACAAAGGTGGTACATATACAAGGTAGATCACAATCATACATTCACTGAGTGTAACACATCACTTTACCACATTCTGCACCCAAAGTGCAATCACCATACGATAGGGTTCATACACTCACCGTATGACCCCAAATCACAACATAAAGCATTACATATTTGCACAAATCATACATACGATGAACATAGTACATCACAACATAACATCCATTGCTACATAACAAGGTGATACACACATTTCTTCAAAACATGGTAAAAACATCATGATACAACTCATTTCTTTTAACATCAATCTAGTCATACAACACATTGATACACCTACATACCACAATATGTCACAATGCTCCAACACTACGTCATCCACATTATAATTCTTTTCACACATCACAAACAGTAATTCACACGTGAACTCTTCATAGAATCCACAAGAAGGAGAGAGAATACTCCCATCCCCAACATATCAACATGATCACAAACACGCACAAGGTGACATACACATCATGTGCGTTCACAATATCACAATTACGACAATAATCACATCACGCTTATACCACATTACTCTTCCAATATAAATCATCATCATGCAGTATCATCATGTAACATCACCATACAACACCAATCCGGCCCATAGGTTCGAGAGCATGAACCTACGCTCTGATACCAAGTGTAACGACCGAAAATTCCACACACGGACAACACAGTAAAAGATAGGATAATTTTTTTTTTTGACTTGCTTTGACACATAACACGACACAACATGTCGTCACAAGGTTACAACCAACACTAGGAACCACTTGTTACGGGGAGGACCACAAGGTCAGCACGGAAACGTTCACACCCAAAAGGATAATACACCTTTCTTTTTTTTTTTGACAAGACAACATAGAAGTCCAACGACAGAACACTCTAACAAATAGGGCAAGCCACAGTAAGAATGATTGAAGGTTACTTATTTTGATATAACACCCTTTAACTCATGACTTATGTTTTCAGAAAGATTCAATATATGATTCGCACAAATTCATCTTACCAACAGAGTTAATTTCTTACACACTGTAGAGAAGTTCACTAAAAAGTCTTCACTTTACGACAATTAGTTGTTTAGTTCCATTATTTAATAAGGGACTAATTTAATTCCACAAGGCTATCTGTCCATACTTACATTACTAAAAATTGCTCATTACCTTGCTACAACAAGAATTCGTGTTCAACAAAATCAAGATGAACTTACAAAGTATCCTGGGAAAGAGTTAAGGAGATAAGGTCGAGTTAAATTCCTCTTTAAGACGTCATTAGTTATTACCAAGGTTTAATTGGAGCTTGGGGTTTTATACGTAATTATTAACGCTTTTACTTAGGCTTCACCGAAAGAGCTTATCAAAAGGGAACTACTTACTTTCAAATAGGCTGAGAGATAAATTGAGTGGTTTCTAAATTTTCTTCTCTTACTTGTTAAATCTTATTAGAAGCTAACCATTGTTTTCCTTTAAGCTTGTTTTAAGCGTTCACCAAAAAGAGTAGTGTTCACTAGTTTAGCTAGGGATATCAAGTTATAAAGTTTACCTACAATGATAGTCTTGCCCTTGTTTACTTAAAGAATTTCTTGCTCTCAAGTTGGTGACCCCTACGTTACTTTATTTGAATACAACTTTTAATTTAACTTCTTGAAGTATTAAAAAAACCCATGTTAGTTTACTTATGACACTTTATTACTAAGTCATGTCAAGGTTTAACTCAAAATTTATTCTCAAGGCAAGGTTGTAGCAACACTCATTTACAAGAACAAAACAAGATTACATCAATTCTTAAAATACTGATACTCCAACAAAGTCACTCAACAACAATAACCAAATTTTCTTATAATTTCAATGATGGTCAAACAATACAAGGTTTCCAAAGTTCAGATGACAAATTCCACAATACATTATACTAAGACATTAATCCTCTTTTAAACTTTCCACTAGACGTTAACAATAGTTGAACAACATAAAGAGGTTTCGAGCAAAGGAACTTCTCAACTGAGGTTGATGACAAAAGTCTACAAATCTATCCCTCATCTACACGTAAAATCCATCTGCAGAAAAATTTTCTACAAGAGTCAGTTCACGAGAACTGAGCAAGATAAGGCTACACAAAACCACCATAACTATTATCTAACAATACCATGAAAAGGAAGCACTTTATTACAAGAATTGGTTCAAACCTCTAAACACTATCAACACATCAAGTTATAATAAAGTCTTCATCATGCCAATCAAAGAAGGAGAAGACCTTGTACTTCAGTTAGGAGTAAAAGCAACGAAAGTATAGCAATCATAAGAGAATGGCCCTTGGCCCTATAAGGAGAAAACAAATAATCTAGCAAAAAAATAGAATTCCCATCAAGTAAGTAATTAAACCATAATTACAAGATTAAGATTTGATATATACACCAACCATCTAGAAATTTATCAAAGGTACCAAACGCATAGATTAAATAATATATTTCTAAAAGTACAAGAGTTGATCGGCCAAGAAAGGGGAACCACGGGTTTCAAAAATTAACACAAAAGCCATGTATAATCGAGTTTCAAACCGGAAATCAAATAAAGTATACACACAACATAAGTTTCGAGGTGAAAGCAAAGTATATTAGTTTTGACCATTAACTACAAAGATTTTCCAATCATCCAAGAAGGGTCAAAGTCTTACAGGCTAGTAGCAAACACGCGAGAGAAGAAGGGGTTCCGTCCAACAAGAGTATACAATAATGTCATCAACAAATTTTTATAACACTAAAGATTTGCAAACCTCCACTACAATACTAATGTTTGGTTAATTTAAAATAAATTACCCATATCCCAAAACAACCATATTTTACGGCAACCCTTGGTAACACAGTCAACCGTCATGACAAAATAGATATAAACATAATTTCTAAGTGACATTATCAAAACAAAACCTTCCGCTATGAATCCATAAGATTATCAAATGAAAGTTGAGTTTTCCCGAAGATTAATCACATTTAAGGAAATTTCCATCACAAACTATTACGGTAATTACGTGCATAAAAACCGACCAATATTAATTAATAATAGCGCTAACATTACAAGGAGAAAATAATGCAAGTTAGGAAAAATAGAAGAGCGCCATCAACAATAATTCGGAGGGGGATTAAACAAAACTATTCTAGTGTCAACAGGTACTTGGATTCGCACAATGATACCTCCAAATTAGTTGATCCGAAAAGCTAGTTATGGTTCAAGTTGATAGGGATGGTCAAGGTACTTCTTGAGGATGGCCTTAAAAGCCTAGAAACAAGATGAAAGATAGTATAAGAGTATAAACATGCGAGACGACAAAACACATTACACACAAACCTTTTCATTCTACCAGTTTTAATACCAAAACTCTAAGCTGGCTAGCCCACGCATTGCTCACACAATCCTACAACCTTTCTTTCTCGATTCCAAAAGGTTATCAAAGGGACTTGCGAAGGGGCTAACAAAAAAAACGTCAAAAGACAACTTGGGTGCTAGGGAGGAGCTTCATAGTTATCGTAACTTACTTCCATAATATCGAAAATACTAGTTGATCAACATAATAACTTGCAACTCAATCGCAGAGAAGAATTAATACATAAACAAACAGATGAAGGTCTATCATTCGAGTAAGAGAAACATAACATTCAGAGGAGAGGGCACACGCATCCTTTCGACCCACATACTGTCAACGATAAAAGCTAAAACAAGAAGAAACAAGCAAAAAGGGAAATCTCCCATCATGACATCCAACTGACAAATCAATGCAAGGAAAAGCGGTTCGATTTCGCAATAATTGTAAATATAATAGTAGTAGAAAGGTGTAGAAATATCTTTCCTTTTTCTCCAGATCCAGTAGGTTTCATGGACACCGCCCGGATCAGCAACAATCAACCCAAGCCAAATTCCATTTTCTTCAAGCTCGTTGGGCGCCCAAACATTGACCATCTTCACATTGGCACAGGTAGGAGTTCACGGCCAGGTGGGTGGTCTAAAATACTTGCCAACATCCTCCCAACACCGCTCCAAATTAGCCCTAGAACTTCTGTAGGCCCCATTTTTGGCAATTGAACTTGATCCTTCGTCATTCATCCAAACACCTCCACCATCTCCATATGCATCGATTGTTTTCTCGATTTGACCTCCTAACATTGGTGCTCTCATATTAGGAGCAGCCACTACCTAGTCTCGAGACGAATAAAGAAGATGGCTTTAAAACCAAAAATAATCTCTTGGCCATGCACTCCACATCAAAAAAATAGTCCCTAGACTCAAAGCATCCTCAATTAAGACTGACTCCAGGTCACTAGATTGCTTCACCAGCATTACCAATACTCTCTTGTAATAGAACATTTCCCTTTTTTTTAAAGTGATGGAACCGCTTTGCCTCTCTCACAAAAATTTGCGTTGCAAAATCTTGGACAAACTATTGTGCGGTTGGCGGAGGAATACTTTTACTTTCCTGTTCACTCGGCAAAGACATGTTCAAATCGACAAATATCCTGCTACCTTCATCTTCCAAGACATTTTCTCCAACATTGCATAGATCTCCGTGGACTATCCATACCAAAGCATCGTAAAGCCGTTAGTGTCTCCATGGGGATGGAACTTACCTAAAAAATATCTGCGATGAACAGGCTTAACAATCCATCCTTAAGTCGAAGAGCACATCCAAGCAAAATGTATATATAAGCATCGCCAAATAAGAATCTAACGCCTCCTTGGAAGCTCAATACGCCATGATTCTCTCGTCGATTTGGCCATTCAAACAAAGCTCCATTTTTCACGACTCTTCGCCGCCATTGCCTTCCTCTGCAACGGGAAATTCCTTCATCCTTGCTCCTCGCTTGAATTTTTACACGCCTGCCAAGGCCATTTCCACCTAAAAAGGCATGTAATAAGCGAGCATTTGACAACGCAGGGTAAACATTCTTTGCTGAGATTGACATTTTCGAAGGCTTAGTAGAGCGGAAGAAATGAAACAGCAAGGCAATATGTGCTTCGTGAATATTCTCGATAAAAACAGATCCACCTCTATGAGATACTCTTCCATGAGTTACAACGTAAAAAAAGCTATGATGACGGAACATTTCCCATTGTAGAAGACACAAATGACTAGATGCTTTGTCGAGAGTGATTTGGCCAGGCTGGTCAGGCACATTGACACCGGCCCATCCAATCCACCTGGTCTCGATCTGCTTGACGCCAAGAAGGGCACTAACGAGACCTCCAGCATTCGATTCAAGAGACCAGAAATGAGTACCTGTCCTTGTGATAGACACGGGCAGCCTATTCGCCACCACCAGCAGCCTGTGCTTATTGCCACCCCTTCCATTTCCCCCTCCCCCTGATTTGGGTCTCATCTGTCCTCTCTCGAACTAATCTTTCTACTCTGCTGCTGCTGCAATTTGAGTTCGATGGGGATTCTTCTCTCTTGCCGTTTTTGACCCGCCCCGACAAGAACACACCTCATGCAGCACCTAATGAAAGTGGAGGAAACACGCCTACTTCACTTCTTTGGTAGTAGGCGCGCAAAGAAAAAGAAAACAATGATCCCCTTTTCCCCCACGCGGCCAGGGCAAGAAGGAGGAAGGCGTCCAGGAGAAGCCATGAATAAAAACGCCTTGACAGAAAGGAATCCGATGGCCTCTCTGCCCACGCAACTAGGTAAAAATGACAGTTTGGGAACAGGTGCCCAACAAAGGAAAACGGGATTTTCCAAGGCCTCTCAACCACTCGCATTGAAAGAGAATCAAAATGAGATCAGGAAGTCAAGACTCCACCGACTCCCACTTTCTCATGCCAAACAGGAAAACTACAGGTTCATTTAAGAAGTGACAAGAAATATCATCCATCTGCCAGCTACCCAGGGAGAAAAAAAATGCGCTTCAACCACTACCAAAAAGAATTAAAAAATTACAGTCTATATCTCCTCATGTCTAGCCTATCACATCTATAAACCAACGTGGGAGGAAAGCAATGGGAGCAACAATAAGTTCACCTCAGAATTAAGCATTGCAACGAGGCACTACAATTTCTTTCAAAATAGAAAAAAAAAAGAGTATATCTCTTTCACATTTCGAATTACAAATTTCCTAGCCAATACAAAACATCTTTCCATCACAAATAATATACAAGGTCATCCACTTCAAACTGGGAAAAGGTTACAATAAGGAATAATCTCAACAAGGATCATTAAATGCTGCTTTTCTTTTCCTCTAGAACAACGACATGCGAGATCCATCATTCTCCAATTTGATCACAACAAAATAGGGGAAAGGAAACGCTCTCCACCCAACCAAGACATCCAATGAAAAGGATAATCCTCCCTCTTCATTGGCCCCCGAGCCCCAACCAAAATGCAATAAAAGATGTATTTTCAACTCATGGTAACAATAGGATTTCACAACACACATGTAAATTTCACATTTAAAACACAATGCAAAACAAAATGTAGTTTGCAACCACATGAAACACAACAAACAGAACTTAGGCTTCATCATGCAAGCCAAAGGAGAAAGAAACTATGGGGGATGTTGCTTATGCCTCCCAAAGGGAAATGGTTATCACCACCTGAGAACAAACCACCAAAATATATATCATTTCAAATCTCCGACATGCCCTTATGCCTCCCCAAAGTACCTCTTATTCCTCACATTTGTTTATGCCTCCCCAACCTCTTATGGCACCCCATAACGAGTAAAGAAATGAAAGCTATTTCTTTTTACAAGGTGGAACCCAAATCCCAACTCCCTCCTTACTTATACCTCCCCAAAATACTTATGCCTCCCCACAAGAATTCTCCATAGTCTTCTCCTACACCATTCATATGAAGTCTACCCAACTAGTCAATAATAAAACAACACATTCAAACATTCAACCATTCATATGTGCATAAAAATGAAAAGAGATCATTTCAAGAGCCAAGCTCCTACCTCTCCATGGTGGAGTTTTGTTCCAAGGTTCCCAAACAACAAGCTTTCCAATACAAAACACAGTCCAAGATCAACAATCTACAAGCATGCAACAATCTCCAATCTTCTCCAAAAGCAAGAGCTCAAAACAAAAAAGAAGTCACCCAAAAATGAAGTATCCAAAAGTGAAGCAACCCAAAACAAGCTAAGGAATTTGAATTTATGGAAGAGGGAAGAGAAGAGGATGAGGTGGATCCATGTAGGATGCCACATCACACATCCTCAACTCCAACACAAAAGTCAACTTCAAACTCCAAGGAATAATAAATAGGTGGGTGAATAATATGAAAGTTTACTTACACACTCAAATCAAGCCCACACCCCATAAGGACTGAAATTAATAACATGTAAGGAAGGTGCAATTAAAACATACAACTTGACTTACAAAAATACATAATGAAAGTCTAAATTTAACTTCCCAACCATAGGTAAGGTTGGTATACAAATTTAAGAGGTGTGGGACAAGTTTAACTTGTCCCACAAGCCTCCAAAATCAGCCTCCAAGGACAAATTCGAATTTCAAAGAAGGTGGAGTGTTTCATACTCCAAAATTTACTTACACATCTCTTACACATCACTTACACATTCTTACAACACTTAAATCAAGAGCCAACAACTCTATTAATTACATTCTTATGACCCAATTTGATTAATTAATCTTAACAATATGATTACTCACATTATTTACCTCAATTAATAAATAATAAAAAAGGGAAAACACATCACTTAATAAACACATACAAACATCAATAAAAGGAACCACATAAATAAATACACATAACCCCTTGGTCACATTTAAAGGTGATCCCCCATGGGAATCCCTAACAAAATACAAACACACACAAACAATACAAGTTGTCATGGTGACCTTGTTGAATTCATCTAGAATTCCAATGTGGTTGGTCTCCAATCCCCCGATATTTGTTGTGATAATTTTAACTTGCAAAACACAAATACCTCCTTGACCTCATGGCCACATCAAAACATCTAATATAAATATAAATATAATTCCAACATCATCTATATATATGAATCACAACAACATCAAGGCAACCAACAATATCATTTGTAATTTTATCAACAACTATATGATCATCAAATAAATTTCATTTTATAGGTCTACTCCATATATCCAAATGTCACATGTCTGAACAATATCTATAATATATCCATGTCAAACAGTATATCAACATCAATGTATAGAATGTCTCTAATAATCATCATGCATCATATATGAATCAAAGTCAACCATAATCCATGATCTAACATCTAACATCATACTAAATCAAAATTGTAATAATGTCCATAATATAGTCAAGGCAGTATCATGATCGGTATCAAAAGGTGTCAAGGGAAGTGGGCACTACAAATGATCTAAAGAGTATCGAGTATCTTGGAGACAAGAGTAGGTAAAATATAAGACACAATAACTTAACCATTGTTCAAATATACACAATTGTATTAGATTATAAAAATGGCCATAGATGGTTTACATTTATCAATATAAAGGCTATGACATCACACAAAGAAGGATGGAATTCCATAAAATTCTTGTGAGGAGGGAAGAATGCAACTCAAAATATTAATATCCATGTTTTCTTCTATTAACATACTCTCTTCTTTATAAAAGAAAAATGGAGGGAAAAGATGTTTGAAAACTAATTAGAGGATTCATGAAGGAAGAATGGAAGATCATCCTTTGATGCAATGTTTTTGGGATTCTAGCAAAAGAATAGTGTGTATAAAGGAGATAAATAGTTGTTTGAAGAAACTACCATCTAGTAATTCCTATGTCTTGGATTTCCATGTTATCGGCCCACATGCATCACATTAGGTTAAACATTCAATTCTATAACTAATTTAGGAGGAATGGAAAGCTTTGTGATTATTTCACAACTTCAAGTGACATGGGGGTAGCGTTGGATATAAATGTGAGATGAATGTCACAAGTAGAAATGATCAACAACATGAATCAAGAGGAGCAATGGGCACAAGTACACGTCGACATAAAGGGAATGCCACAAGGTGAACAAGATCTTTGTGGGTTCTTTATCCACACAAAAGAAGGTGGAGATACATTATTACACAAAAGTGAAACCACAACAATAAAATGGAGATGCCCAAACTATTGGGACGTCAAAGAGAGACACCACAAAAGAAGTGTTCAACAACGTTATGAGAAGAAGTGTGTCGTGACCCAATATTATGATTTTATTTATCGTGTGAAAACATTTATCTCAAACAATATTTTGGATGAACTATTACATTTAAGATGGATGATTAATATCATAATTATGGATTTAAATTCATGATAAACTTCATGGATTAAATTTACGGAACATTACATGCATAAATTATCATGATATGAATGTTTATAAATAGTAGTATGAAATGATTAAATTTAGTTATGTAATTCATTTATTAATTTTATTGATTAATTCAATTCTAAATCATATAGTTATATGATGTAGAGACCTAATATATTTAGTAATTTCATGATTTATGACATAGGAGAACAAGTACCTTCATTGAAACTTGAATACCCATTGGGAGTTTATTATCAAGGAGGGGGATAGTAGATGTAGAGCAGAAATAAAAGAAAAAAAGGTAAAATGGGAACCAACACACACGTACGTAGTTATACTTGCATTGTTATATGTATTAATGTGTGTGCATTATTAAGTATTGTAATATTGAATGTGTTTTAGAAATTTAATGATTATGTTTGGTTCTTCTTGATTATTTTGGAGAGTAAGAAACATTATATGTTGTTAAGACCATGCTTTGAGTGACAATGAGTCACTCGAAATAGCCCAAAGAGCATGTGCATCTTTATTACAACACAAACATAACACTTTAATTAAATGGATTCTAATCACTACATAATTTAACTAATTAAGTTTATTTTGATTAATGATTCTTATTTTAAAATGTTAATTTAATTGGTGGTTGATAGAATTTCTTTGTGTATTAAATCGATGATTATGCATGAACACTTGATGATGATGCGGTTGACTATATTCCACATTATTCAATAAACATTTATTTATGACATAAATCTCTTAAATTAATACTAGCAATTGCATGTGTACAATGCAATGTGAATACCAAATGGTATATATTATTTGATTTAGAGGGATAGTTATTACTTTTGTAGTTGATGTTGATAAGGGGTGTGATTGATTTTGTAAGTGTAGGAATATAGATGAAGCATTACATTTAAAGGTTCTATATCTACATTTTAAATTTGTTACAAATTCATATATATACATTTGTGAATCTTATATCATGAGTGGTAGGGTTTTGTGGGTCCTATTTTATTTGAACTAAACATGAGCACATGAAAACTTCCGTACATTTGCATATTTTATATCATGAATGGTATCCTTTTATGGCCATTTTTTTGGCACTAAACATGAATAAATTTGATACCACTTTGGATAATTAATTACTTTTGTAGTTGATGTGATTTGTAATTATTTGGGGAAATTGTGTTAGTGTTGCAATGTGTTTGAGATGGTGGTTGCATCATTTGTTTGGTTGGTTCTTTGTTGAAAAAGACTTTTTGTATTGTCGATAACATGTTGATAAGGGGTGTGATTGATAGTGGAAGTGTAGGAATACAGATGAAACATTAAATTGAAAAGTTGTCTGTGTACATTTCAAATTTGTTACAAATTCGTACACATACAGTTGTAAATATTATATCACGAAATATGAACTAAACAGTATACATGAAGACTTCCGTACATTTACTGATTTCATATAATGGGTTCTAGCCTTTTGTGGCCAATTTTATTTGCACTAAACATGAATACATTTGATACCCCTTGAATGGAACTGCCGCTTTGGATACAAGAAGTGTTGAGTAAAGTAGTAGTGGAGGTGCTATCAAAGTAGAGGGTAGTATTTACTGACAGGTTGTTTTGGTTGAGTGATAGTAGTCTTGAATCCTCCTTTCTTCTTGCTCCAAGTGTTGGTACATGCACCATTTTTGAGTACCTTTCAAATGAAAAAGGAGGGGAAATGCATAGATTGGAAAGCGAGGGAACTCTGGAGAAAGTTGTGAATGTCGACCTTGCCTTTCAGTGGTTCCAATGTCAACAATTGCTCTATGTAAAGTAAGTCCCTGAGACTTGTGGATAGTTAATCCCCAAGCCATTTTAATTGGCAATTGTATTCGATTCCCTCTCGAAATAGGCGAATTGGAATATGTAACGGTTATAGGGATCAACGTGGGCCATCAAATTTGACAACAACAAATAAAGGTAATGTTGGAGGGGACATTGATGTGTCGTATACAATGTTGGTAATTATTCTTGTAACACCATTTATGAGGCCTGCGTCAACCCATAAATTAGCAATAAACATGATTTTTTGTTGTTTGCATAACAGAAATTTGTGTTCTTACTAATCATCATCAGGATCTCTTGTTGCAACTCACCTACTACTTTTAGCAATGGATTGGAAAATTGGAATGTTTAATTCTTTCAACATTTGAAGGTTATGGGAGTTCATGAGATAATTTTTTGCAAACAAATGTGGTGCGTCCTTAAAAATGTTGAGCTCCTATTGATTTAGGTGTGAGTCGGTGTGAGACATCAGGAGTTCCCAGTCCTTAATAAAAGGAGTTGAATATTGCATGTGGAGCAGTAAATTCTGAAATGAAACTTGTGCATTGGTTGTTCCTAGTTGCCGAAATATTGTTTGCAATGAAATCTCTTACAAAGGATAACTCCATATTAATTACTTACATAAAGAGGATTGTCCAAAATTGGTGGTAATCGGTCGAGTTCACCGAGGAGGATGATAGATTTGTTCCTAAATTCAACTATTTTTGAATGTGGGAAAGCATCGCGTAGTTTTTCCTAGCAACTTTGGGTCGATAAAAATCATTTCATCAATAATAATATATTATATATGTTTTAGCGACTCTTAAAAGATGATAATGGTTGGCCTTCAAGGTGTTTTAGTTCTTTGATTTGAATACGAAGGCTTGCATGAATTGTGGATGCGAAGATGTTGAATGCTGAAACACCGGTAGGGGAAGCAAAAGGAGAGGTGAGGGAGATGTGGTTGATGTTTCTTATGAATGAATTACGGATTTTACTTATCGAAATGATGTTGTTGTGCTAAATATTCCTTAAATTATCAATCTTAATTGAGTTTGAATGGATTTTTTTGCTTTGAATGATGTAGTATGGTATCAAGAGCTAGTTGTTGTTATGAAGACAAAGGAAGTGTGGAAGATGGTGGTGTGGCTCGCATCTTTGGTGTTAATTGTGTTTGCCTTTTCACTCTCGATGAATAATGAACCATTTATTTACAAATCAAGTGGAACATCATGCATGTTACAATTATTGTGTATGTCAAAATCTGATTTCCCCAACATTTCAAGTTTTTCAAGACCCGTGTTGTTTCCCAAACAAAGTTGTGTGAAAACCTACCATTCATGCATTTTTTCTGTTGAATATTGCATTTGACGCCGAATTAGAATTAACATCTGTAGCATGTCCCATGTCTCGTGTTAGTGCATAAAACATGGCATGGTGCGTAGTTGTGCTTGAACAAGTTTGATCTCATGTGGGGTTGAGCCAAATTCGGAGACAATATTTACGAAAGGCTTATATAAAAGGATTTTTGACCAACAAAATAGGTCATAGGATGATAATAAATTCAAATATTTTCTTAGCCACGTAAAAGCTCAAGTTCTAAATTTTCTCAACAATTCTTGCTAAACAATTTTGGAAAGAGTGACATTTTAAATTCTATGTAGGGATGAGAAACCTCCACACCGGCTCTACAACACCCGAAACAAATTCCTCTTTAATTTTATTACACAATTTCATGGAACTACAAGTGCATGTAAAATGACCCCCTTTCAATATATTTCAATCCACAAAGGGTAAATCTTTTAAATTAATATTACTCTTGGTGTAATTTGGACAATAGTAAAATATAATTGTGTAGCCGAACGTTATATCTTAACAATATCATGAACAATTTATTTATATTTTTATACTCTACACCTTTGTTATGGTGACGACGAGAGGTGATTTCTTTTAAGTCACAACAGGTACATTTTATTGTGATCATGACATGGTATGAATTAACTTTTTTAAATCCACATTTTAGTGGAAGTGGTTTATAAACGTATGATATAAACCACGATATCTTGTCGAAATTTAATTGTTTATGGTTGTAATCTCCATAACCAATCTGAACACCTTGAATGGTTCATTTGTTTATTACGCCGGAGGCATGGCTACCCTGCAATAGACCTCCAACGACGACGCTCTCCTGCTTGACCAGCTTCGACCTGCCTGTCATGGTCCTCCTCACTGCTTATTCCACCGCATGTGTCCTCCTGCTTCACCTACGTGTCAGTATGCAAGGATCCTTGATGTCTATGTGCAGTTGCGTGAGGAGCTTGTCATTGGCGGTGCCCTGTTCCTTCACCACCTGCCAACATGCAGCTGTTTTTGTTGCAGATGTTGTATTGAGGTCTCATCGGTTCTTTATTCAAGAATACGAGAGAAAGTATACACATCCATTCATAATTTTCAAAGAAATGCCTCAACCTGATGTCATCTCATGGAATGCCATGTTTGAGGGCTCTGTTGGAAGCGGAGCTTACTGCAGATAAGATCCACGCTGTTGAGGTTGTGGGTTCTGGTTCGCGAGTCCCTTCAATAATGAAAATATTAACAGAGTTCTTTGGCAAGGAACCAAGGAGGACCATGAATGCTAGCGAGTGCATTGCTCGAGGGTGTGCTCTACAGTGTGCTATTCTTAGTCCGAAACAATCTAAGAATCTTCAGTCCATACTTATCCGATCAGCCCTGTATTTTGCCTCTAAACAAAACTTTTTGTTGGGTTTTTTATTGAACAACTGGTCTGAATATAATAATATTGTCCTTAATACTGATAGTGATGGAGGGCAGGGAGGTGGTTTTAAATTTATACCGAGTCTTGGAGGTGGGGGTGAAGAAAATTTTCCACGGAAGAGAAGAAAGGCCTCTAAGAAATGGGGCGAATTCTCACTGCTGCTTCTATTTTGGTTTTGGTTTCCCTGGTTGTGCAGGCAGGTTCATTTGGATTACTAGACCTAGTTTTACTTGTTATTGTGGGAGTTGTGGCTCTAACAAGTTCCATCTTAGTTGGGTCATTAATATTTCTCATGAAGAAGTCTAAAGTTATCATGTTTCCACCAAGAATCCCTACCCTGTCACTGCCAAAGAGCATAATAGCAGGTATTCTAATTCCAACTATGGGTTTAGGCATGCTTTACTCCAAAATCCCGAAGGCACTTGCAGAGGAAGTTTGTTGTTATGTAGTACAATTGAAGCAGACAACAGATAGCCAAATGAGAGCTGCCCATAAGAAAGTTGCTACAATGTTTCAGACTATAAAAAATAGAGGATCCAAATCCAAGACTAGAAGGAAAGGAAGGGAATTTTAGTCATGGTGATTTAGAAGTAGGTGCAAACTGCCTTTAACTACAGTCTACAGGTATGCTTCATCTGCTTGATAAATTTAGAGACGCAGAGGGATCAGCTGGTTGTCTAAACGATGTAATTTAGATTTGGTCTGTATGTTGATTCCCTCTAAAAGAATGATATTTACTGATTTTCACAATAATGCTTTCTTTGAAGTTATATGATGAATTAGAATTCTTTAAGGTCAAATTGGTCTTTACAGGACAGAATTTTAGCTTTCATTTCTCACAATCCAACAAAAGTTTTTGAAACTCTGGTTACATAGGTTTCACAATCCAATACTTCTCTTTTGCCTATTAATAGAAAAAAAAGAGCTTTGGAATTTATGGACAAGAAAAAGGAAATGATACTATGTATCTAGGAAATAAAACATCTAAAATTGTGTATGGAATTATGTAAATTTTAATGGATGGAAAATTAACATCATCTACATTTTATAAGTTATTGAGGAAACTGTTACACATGAAATATTGTTGTTAAGAGTAATTTTATTATTTAAAAAGAGTATATATCAGAGGTGAACAGCCCAAAACACCCAGAACCCACCTATTTTATTATTTTAAAAGAGTATACATCAGAAGGTCAACAGCCCAAAACATCCAGAACCCACTATAGCTTCTTAGCTTCTCAAAATCTCTGTTATGATTTGATCAGAATAAAATACTATTTTCCCTTCCCTATTAGAGTGTTATCAGAGAATGCCACCGAGGCCCTTACTTCACAGTCTAGGAAGAGTAAAGCATAAAAGCAACCATTGCATATCCATCCTATAATCAGACTTTAGAATGCCAAATAATCTATCTTTATAGAAGGCAGCTCTGTTCACTTGAATTTAATGACTTGCCAAACTAGACGTTTTCAATCCGGCATGGCTACCCTGCAGTAGACCTCCAATGACGACGGTCTCGTGCCTCAGCAGCTTCCACCTGCTTGTCATGGTGTAGCCACCTGTCGCTGTATGTGTTTTTCTGGGGTTTTGCTGCCTGCCTGCGGCTCCACGTCTCCCTGTTCCAGTTGTGGTTGTCTTGTTTTGTTCTTCCTGCTCTACTGTCCACTTGTCGTGCCATGCCTTTGAATATTTCACTGGGCTGTAAAATTAACGTTTCCGATCTCTCTGCAACAAAGCCAAAACAATTTCATGTCAGAAGTGGGAAATCAACTTAAATCACAGGAGATTTGCGGCCTACACTGTGAACACTTCTACCTTCAGGCTAAGGTAGGCGAATTCAGCTTTGCACGAGGAGATTTGCAAAATTTCGTCCTGCACTGTGAACGCTTCTCCATTCAGTCTAAGGCAGGCGAATTCGGCTTCGGCACAAGAGATTTGCCAAATTTCAGCCTCCACTGAGAACACTTCTCCATTCAGGTCAAGACAGGAAAATTCGGCTTCTATTTCAATGACTAGGTATGAAGATTTGCTTTCCTGAAGCACAAAACTTGTTATATTTGATAGTGATAATGTTTTCTGCTTGTGAGGAAAAGAATATGAGGTAGCTCAGATGCATATGCGTGCTAAAATTTGGGAAAATTGCAGTCTTTGAACCACAAAAATGACAAACTTGAGGAGTTACTGCAAAGCTTTGAAAACTATGCAATGGTTTTAAGAAAATATTGACAAATTTAAGGATGCACTGCAAAGATGTGGAAAATTTACAGTTGGCATATTTTATAGTAATAATGTTTTCTGCTTCTGAGGAAAAGAATATGAGCTAGCTCAGAACCATATGAGTGCTGAATTTTTGAAAAAGTGTAATCTTCTGAACATCAAATTGACACAAAAAGATTTACTGCAAAGCTTTGGAATATATGCAATGGTTTGAAGAAGAGATTGACAAATTTCAGGACGCACTGCAAAGCTGTGGAAAATTTGCAATCTTCTTAACAAAAGATTGACAAATTTAAGGATTTACTGCAAAGTTTTGGAAATTTTGGCATAGTTTGACAAATTCAGGATCTAAAGGTTTTGGTAGTTTTTAGGTCACTGTCAAGGAGACATCAATTCGGTGTATGAGACTTCCTAATTGAAACCTTCAAGAGAATTGCTTTTCATTTACTTCATACTTTGTTCAAATTTTGCACTCCTGGGTTTTGACCTCATGAACAAGCTCAGTAGTAAATTCAAACTCGCCAATCCACCTCCACCACAGAGCACCATAAGATGAAGAACTTCCAGTCTTGTACCATGGCTAGCAACTTCTACCTTCCAACAGTAAATGAACTTCTTTCCAAAATGCATATCGTGCAATCGTTTGAGCAATAGTATGACATTTTAAAGGATTTTCTGCAAAGCTTTGTGCATTCTAGAAGTTAATTTGCAGTTTTTCATATCTAGCAACTTCTACCTTGCTCCAGCAAATGCACTTTTTTTAAAGTGCAAAATTTGCTATCTTCTGAACAATAGTTTGACATATTTAAGGATTTTCTGCAAATCTTTTCTACATCCTTGAGATCAATTTGTTGTTTTACCATGGATAGCTCCTTCTACCTTGCACCAGTAAATGAACTTCTTGCCATAGTGCTGATAGGCATCTCAGAAACTACAGCGGCTGTCAAGGATGTGACGCTGGAGCAAGAAAGCTTCAGAGAGTTTTCATGCTATATTGCAAGTTTGAAGCCCATTTTGGAAGATCTCCGGGCCAGAAGGGTAAGTATAAATTCTGAGGCATTGAGAATGGCTTTGGAATCCTTACATACTCAGATACAAAAGCTTATAAGGTAATCCAGCGTTACAAAGCCAGCAGTCGCCTGCAACTTTTACTTTTATGCAAAAAATTGCTCCAGCAAATGCAGGAAATCACAAACGAGATAGGTGATTGCTTGGCTCAATTGAGCTTGGATTCACTGGATATTTCTTTGGATGTCAGAAACAAAACAATTGAGCTGGGAAAAATATGCAGAGCCTGGAATTCAAAGCTGCTAGCAAAACTGAGGATATCATATTAAAGATTGAAGAAGCCATTCAAGAAAAATAGAGCAATAGTCTCTACATAAGTCAACTTCTGTTACAGAGTGCAAATGTCACAGGTGTATCCCTGAATCTGACCTTCTTGTAGAAGGAATTGCACGAGTTAAGAAGGAAAAGGAAGAAATGGAATCCCGCAAGAAAGAGGCTGAAGCATTGCAGCTTGCACAGATCACTAACTTCCTGTACAATTCAGAAATGGTTTCAGAGTCCTTCTCTGTGAGCTCTCAAAGTTCTTCGAAAGTTTCAGATCTAGAAGATTCATTGAGCAGAAAAAACAGCCATGACATTGGGCATCAAGTTCAGGAACATACCCTGAAGCCATTCACTTGTCCCTTGTCAAAAGAAATCATGGAGGATCCAGTGGACTTGGTCTCCGGGCATACCTTTGAGAGAAAGGTAATTTTAGAATATTTTGACAAAGGCAACAGGATATGTCCTGTTTCAGGTCAGAAACTTGAATCATTTTAGTTGAAGCTGAACCTCGCCCTAAAAAATTCTATCAGAGAATAGAAGCAGAGGAACATGGAATACAAGCTTCAGCATGCTACTTCAAATATTACTTCTAAGAATCCGCATGAGGTTAACCGTCCCTTGCAAGATCTTGATTCCTTAATGGAAAAGCCTCGCAACAGGACCATAATTGCAGAAAAGGGACTCATACCAACAATAGTCCATACATTAAAAACTTCTGGTGGGAGCATCAATACATGCAGCGCATTGAAATGCTTGAATTATCTTGCGAAGGATTCAGATCATAACAAGGTATGCCCTTCACTCTTGTCACATCTTTCATGTATTGATTCTGGCATTCTGCCGATTTACACTTGATTTTTTATAGAAAATAATAGTTTAAATTATACTGACATATGGGAGGTATGGTAGCACACCCCCCTCAAGCAACTTCGCAAGGCACACTGCCCCAATGTAAAGCATTAACAAGCTAACAGATATTTCAGAAATGGTGAAATATGCTCCAGAATTAAACACCGGTGCATAGCACATAATGTTTTACCGTGATTTTGAGCTGATGAGTCGTAGGGCTCAAACACTAGCCCATAGTTCTTAAGACGAGCCGTAGGACACCCTGATGACTTGTTGATTATACCTAATGACATGAAGAATAATAGCAGCTCTGTGAATGGTAAAAGCCCAAGAGCCTCACCTCTGCATATCCAGCAAGATGTCTGCCCTAGCCAACCGGGCATTGGCTTAAAGGGAATGTATGCTACCACCATGCCAACAAGGAGAGGGAAATGCGTCTTTATTTGATATGAATAGTGTTTATAAAAGGTTGAAGTTTCTCAAATTTGAGCACATTAGCTTTTTCGGCTTCATTTACATATGCACTTTTTTCAGTTTTAATATAAGCATACGTTTAGCCAGCCAAAAAATAAAGTCAATCAACATCGGCTATTGCTGATTTCTTGATAATAATGAGAAACCATGATTTTTCAACCAGTTGGTCTCTCAAATGATTGTAACAATACTTTTTCCCAAAAAAGGAAGCCATCGTGAATCCTGGTGCGATTAATTGTGCAGTAAAGTTGCTTGCTCAAGATGAACAAGCAGATTATGCAGTGTCGCTTTTGCTTGAGCTTTCTCAGAATTCAGCATTCTCTGAAAGAATAGGAGGTGCCAAGAATTGCATTCCATTCTTAGTTGCCTTGCTTAACAGCAGAAACCCACATACATCACAAAATGCGGAGAATGTCTTGGAGAATCTCTCTAGCAACACTAAGTTTGTCGTCAGCATGACAGAAGCAAACTTTTTTAAACCTTTCATCAGACTAATAGCAGAAGGTATGCATTTATTGCTGAAATATCCTGATTGCATGATTACATTCATGCTTTGACTAAAGAATTTTTTTTTCTGAAAAGTTCAAGTATTTATCTCAATATGGTAATCTTATGGCAAGAGCAATTGACACAAAAGTTTCTTTGGCAACAACACTCTCAAAAATGGACCCCAACAATCACAGCAGAAAAGCTTTTGCTCACCAAAGATTTGTAAATTCTCTTGTCCAAATGATGTCCCAGAGTTCTCCGGAATGCAAATAAGCTTCCCTGGATGCAATCTTAAAACTTTCCAAAATTCCCAAAATTACAAAACGCCTTCTATCTGTTGATACAGTTATTCCATCATTGCTTCAACTTATTTACCCGGGGTCTCCAGATATTCATAAGAAAGCAAGTTGCAGCAGAAATCCTCACCAATCTGATTGAGGCTTGTAAATCATCAAAGTTTGAGAAGAGTTCCGAGTTGCTTCTTTTGCAATCTCAGCAAACCATAATTACTTTTTTTGGCCTCATTGCTACTGTAGAATCTACCACTAGAGTCCATCTTCTCCGACTACTTCTTGGATTGGCAATGAAATCGAAGAAGGTCAGAGAAATGATACGATCGCAGAGGAATGCCATCTCAACGTTGGTGTCATTGTTTGAAAAACAGCGACCGCAAGTGAGACTTCATGCTGTGAAACTTGTGTTTTGTCTTATGGAAGAAAATGCCTCAGAAATTGAACTAACAAATCATCTTAAAGATGTAGGCATGAAGAATCTGGTAATGATAATTGCAAGCTCCCCAAATGAAGAAGAAAGAGCAGCAGCTGCAGGTATTCTCAGTAGATGTCCAACGAGTGATCCAATGTTGGCTGGAATACTTCAGAAATCCGAGGCTCTGAATGTAAAATTGTCCAGATTATTTCTGGATGGGATTTACAAATAGAAGCAAGAAAGAATAGCGACGTTGATCGTCTTCTAGAAAATGCACTGGGAGCTTTGCTTCATTTCACATTCCCTTCAAATTCTGAGCTGCAAACTCATGTTTCTAAACTTTAGCACACACTTTGCTTGTTTATATTTTGAAATTTGATTAGGTGGAAACCCTCATTTCATTACGATGTTTTACCTCGGTGAACTTTCTTGCTACCTTTTCGTACAAGTGCTATAGATTTACTTTTCCTTTCTTGCCTTAGTTTGTAAAAACTTGTGCTACTTCATCGATGGCTTAATGTTTTAATTAGTTGTTACTAATACTCTTGTTTAACAGATTCATGTTTGTGTGTCCTAAGTTCCTAACCATATTCAGCTGCAGGTAATGTATCAAACCCTGTTTTGAAACAAGGGTTTTATAATTTGATTCCATTTAAACTTATACATTGTCCAAATATTGTAGCCTTTAGTTTCAAACTCATGACCAAGATCAGAAGCAAATGGAGCCTTGGCAATAGGGGAAGAACCCTTGTCATCCAAAGTTCATTCAACTGGGGAAATCATAGGCGGGTGTAATTTCTTAAAAATATTTAGAGACATGTGTCTGCCACTCGGGCATAAACCCTAATCATGTTGGTACTAACATCAGGGAATAGGGTACTCAACACAAATTCTTCCAGGGTCGAAATGCGTAGCCCACAGATTGCAAAGCAGGTGTTTCGGAGGTTGATTTTTGGATGGATTTTACTGGTCTACCTGTGTCATGGATGTGCGATGCTCACCTTCTTTAATTTTTGGCTATGTATGGCTCCCTTTCTAACGCACCAATCTACCCCAATTGCTTCTGCAGATTCATGATGCAATTTTTTAAAAAATTATGGCATTGATACTTGGATTTTATAGTAAGGGTCCATCGTGCCAGATTGATTTAGCTACATGAGAGATTCAAGTAATTGATATTGACATTGTTTAGAAAATGTGAGGCCATGGCAAATCCAATAAGTACATTTGCTGAAAAATAGACATACCATGAACAATTACTGGTGATGAAAATTTAGAGTGTTTTGCCCCCTGTTCTTTCTCTATTAAAAGCATCATTCTACATGTGTACATAGGTTCTCTTTGATTCCAAGCCTCGGCTTAATCGCTTAAAATATCTTTCCCCTGCAGTTTCAGCCAATCATATTATTTTCTTGCACAAGTAGATAGTGCTCTACTACGAGTTGCTTGTTAAAAATATGAAAAGGTAAAGTAACAGTTTCATTTTCAAAGAGTCCACCCCAAGATTCACCAAATCTTCCATGCAAATGTTCAGCAAGTTCATGGTTTAGGTCAATCATTTCATGAGCAATTTCCTTGCACTTGTCTTCTTCAAATTGGCACTTTTTAACATTTGAAGATACTTAATTGGGGTCAAGAGGTAGACTCAAGTCACCTGTATCTCAAACCATAACATCCGAGATGATTAAATATATTCTACATTAGCGAACTTCCTACGCAGATGCACCTACACATGGATTTGGCCTTAGTATAGTTTCCATACACCGTGCAGATATCATAGACATGTCGATTTTGAATGATATCATGACTAAAAATGTCATTAATTGGCCATTCGAAAAACACTTGTAGTCATGGACCATCTTAACCATGTTCAGATGTCTCTTTAACTCAAAGAAATAACCAACTATTTGATAAAATGACCCATCAATCAAGTTCGATGGAAGCGTGTGAATTGTTTACTTGCATTCTATGCCTTTTCCACAGAATCCACATGAAATGTCAAGCTTCCACAAAAGGAAAAAGAGCGATGTCAAGACTACAAAAACTGTTAATGTATTAATGCATGTCAAGCTTCCATGTTTTATTTGGTTTTACTAAAATCTGACCACAATTCTGCTGGTCAAAATGCAGCTGTAGTTATATATACTCTCCACCCTATTGTGATATCTCTTTACGTACAAGAAGGAACTCCAACTGTTTGATAAAATGTCTCATCATAATCTACCATAACTGACTTGAATCCTACCAGGTTCTTGTTTTCAAGCACCAAGAAGTCCAGGGGCTGCAAAATAGTCATAAAAATACCGTCTACTTCTTGAGTATCACCGTAATCATTGGATTTAATCACATAAAAATTTCCATCCTCTAATCAAAGAGACGTGATCCTAAAGGTACTTTTTCATACCTGGTATGCTCCCACTAGGTGAACCACAATACATGCATTGGCAAAGTCAATCAACTAGTGAGGCTCATAGAAACCAAATCCTGTCAAGAGATTTCTAGGTGCATTCTCCCCAAATTCTGCATACCCAAATAAACCGCAAAGCATATAGAAGAAAGTTGTTGTTGCTACAGAAAACAGGGATGCTTTCTTCATAGTTTGGTTTTCTGGAGGTTGAGATTTCAAAGTGTTCTGCATGATTATATGATACATTCACAATCACTTGTGCGGATTAGGTTACAGCTATAAAAGGATTGAGCATACAGATCAGTACACTGACATTTTCCATGCCTCAATTTCTATAACAAGAACAAAGTATGGATATGAAAAAGCTATGTCACCGACTCATGCTGATTCCACCAATACTTCCATAAAACTTTCCATTTTCTTAAATTTCCAAAATTTTCAAATATCACGAGTGTAGGGTATGAGAAAATATAAGATTTAGTATGTTAAGGATTACATTGCATTACATAGGATTTTGAACATCTCTAGCCTAATCCTATATAGGCCTACCGAGTAAAGTTCACATTGTTTTGTAATTTTTTTATATTTTCTTCCTTCTAGTGAGTTCTTACATGCAAAGAGTATACTGATGGAAAGGGTCTTAGACAGTAGTTCTTGGTGCAAAATTTCCCAAGATAGCACAACCATTATGTTTTACCAGGTATGGTGGAAACTTAATTTGCAATGAACTTGTAATTTTTTTTTATATTTTCTTCCTCCTAGAGAGTTCCTACATGAAAAGAGTATACTGATGGAAAGGGTCTTAGACAGTAGTGCTTGGTGCAAACTTCCCAAGATACCACAACCATTATGCTTTACCAGGTATGGTGGAAAATTAATTTGCAATGAATAAATGCACAATACAACTCACTTCAACTTCTGGCTTTTTCTGACACATCTCCTATATCATCTGTTATATTGTTGATCACATCATTACAAGCTCGTGACCATTTGTCTTGATAGTATTCATTCAAGTATGTTGAGTTGTTATAGACAGTTTGGTCCACGAGGTATGATCTATCTGATATCATACCATGTGACCACAAGAATTCTCCATTGTTGACACTTATCTCTAGGTCCAAAAGGGGATTCTGTAGCTGCAATCATGACAATGGGGTCACATAATCAGATAAAACAGAATACAGACATTGTGTAAATTTTTCTCTTCCATGCTATATATGGAAGATCAGACATACAAGAATTGCTTTCAGCTTAATTGGTGTGATGTTTGGCCTTTTATTTTCTCTCCCACAAGGGTTGCCAATAGGGTACATAGTGTCCTGCAACATTAGCATTAAAACAAGTTTAATTAGGAAATATATTTAATTTTATGTAGATGGGTTTTTATAGTTCCACATTGTTACATATCATTTTTATGGATTCACTTCTTGAAATATTTAATATTCAGAATTGTTTCTTGAATGATGCATCTCTCATGAGCATTGTTTCACAAGAACCCATGAGATTGAATTTTCAAATTGGTACTTATTATAGTAGGAGATGCTTACAAGGTTTTTAAAATATATGTAATTGAAACTAACAAGATGGATCATTAACTATGGCCTAAATTGACAAACACATTGTGAGCACCTGATGTAATGAGTATCAAGTTCTTAAGAATCACTACTCATGAGAGATGGTGTCATTGAAGGAATGAGCGGAGCATTAAATACTCTGTCCTGTTAATCCCTAAAAATGATATCTAATAATCCATTTACTAATACAAAATGTTAGCTCTGATCAGTTTATTGGAGTAAGCAATAGAGTTCCCCACATATTCTTGGACAGATCTAATCAAATACGACTTGGGCATACCTGCAAAGCTCTCTCCTGCTAAGTAAAAATCTACAACCTTAAACTCAGGGAATTTGTCCAGCCAGTTCACAAGGAAGACCAAATTGTCTTGAGCTATAACATCATAGAGGCAATTCGGGAAAAGTGATAGAGCACATGTGAACCAGATCATAACATGAACAGTAAAAACATGAAAATAAAAAACAGTTCAATCATTGCATCTTCAACCTCAACAAAGAAAATATTGGCATATTTATACACACAGATTATCCTCAAACATTAAAAGGAAAAGCACGAGAGAATACACCAAGTTTCAAACTCCTAACCTATCGATTTTAAGTTTGTTTGATCGTGGTCTCCCGTATTATGATTTCAATTCCTAAGTAAATAAATAAATCTATATTTTTCTTATCAGACATCCAGACCATATTTTGTGCATCAGCTAAATGCTCATAATCTTGATAGGAAGTGTCACATGTAGACCCTTCTAATTCAGTGAGCTCTCTATCCCATTTGAGCTCTACTTGTCTCTATCAATTCAAGAATATACCTGCTCTATCAGGAGAAATAACAGATACATCACAGTTAAGGGATGTAATATTATTGAACATGCTCACAAATATTTGGATATGAACTTGTGCACTGTTGTTTCCTGCCAAGTTAATTCACAACAATTTTTGCCTCATTCACCCTTCTGTCACCGTCAACTGTCGAGCAAAGTAACGTATCAACATAATCTCTAAATTGTAAAAGGCAAAAATGGTGGATAAAGCTTCATCAATCACCTAGCTTATACACCTCAACAGGCCACAGTGAATGCAAGAATGAAGTATCTCTGATTTGTCTAGATTTAAGGCCTCCAAGAAGAATACTTGTGAACAAAATAGATGGAATGTTGATGGAAAGTTGAAAGATAAGGTAGAGAAACAAATCATACCAGGGAAAGGTAGAATTCGAATCAGCATGGGTCAGATACTGAACAAAAACAGTAATGATTTAGGTACTTTTTCATAAATCTATACTGTGTATTGTCGGACTATCACCATTGTAGTACATGTTGTTGCTTTGTCCAGCCTTTACTTTTGTTTACCTGTTCTTTAGTTTACAATCATCTCAGTTAGTATTTGTCCAGAACAGAAGATGAAATATGGAGAAGGTGAGTATGCCCTTGATTGGAAATCACAGTCAATTTTCAAATAGACATGTATAGTTATTGTTCTCCTTTCGAATTAAATATCTGCCCATAAGTTATTTTGGTCCTGATTTGATGTACCTGGACTTGTGTGTACGCAGACGGTGAAAAATTCCCCATTAGACAAATTGTAATAGAGGTTAATATGAATCATCTTGAAGGAACATATGCTCTCATTTTCAAGAACCCACTCTACCCAAATTAGATGGTTACATATAAATGTGGTAGTCCATTGCTACTTGGTGTTAAGGTCGTTCTTTGCATTATTCACACATACTCTGTCTCAACATACTTGAAGAATCATTTATTTTGATCCAAATCGGAGAAGGGGCAATGGTTACCAATGTTATAAAGTATGCAATGATTATGTGTAGTATATGTGGATGCATCTGTGTTGTATCCGGTGTTACGTGGGGATGTGTCCCCCTTTTTCAACACGTGCAGGGATGTCACCGGGATGCGGGGATGTGGGGAAACGTTTCCCCCATGTTTCCTTTTCTGGCGACAATGGGTGAAACGCCTGGGGGCGGCTGGAGGGGACAGAAACATCCCGAGGCGTTGGGGATGGCGGGGGACGGCAGGGGCGACGGCGTCCCCAGGAACTGGGCGCCCCCAGAACTTCTTGGGGACATCCAGACATCCCCGCCGTCCCCCGCGGCGGCTGCGTTTTTTTAAAAAGAAAAACAGACTTTTAAATGACAAAAACACTCTTTTTTTTTAATTGTATATTACTAATAGCATAAAAGTAACATTTCTAATCTAACCCTAACCCTAAAAGTGCTATTTTATGTTATAAATTTACAATATGGGCTCATTTCATATTCACACCAAGCAAGAGCAAGAGCAAGAGTGAGAGCAAGAGCAAGAGCAAGAGGAAGAGCAAGAGTGAGAGCAAGGGCAAGAGGAAGAGCAAGAGCAAGAGCAAGAGCAAGAGCAAGAACAAGAGGGAGCAAGAGGTATTTATAATTTTATTTGCTTACAATACAATGAATATATGTTACTGATTAAAGTTTTTTTAAAAAATTTAGATTATATTTGCATTTGTTAGGGCTTTTTTTAGCATTTGCATCTACATTCACAATGTAATCATGCCTATGCCATATAGTTTGTAGGATTTTTAAAAATGCATATTGCATAGGGTTTGGTTATACAAACTACAATGTAAATGGTTACATTTTTTTTTTTAATTACATTTTTATTTCTAGTTTAAAATTTATATTATTTTTGTATTTTTAGGGGTTGTTTTTAGCATTTGCATCTATATTCATAATGCAATCATGCATATAGTTTGTGGGATTTAAAAAATGCATCTTGCATAGGCCACTAGGGTTTGGTTGTAAAATTTAAAATTTAAATGGCTACATTTTTTTAAATTAATTCATTACATAATCAATCAATCATATAGTTATGGTTGTTTTTAATTCATTACGGCAATCATCACCATGAGTTCTTCTACCGAGGAGGCCGAGTATGAGTATGAATCGGAGCATGAATCAAGCGGGATAGGGTTGAATAGGAAGTTGAGATAGGTGGCCGTGGAAGAGTTGGTGATGCTCTGATGGGGAGAGTGAAGAAGGGGCAAAAAATGTAGTGGCAATGCCAACTGGTAGTTCAGCTGGTAGTGCTACCAATTGCCCCTCTCAAATGTTGTCCAAATTTGCCATTGGACCATTTGATAAGAAGAAGCCATTGCAACAATTTTCCCAAATAATTGATAACCCCAAGTCTGGAGGGGGGAGCAAAGTATGGAAGTGCAACATATGTGCACTGACTTGGCATGGTAGTATCACTAGGACCAATGCACACTTGTTGCATCTTACAGGAAGGGGGTTGGCACTTGTAAGGGTCTTTCACTAGAGCAGAGAGCTGAGATGGTGAGAATCTTCAATGGAAATACCACGGACAAAGTGCCAGAAGTTCGTGGTTCTACGGCTAATACTCCATTGAGTGCTCATAGGGCTGAAAAACTTACTAATACTCTAGCTGGTTCTAGTTTTGAAGTGTCAGAAGTGGAAAGCAGAGGGAAGAGAAAGGCCGTGGGGGCAGCCCCAAATTCGATTATTGACATGTTTGATTCAAAGGCAAGGAAGAGGCGGATGATGCTATTGGGAAATTTTTCTATGCTGCTGGGATTCCATTTAATGCTTCTCGCTCTCCTTATTACAAGGAGGAAATGGCTAAGGTTGCAGCAGTACAAGTTTTGTGCCTCTGGAGACACAAAACTCGGGACAACAATCTTGGATAGAAACTATTCCAAGGTTAATGTATTGATGGAGGAGATGAAGGTGACATGGGTGTCACATGGATGCGACATTATCATGGATGGGTGGACGGATATTAGCCATTGTCCTCTCATCAATATCATTGTCTCTTGCAAAAATGGACCGTACTTCTTGAGAGAAATTGATTTTTAAGGGAAGCGAAAAGATGATGAGTTTCGGTTTGATTTTTTGAAGGATGCCATTGAGGAGGTTGGACCTTGAAATGTTGTACAGAGGTTATCACGAGATGCATCTTATGTGTGCGGCGAAGCGTGAGGCAAGCTAGTGGAGCGGGAATATAGGCATATTTATTGGACTCCATGTTGTGTGCATGCCATGAACAATGCACTGAAAGACATAGGGAAGATTCAGTGGGTTAATCAGATAGTGATGATGCCGTAGAGAGATGTGCGTATAAGTTCATATGCAATCACCACACATCATTAGCACTTTTTGAAATTTTTTCGAAGAAGGAATTTTTGAAACCAGTTGACACCCGCTTTGCATCCTATTTTATTTTGTTGGAGAGAATGTCTGAGTTGCAGGAGCCCCTACAAATTATGATTATGACATAGGATTGGACTAGGTGGCGTGAGTCCAAGACAGATCAAGGGAAAAGAGTGAAGGAAGTGGTGTTGCGGGAAACATTTTGGGTTGATATGAAATACATCATATCAATTATAGCTCCAGTTTTTAGTGTCATCAAATATGGGGATTCTAACAGCCCCAATCTTGGTGAGATCTACGAGTGCATTGATAGAATGCTTGGGCAAATGAAGGCAGCTATTCGGGTGAGGACCCCACTTTGGAGTTCTATAATGAACATATACGACCCATTATTCAAATGGAGATGGGAGAAGTTGAACACTCCTCTTCATATGGTCAGTGTATGCACTAAATCCCAAATGGTATGTGGAGAGGCTAGGCGAGTTGTCCCATTGGATGATGTTGAGGTGAAGAAGGGCCTTATGAAGGCTTTTAAAAAATGTACACTCCACAAGAGGCTTCACGGATCGAATGGAGTGGCTTGACTTCACCGAACTCGATGGGTACAAAACATCGTGCAAAGACAGGCAGACGAGGTAACATTAGCATAGGAGAAACCAGGTGAGTTGGTGGCGGCGTATGGACTTCCGGATTGCTGCGACCACTTGCCACTCGCCTCCTTTCCCGGTTTCTAGCTCCTCCGCCTCTGAGAGGAACCGGTCTACGTATGGTTGGATACACTCTGTTAAGAGGAATAGGCTTACCTCTGCGAGAGCGAGAAGCTTGTAGGCTGTACACAGTGCTTTGCATCTTATAGATCGCAAGACACCTGAGTACAAACAGTCCATCATTATGGTGGGATGTAGATCCCGAGGAGCCGAGGCAGGTTGAAGAGGACAACACTGTGCAACGAGGATTGATTGGGCTTACCTTTGAGGACGAGGATGCTAGTACCGGCGAAGGAGGAGTTCATGGATATTGCTTGAGATGGAGATTCGATTTTTAGGTGATACTTGTAGTTGTCCTCTTTTTTGTAATATTGACAATAGACAATTGTTGGTGTATTTGGCTATGAGATTAATGATATGAATATCACTATTGTCACTTCATCAATCGTGATTCGTAATTTAGAATGGTTTTACTTTTTTATTTTATAATATACTTGAAGTTGATATTATAGTATTAAGGAATGTATTTGATCATGATGTTTATGAGTTCAAGTTTCACCTTATTTAAATCTCAAATGGTTTTATTTCAGCTTATTTATATAATTTAGTGACTATATCTTTTTATTTTAAATATTTATATATTTTTTAATCAGCCGTCCCCTCGCCGTCCCCAAAATTTAGAATTTTTTTGCCGTCCCGAAAACCCCGTCTCGCCGTCCCACCGTCCCGTAACACTTTGGTTGTATCCTTTCTAAGTTGAACTATATGTCAAATAACATAATAACCGTTGAGTGGTTTGGAAGTGTTACGGGATGTACTCTTCAATTGGGATGCTTAACCTAACAGACCAATTTACCACAAACTTCCATTTCCATTCTTGTTGACTCAGAATTCTAATGCATATTTCCATTTTCCATGTTTTAAAACAACAACAACATAACTTATCAATAATTCTCGACAATGACGCTAGCAACGTGGAGCAGCTTCTATGTGAGTACATAGTGGCCCGGTGCCAAGTACAAACACCGGTAGAGCCTCTTAAAATGTACCCCCACACTTGAAGCTTGTCCATATAAATAATTCTCTTCTTAATTCAAATGTATTTGAAATTTCACATAGAACAGGGTAGTATTACCCATCTTTGAGCAATAACATCAATATCCATCCAATCACATTGTCTTACCTCCTTGAGTAGATGTCAAACATGCTACAGTACAGGGAAGAATATTGAAATCACACCAATTCATATCAAGTTCCTTAATGCTTCTTGATTGTATATTACATAGCAACTCTTGACTGTTACAGCGAACTCTCACTCTCTTCTTATTGACTGTCCTATCTATTTCTTGCTATATCCCCCTAATCATCCATCTATGGAAGATGATAAACCTTGGAGAGGCAAATATTCGTGTTCTAAATTAGCATATAGTTGAGATTTTCACTCAACTTCTCACAAAGGTGTAGGAGACTGTTTCTCCATTATTAGATGCAAGTTACAACTATATTTTGACTTTCTAGATTACTCATAAGCTAAAACTACGTAGCACATATCCTCTAACACCTCATTACCTTTTCCACTTGCTTAAAACTTAAGTTTCAGAAGTGTTTTTCTTCCATATCAGTCTTTTATCATTTTATGAAATAGAAAGATTGGCCAAACTACTGAAGACTTTTACAAATTTTCTTTTCCTCAAATTTTCCACACATTGGGAACTGTCACCGCTTTGTCATTGGAAAAAGAGGATCGATGGTGAGAAGAATTGGCCATGCTTCCAAAACAATATTGAGTTTATGCAAGAGTTGTGCCACTAATGAAGATAACTTGGAGTGAAAAGGCACTCTTACACAAGATACATTGGAGGAAATAATATTCTATAATTATTAAAGTTGGTATTTGTTCCAAATTTTCGGAGAAGCCCATGTCATTTCTTAATAATACATAGTCAAAGGGTTCATGATTCTAGTGATTGGCCAATTTTTTGAGGTAATTTGTGACAAGATACCTTGCTTGCATTGAAGGGTCCAAAACAAGCTATGAGTAAGGAATTTGATTCATATACCATGGGTCAAAACACAACTGACAGTTAAAGAGCTGCTGATAAATTGGGAACATTAAGAATACTGGATGTGACTGAGCTACAATGGATATTCTCTTTGTGTTGGAATGTACAAGATCTT
Source organism: Taxus wallichiana var. yunnanensis (assembly GCA_018340775.1). Taxonomy (NCBI): domain Eukaryota; kingdom Viridiplantae; phylum Streptophyta; class Pinopsida; order Cupressales; family Taxaceae; genus Taxus; species Taxus wallichiana. Next base: position 507,704,307 of record CM031243.1, on the reverse strand, counting down.
AAACAATTTGCTATCTGTTTAAACATAGGCATTTTAAAAACTACAATTTACAGATCCATGTGGAAAATGTAGGATGTTGAGATCTGTATGTCAGCAATTTGTGACAAAGTTAATAGAAACATGAATTGGAATTCTTTATAAAATTGCAATAACCCTTAAAATAAACTTGTTTTTTAAATTGATAGACAATAATACTCTAATTACTACATTGTTAACTTTATAATGAATGGGTGTCTGATTTAACGTAGAACAAGTTAGAGCATTCATTTGCAATTTTCTTAAAATGACTCAAATTCATCCTGTTTGATTTGTATCAAGCTCTTTTATGGATATGTATCACATATAGAATGTTCATTTATGTGTTACATATGGATCTTGACTAGCTGTGTTTACATAGCTTTTATACTTAATGTCTTTTTCTTTTTCAAGTTACATCTGTTGAATTTTCCTCGAATTTATGGAATTTGATTGGGTGGCCTTATCATTCTATGGATAAATGTGGGGTTATTTTTATTTTCTTCTTTTAAGAAACACTACGTCAATATTGTTAATGAAGTGTGAACAAGTGACAATAGTTGAATCCTTCCATAACTGTCATCAAAATTTTGTTAGCCTTGTCATACACTTTGAGACATCCTGCATATCAGGACACATAATTTGAAAGTGTATATTTTGGTTAGCACTCATCGATTGTCTGTATACTAATCTGTTTTTACTTGTCTTCCTCTTTTGATGTTATAGCTGTAAAGGTTTTTATAATGATTCAAACTGCTACTTTATTTTTTATGGGAGAATTTCTCAGTGATTCTATTGTCATCAGAAACGTGAAGAGTTTAAGTCGGTTAGTAAGAAGATAAATGACGGAAGGCTGTCAATTGAATAACATTTCCTTTGTGAAATATGTACACTAACAATCTTTCTCATGAATTTTGATTGCAGTGCCCAAATGGTCATACATTATGTCATGCATGTAAATCCAGGGTCAACAATCGGTGTCCAACCTGTAGGTATGACCTTGGTAATATCAGATGCTTGGCTCTTGAAAAGGTGGCAGCATCTTTAGAGCTTCCTTGCACAATCTCCTTGCTCTATTCTTTGGTCTATGTGCTGGGCATATGGTTCATCATTGTTCATTATATTTCTTTTATTTGCAGGTATTCAATTGTTTTGAGCAACACTTTTGTCTTCATTTTGAAGCATTTCAATTGGGCACAACCCCTATTTATATAGCCTTTCATTTCATGGGAGATGATAATGATGCCTCGAAGCATTAGCGGCATCCACGAAATTTCGGGACAATCATGATGGATTAATTATACAAAGAAATATGGCACTTTTTTTCTCAGGTAGTGACAGAAGAATTGAAGCTTAGATTGACAGGACGCATATGGAAAGAGCAATGATCTTTTTCAACTTCTCCTGACCAGGACAAGCAAGTCACATGCCCCATTTGATGAACTTCTCCTGACCAGGACAAGTTAGTCACATGTTCCATTTGATTTGTCTTCTCCCTCTTGCTACTAAATCTTAATGTAAAGTATTAGACCCCTTTAAAAAGCACTCTTATTGCAAATCATCCACAGATAGAAAATAACTTTTGATGAAGATCCTGGAAGTTGACTGCAACACGACTATGTGTATTTTCTCCGTGTACTAACTTTTATAATTATCCAACATTATTAACTTTTAAGCATTTTTTTGGGATGCCAATTATGAAAACGTGTAAGTGCAATTCATCATTATTAAAAAGGAGAAGAGATCTAGATGGTGGTGACCTTGTGGGAAATAGCAAACCCAAAATAAAAATATTAGAAAGCTGATAAACAAACATTATTTATTGGTGATTTGAATAAGGTTTGACTTATAAATCTCCCCGAACCCTACACTAGAAGACTACTCCCAAACAAATCCACGTTGGCGTAATATTGCTCCTTTTGGAGTGACCACTAGTTTTAAACTCCATGCGAGGGATGGTGTGATCTTCTTATTTTGTTTTATTCTTGTATTGAATAAAACAATTACCGTGATTTGCATTGAATGTAATTTAATTGGTAGTCCTTTAGGAGATTTTCACTTTTTTCTTTGGTGGAATTTAGCAACATTTAATTTCATGCTTAGTAAACCCAACTTTTAGATAGCACCACCTGCATAGGATTTTTGGCTTATATTTGAAGTGGACTCCATTATCGAAGACCAAAAACATGCATGGATTGGATTTTTTGTTTTGTTGGATAGCTTGTGTTATAAAAAAATGGAATGATCTATTTTTTCATTCTTAATAGAAATGGATAAAGAGAATAGCAAGGGATTTTAATTTTACATTGGGCATTGATAATATTAGAGAGGATATTTTCTCTTATAGTAGAATTTGCTAAAGTCTAGCTTTTCTCTTTTGTGGGCTCTTTATTTAAGAATAGACCCATATTATTATTATGGATGACTATTATTGTGGTCGGTATGGCTATTGGAAAGATTATTGGGGAAATAACTCCACGGTTTAGAAGAACCTAAGACATTGGTCGGGTTTTCGAGCTAATTTGCTTGAATCTTCTCCATTGCTATTGTTTATAAGTTATAGGCAACTATAACTTCTAAATTGCTATAATAATTTGATAATTAAAAGGAAGTGTTGTTTTCTCGGGTTGATATAAAGAAAATCTTGCAATGAGAAATAGGTCGATTTACGTAGTTGTTTGGCTAGCATTCATTCAATCAATTACTAAAAATGTGTCTTTTTACACCATGTGTATAAACATGAATGAGAAAACCCGGAGGAGATTTACCATATGGGTAAAACATAGAATATATTATTCTTCTTTAAATTATTTGTATAAAATAGTATTATATCAATATTAGTGAATGTCATTACATAAACCCAACAATAATGTTTTGATATCATAACCTTATTATAAAGTATTAAATCGATTATCACTAGCGATCGTATGTGAAGTGTACGATGAAAATGCCGAAGGGGATGGAGCAAAAATTGAAAAAAATGAGGAAGCGAAATAGAGGGAAAGGATGAGTGGTTATCAAGAAGGGGTTCGATGGAGGGGTAGGACATTGTGTTGCAATGTATCGTCTCTATCTTACAAGTATTATTCACGACAGTGCAATATGCGTTTAAATATGATAAACTAAAAAATTGGAGAAATTTGAAAAGGTTCCATGTTTGAGACCCAACTGAAATGCATGTATCACACATTTTCCATAGGTCAAATTGTAAGACCCTAATAATATCGGTTATCTGTGTTCCTTTTTCTTGAGAGCGTAATTTATACTTAAAAGAGGTAAAATAAATATTAGGAAGAATCCAACAGGTTTCAAGTTTGAAACCCAACTGAAATGCTTGTTTCTTGGAGCACTTTATAGCCACCCTTTATAATACTAAGCTTGAGTAAGTGCAAGGAAATAGATGAAGTGTGAACAATCATTGATAATTGAGTCAACATTATGCGTGCGAGTGTAATTTGCACTTAAAGGTGACAAAATAAGAAATGGAAAATATCAGTACATTCCATGTTTAAAACCCAATTGAAATGTTTGTTTCGTGGCCTCAATACGTGGAGCACAATCCATTATTTCTAGAATCATGGAAAGCTTTTTATTCCAAAAATAATAGGCATAGCTACTTTCTTAATGGTCGAGGTCTTAGGTTTGAGGGCTTCCAAGACACCGAAGCAATAAAACACCCCTAAAAGTGTATTTTTCATAAATGGAAGCAAAAATGTTGCATGTAGCGATTTACATGGATTAGTATAATGTACTTCCTTGTGAGAAAGCCGATCTCTAGAACACACACAAATGGTAAATAAAAAAATGCATTAAGGTTTATTTTTAAATAAAAGATAGATCTCTTAGAGAATGGTTTATTGTTGGAATACTCGATCCGAAAATGATCAAGTTTTTATTTACCTGATCTTGGAACCTTGTAGGCTTATCAAATTACCGTTTAATTTTTACCCCATTAAAATCAACTTAAAATAATGCAATAAGTATGACACTTTGTAAAAAGGTTGATTACGAGTTCGACAATTGCCTACGTCTCCGAGTTCTTTCGAACCTTTCCACTAGTCAAAACTTGTAAGTTACAATAGTACTTTCACAAGAAAACCTAATGGAAACTATTAAAAACCTACTTAGAAGAATATCTTGACCTTGAATGACAAGGGTGAAAAATAGCATTGGTTCTTCCCCTTTCTGGCATATTCGGCAAGCTCTATGGCACCACTCCACCATTGTAAATCCTCGACTCTTGATCGGCATTCCGGGCGCTTCCGTAATGCCCTATGGCACTCCAGTTGATATTCCAGATTCACAATAATTTGGTGTGGCACCATGGGCCGACTAGGTAGTATTAAAAAACTCCTAGTCACATTAATTTTAATTTACTATTGCCTAAAAATAATAGGTCAATAATAATTAAAATAATAATGCCTAAATAAATTAGGACTTCACACAACTATGCCATTGACATAATATCTAATTGAGCTTCCCGATTGTGTTAGTGTGTCCATTACAAAGAAATGGGTTCCCTATTTATACTAAAATAGGGCCCTTAAAATAATGTATTAAAAATTATCTTAAGGCTAATATTAGCCTCCCGTAGCATTTAGATGGGATTATATCCCATAGTGGGCGGATTGCACTTAGGAAGGGATAAATTCCCTTAGGGCGGATATGGTTAAGTGGGTTAATCCCACATTTGGTGGCTTTTTTGTTACTAAGGTATTTAATACCTTAGCCTCCCCTCTCCTCTCACATGGAAACATCCACGCACGGGCCTTTGCCCCCACCACCGCTTCACCACCACATGGTATTTGGCATGTATGTTTGGTTGGTGGATTATGTGGGTAAGTGGAGGTTGCTTTAAGTTTAATGCGCCCATTGTGTGGGCCAAGCGGTTAGCAATATAAACATGCCACTACTTGGCAAGTTGGAGGTTAAATGAATTAATATAGACCCCATGCAATATAGATGGTCCCAATCAATGTGGATAGCTCGCCGAGCTAAAATATAACTCGGTCCTTGCATGACTCGACTAATAGCTTGATGTCATCCTTGGTAGGAAAATCGATCGCATTTGATTCATGGTGGCAAGCCACATGGTGGCTTGTGGACCCACCACATCGGCAATAATACCATAGTCCACACTGGCGATCTGCTCCCCTCCATTAAAAACATTGAGCCTCTTGTCACAACCACCAACTTTTACGCTTGTCGAAGACCAGAGGTCGAAAACCAACAAACGAATCCCTTTGCATTTTCACCACGTGTCACAGTGCCTTTGGTCCAATATTGACTGTTGACCAGAGTTGACTTTCTTGTTGATGAAATTTGACCGGACATAACTAGAGCTCCCGATGTCTGTTTTTCGCATTCTCATAGTTATCGAAATCTCTCAAAAATATCTTATGCATTGACATAATTTAGGGATGTTTAGGGAACTTTTGATATAAAAAATGATCCCCTGATCACACCTCCCCACTGAGAAAGGCTTTTGTCCCAAAAAGCTTATATTAGAACATTTTTCCATCCCGTCTTGAATCTGGAAACTCTGTTGCCACCTCGAAAGTGCTACTTATAGTAGACCCTTTGGTCTCTTCCTCTGCAACCTTCTCACTTCGACAACTTTTCTTTGATCATGGAACCTATGGGTTATGGGCCCACTACGCTTCCATTGCGCCACTCGATCTCAAAGAAGACCTCCACGCCTTCGTTATATGGTGCTAAGTTTCGAATGAAACCTCAATGCTCCTATTGTGTGGTGTTAAGCTTCCAGATATCTGACAACAAGGATCTTCTTTTACTACATAACACAACTCCTAACTCGAGTTGATTACTGCGAATCCAAACGGTGTGAAGGAACTCCATGTTACATAGAGCTATGATTGATCCGATGTCGATGATGGACAATGACTTGTCCCTTTTCAGACCTCAATGTCTTTGTTGCGCAGTTTTAAGTCTCTTGCACACATCAATGCCTCCGTTGTGCAGTGTTAAGTCTCTTTCAGACCTCAATGCATCCGCTACATGATGCTAAGTCTGATTATCAGCTACCATTCGTATGTTTGGTCACAATGCCTTGACACCGAATGACTTTCTGAGCTGATCCTTTGAGAGCTCCTCTTGTTGACATACAATATCAGGTACCATTCTGCTAGATGTCCATGACAGCTTCTCCACGAGATGAAGTTTCGACCGATGTCAATGCAAACAATGATTCAGCTACCATTCTGCTACACGGTCTCAATGCCTCTACACAGAATGAAATTTTGAGTTGACACTTGTGAACTCTACTATCTGCACAAATGGAAGATCAAATATCCAAACTCATAGATATGAGTATCCAACTATAATGGTCACTCAAACATTTGATTAGGAGATAGGTTCCCTTAAAAGGGTCTTTATACAACTTTCAAATACAAGTGTAAGGAAATTATATCCTAATACATCATGTAAAACTAGTTGTAAAAATGCTCCATTTTTGGAGTCTTGTACAATAAGCTTAGTTACCAATTTTATAGGAAAATAATTTTGCATGGTAAACCTATCGCGAAATCTCTCCTACTTGGTGGCTTATGTACTTGGTCTTCTCCACTGCATCGCAATGTGGATTGACTTCATTTTCCTCCACCTGCTAGACTAATAACTCAACAAGGAAAATAAACTGCATCTTATGGTGTTAGAAAAATCACCAAAATAATTTCCCTTTGGGGGTCTTACTAATGCAATTATAACAAAGTACAAACATTTCCCAGAATGGGTCTTTAACTAATGTATGGTTAAATGTATACAAACATTTCCCTCAAAAGTTTAATGGTTTTATTATAATAAGAGAAATAAATAATGCTCGGAAAAACCAATACAATAGCTAAACAAAGTCAACTTTATTTGCACCTTAGATTTCTTACCAAATTTAGAATCCTCGGTGTCTATATAGGATACCTCAATAGGTGTCATGTGGATCCCTGGGATCTCGCTCCTCTGCATACAGATCCTCATGGTCTGCTGGAATGTACATGACCTCAGTGTCAGGATTTGGATGATCTGCAAGGACATATGAGCTCGACTCTGCATTAGGATCTGCATGATCCCTAGTACATATGAATCAAAAGGCTCATTGTCTTCTCCTTGTGCAAGATGAACAACATGACCCATCAAAAACCTGATCCTCCAGCTATTCCAAATACGAAGATCCACTTTGCTCATGTCATCATTCATATAACCTTGATGAGTAGTTAGGTAGAATTTTCCCAATACCATTTCATCCATCTCCAGATGTTGAGAGTGATATTGTAGGAAACATGTCTCCCACCATGAAGCTCGAATGCGATAAGCGGTAGACACTCCATGTAGAGTACCATCTTCTATACCAACTATCTTGGTATGAGGAAGTGGTGTCGTGGGAAGTCCTAGTCGGTGCACCACATCGATAGTTACGTACCCTACTCTGATAGTCCAATCGAAAATAAGGGTGACTAATTGTCCTTATCAACCACTTTGAAATCCACTTTGCCTCAAGGCACTCGCGTGTCGCATGAGTATGATGTTTGGACATTCCATTGGTGCTCCTCGTGCCAATGGTGCCACTGACTGGCTAGTGTTGGGTCCTGCAATAGCCTTGCCCTTCCTCTGCATCCACTTAGGCCTCCTCTCTGGGTATAAATCCCAACATCGCTCGGTATCGTGCCCTTTTGCACAATGACGACACATGACCGAGTCTAGTGAAGGTTGCGTCTCAAGCAAAGTGGTGGTTTGAAGATGACTAGCTTCAGCCCCCTTCCCAAGTGGAGCATCTAAGTTTCTTTGCAAATCTGCGATGCGTTGTTGTTGCTTATGACGATGCTCTCGAATAGTAGCAGTGGGTTTGTAACTCCATGATCTGGCGATCATGTTTTCTATGATGAGTGATCATCACTCAAACCATGGTGCCCAATAAGGCAAGCATAACTAGAAACTGGAAGAAGAGGTATAGATCCATTTCGTAAAACTAGCTCTGAGACCAACTTGATCCAAAAATGATTAATTTTTTATTTACCTGATCTCAGACCCTTATAGGCTTATCAAATTAAAGTTTAATTTTTATCCCGTTAAAATCAACTTAAAATAATGCAATAAGTATGACACTTTGTAAAAAGGTTGATTACGAGTTCGACAATTGCCTACGTCTTCGGGTTCTTTCAAACCATTCCACTAGTCAAAACTTGTAAGTTACAATAGTACTTTCACAAGAAAACCTAATGGAAATTATTAAGAACCTGCTTAGAAGAATATCCAAACCTTCAAATGACAAGGGTGAAAAATAACACCTAACTTCCCCTTTCCTGGCGTATTCGGAAAGCTCTATGGCACCAACTCCATTGTTCGGAATCCTCTCGATTCTCGATCGGCATTCCAGACGCTTCGTAATGCCCTATGGCACTCCGGTTGATATTCCAGGATTCACAATAATTTGGTGTGGCACCATGGGCTGACTAGGTAGTATTAAAAACTCCTAGTCACAATAATTTTAATTTACTATTGCCTAAAAATAATAGGTCAATAATAATTAAAATAATAATGCCTAAATAAATTAGGACTTCACACAACTATGTCATTGACATAATATCTAACTCTCCTCTTGGCTCGATCTCCGCCTTTCGAGCTCTAGGAATGAGCTTCCCAATTGTGTCAGTGTGTCCATTACAAAAAAATAGGTTCCCTACTTATACTAAAATAGGGCCCTTAAAATAATGTATTAAAAATTATCTTAAGTCTAATATTAGCCTCCCCGTAGCATTTAGATGGGATTATATCCCATAGTGGGCGGATTGCACTTAGGAAGGGATAAAATCCCTTAGGGGTGGATATGGTTAAGTGGGTTAATCCCACATTTGGCGATTTTGTTGTTACTAAGGTATTTAATACCTTAGCCTCCCCTCTTCTCTCACGTGGAAACATCCACACATGGGCCTTTTCCCCACCACCGCTTCACCGCCACATGGTCTTTGACATGTATGTTTGGTTGGCGGATTATGTGGGTAAGTGGAGGTTGCTTTAAGTTTAATGCGCCCATTGTGTGGGCCAAGAAGTTAGCAATATAAACATGCCACTACGTGGCGAATTGGAGGTTAAATGGGTTAATGTAGACCTAATGCAATATAGATGGTCCCGATCAATGTGGATAGCTCACCGAGCTAAAATATAATGTAAAAAATGAGCTTTTGAAAGGGTCACTTGGGGTATAAGGAAATTCCATTGGTATGTTTAAAATTTAGGGCCAAACAAGATCTTTCTTAGGTGTTTCATCTTAGTAATGCAACTCTATAATAGTTGGAATTTTTGTAGAAAAGTTTCCCTTGAGTTTTGTTGTGGACGACATGGGTATGGGTTTGTTTGAGGCAACAAAGGAGTTTTCACACCATCAGATATAATAGTTGTGGCATCCCCTCCAATGAGGCAGTGTATAAAGACATGGATGCCTAAATGAGCACTAATTATATGCAATGAGATAGTGTCCAACTAAGCTATTTACCTCTGTCACCAGCATCATACTAGTATGTGTCCAAAATGTGGAAAACGACATTGGAATAGTAAGTAATTTTAGTAAGAGTGAATGATCCACCTAATCAAGTTATCTAAATTCCTAAAGGCTGATGCGGTATCATCTAATTTGGGGATCGTGGGATTAGCATAAAAAGGTATGGATCACTCTTCCTCTCGCTTCAAACTAAACATTTCATCATTTATTTGTTTAGTATTGGATTTTAGTATGTTGTATATTAAAATAGAAATGCAACTTAGAATGAATGATATGGCTTTTACCTTTCCCAAAAATATTTTTCTTTAAACTTTTTAAAAAAGGCCTTGGAACCATGCACATGGAGCGCCATGTTGAATCTGTTAATGGAAAACAAAACCTCAAACAAGATTAATGTCAACCCAAGATACAATGAAGATTTTTTAACCAAGATGACTAACTCGATTAGATGCCTTAATGAGGTGAGATTTGATACCCTTTTAACACTTCAGTCACTTTTGGTGACGTTCCCACTTTATGAAATTGTGATTGGTTTTGGCTTACAATTGTCGTATCGATTTGGTGTAACTAGAAAACACCTTCATCTACCTCTAGCACTCCTATGCGAGAATTGAAACCAACTCTTAGTTTCATAAAAATAATTTCATAAGTTAGAGTTTCAAGTGGATGTTGGAGTCACTTTGGTCATCGTACAACATAAGTGTTCGATGTGTTTATGATAATTGGTCTCAAGTCACCTTCTTAAATTGAACCTTGTTTGTAAAAATCAAATTCCGTTGAATCCGACAGTTATTTGTTTATAGGCGAATAGGTAGGAATCGATGGAATTTATGTTTGAACGTAAAATGAGTGGTTTTGGAAACCATATTGTAAGCACTTTAGTTGATTTGGTCAGTTTTCACACACGCAACTTAAGATAGAAAATATTTCTTAGGATCCCATCGGTTCTATAAATTACTTGTGAACCCCTTTTTATAGTGTTACAGTGTGTGTAGAGTATTATTTAATCAATTACTTTGTATGAAAGGATTTTGCAATTTAAAGTGTTCTTTCTCTCCTCCCTCTCTCTCTATCTCTTAATATAAATATGAAATTGTGGTTGGTCTTGGAAACATGAATGGATTAAAATGCAAATGAGTTTTAAATAATATGAAAATGGGTATGAATTGAGAAATGGTCAAAATATTGTGAATAGCAAAAGAAAATGTTTTACAGTTTCTCTCTCTTCCCTACTCTCTCTCTTGAAAAAAATAATGAATGTGTGAGGAAATTATCTCTCCTCTCTCTCCTTATCTCTACCTCTCTTTGTACTTTGTTTGAAATTACTTGAAATGATGAATGTCTTGTTTGTGCTTGAGTGTAAGGGTTTTCCATACTCATTCCTAGGACTGAACACAACGTTGGTTATAGGTACCTAAGCAAAAAGGAGTAGTAAAAATGACACTTGTGTCTTTTATTAGCATGTTATTTGAAGGCAATGTAATTGTTTAGAATATTTCAATGATATTTTTATGAATAGGATGTATTATTTTCATTATTTCCATGATGAAAATGATAGTGTTGCATATTGGGAAAATGTCTTTATGTCGTTTACGTAGTTGTACTTTTTCCTATTTAACGAATGTTACTCTTGGTGGTAATGGTGTATATTATATTAAGTAAATGAAGTTGATTGTATCATGTTGATTTGGAAAACGATGTCAAAGAACCCTTCTTTTAGTGTCAAAATAAATATAGGAGGATGAAATTGGAACCTTATCATTTAAAATGTTTAGTTTCGTCGTAATTGTGATATGATTATGCCAGTAAAATTGTTAGCAAGTAATTTAAAATGATGTGGTTTTACCTATCTGCTAGTGTTGCAATGACCTAGTAAATCACTTAATATTCAAATAAAATTATCAACTTACATGTGTGTGTGTGTGTGTGTGTGTGTGTGTGTGTGTGTGTGTGTGTGTGTGTGTGTGTGTGTGTGTGTGTGTGTGTGTGTGTGTGTGTTTTCATATTGATAGGAAAGTAACCAAACAAACATATAGCTCAAAATATTTACCCGTGTTGAATGTAATGACCCTCTCTAGTAAGCTCCAAGTTAGGCTAGCTCCAAACATCCTTCATAGTCTTAGAGACTTAGAGGTATTGTATGTGTTTGTGTATTCCTCCCTAGAAACCTAGTTGAGAGCATTCACATAGGTATGAAAGTGTGTAAGATTCCTTAGTGCGAGGCATAACATCGTTTTAATGGCATACAAGATGACATGTTGAGCTTGAAATCTCATGGTTGTTTTTAGAGACTAAATAACATTAAAATTGGAATGTAATGAACAGTGGGTGGGACCACAAAGATAGTTAGGTTGTGCATTAATTCCCTATTAATTTTTAATTGTAAAGGAAAATTTGTAACTTTCCCTCGTTTGGGAACATACCCTTTGGATGTTGATCTAATCATTTCAAGGGTCATGGAGATTTCTTGCAACATATTAAAATATTTCTTATGATGTGAAGGTGGATGTGAATTGATCCATGCGAGAACAAGTGAATAAGAAAACATAGTTTCCCATTTAAGAATCAAACCTAAAATGTGTATATGATAGGATATTTTAAATTAACTATCGAGTGATATATTTTATTTGCAGTCAAATAAATGAACCAAAGCTAATGGAACCCTTTATAAGATAAATGTTAAACAAAAGTGAGAAAATGTATTCTTGGGATACCTCGAGTGGCACGAATTCCTTGCAAGACATGGACACTTGATTACTCTTAATTTGACTTGTGGTAGGGTGTAGAAACCCTCGAGTAGAAATGAATGTAATACATCAAGTGACCTCTTATGATGCTAATGAACAAAGGAACTATGATGTGTTGCCACCAATGATTATAAATATTACCTTAGAAGGATTTTGAAACGCATAAAATTTTATAACTTTTGTATTTGAACTCCCTTTGTCCCTCTAGATAATTGTGACCCTTAGTAGCAGATTACCATGTGCTCTCTCGTAGGGTGTAGTTCCCCCATCAATGATTGCTGCTAAAGTTAATAGATCATGGAGCCTCTCTTAAGGGTATTGGTGAAAGAAACGCTGATGCATTTTACTAAACGATTTAAATAGTTCCTTGGAAGAAATTTGAAAAGCATATAGTTTTGGTTTGTCATGTAATATGCGTTTAATACTTGATGGTCTAAGAGAAATGAAATGAGTAGTTAGGTGCATGGTCACCACTCCTTGTAGTCATGAATACCTAAGTGTAAATTACGTATCATTTTAATTTTAATTTTAATTGTTTAAAAAATATCAATAGTGAGACCAAAGTACGTTGTAAGTGTAAAGAGTACAAGAGTTAACAAGATTTTGGGGTTAGGAATAACGTCATGCTTGAAGTCCTTATAACTCAACTAGACACTTTCATGTTGTTAAAAATAAATATGAATTGCCCTTAGTGAGTGTTGATGCGTAATCAAAGCACCCCTGAATGTTTGCGAACTCGATGGGTTGAGATCATTAGTCCGATTGCATAACATGGAGTTTCTCCCAAAGTGTGGGAATTTGCGATCGGAGAGCTCTCCTGATGAAGGCCGGTTCCTATTCCTCCTTCGGTACACACATACAATTTGCGGAGAGGATCTACTCTAAACTCTACTCTAACTTGCCAGGAGACAAAGTTAAGAAGATGTAAGAAATTAAACCTATAACTAACCAAGGTGATGCACCAAAGGAATGTTGAACACCTTTCTAATTAAACAAAAACCATTAAAAATAATACAACCACCATGCACAAATAACTTTGGGTTGCAATGAAAGATCAAGAGGATGCAATGAACATAAGGGAGGGTTGAAAATCATCCACATACTTGTATTAGGGGAGGAGGAGCCAGTCATCGTGAATTGGCCAATGACCGTGACAAGTTCATTAATTTATTAGTTAATAGTAGAATATTCAGATCCCTAAACTTGCATGAATTTTTTTTAATAAATAGAAATAAAATGGCCTTTTTTTTGTAATTAAATATTAGACAATATAAAGTGTACATTTTATTATAGCAAGAAGAAACATAATATTAAAAAGACAATAAATGATGCAAGTACTGATACATCTATGTATTCAACATGTCTAGACATAAAAAAATTCAATCTATATTTTAAAATGAGTAGTGGAGATAACTGTCATTATTACAAACATTTTTTTAAGTTTGAATATATTTTTAAACTTAAAAAGGTCATGTCATTTACAATCATACACACTTTCATCCACAAAATTAAAAGACTTCATTGTCAAGTCATATCCACATTGCCCCTTCTTTCCATCCCATCTACAAGCATTAATGATAAACCTGCAAAAAGAATACAAATTTGTAAGGCTCAAGAAACACTATGCATTTATTGAAGGGTGGAATTCAAACAAATATATCTCACCTAAAAATTCACCATGGCCATTAGATTTATCATCTCATCACTCTCAATCCACACTAACCAAATTCAACCAATCACAAACAAGCACATGGATCAAGCACCCAATGCAGGTTCAACAACATCTATAAATACATTTCATTGTTCAACAATCAAATTTCACAATTTTTCCTTTGTCAAATTGGAGCATCGACCCAAACTTGTTTGGCAGTTCTCAGTTCTGGTAAGAGTTTGAAAATATTCCAATATTATAATTACATTATTTGCATTCTCAGCTCAAGTCATTTTCCATTTGTAGGAAATTAACTTTGAATATATATAGATATTCTAGTTTAGTTACTCTACACAGAAAACCTGCAAATAAAATATTTATATGAAACATGCATAAAATAGTTTCTTCATTTTTATTTTATAGTTCAGTTTCAGAAAACCTGCAAATAATATTATTCTTCCCAAGCAGCTGAAAAGGCAAAATACGTGCAATTAAAAATAAGGTAAATATAATATAAACAACTACCAGCAACATGATATTCATTAGCTAGTTCAGTATTACATACAAGTATATAATAAGAAATATATTCTCATTAATGTTGTGTGTATACAAACTCAAATCGAGTTAATCTTTTTTTTTGCGTAACTTATTTGCAGGAATTTTGTGTGCATGGAAACCTGTTTTAGAAAGTGCAATTCAAAAAGACTATTTTATGCATGTTTCATATATATATCTTATTTACAGATTTTATGCGCCTGAACTAGAATATCTATATTTATTCAGTGTCATTTTCCTATATACATATATGCATACTACAGTTTCCAATACACGCAAAAACCTGCACATAAGAAGGTGAATGAATATATAAATCTATATAATTTGAGTTCATATACACACTGCAAATGACAATAGTTGTATTTATAACTGTATATAAAACTGAAGTAGATAATGAATATCTTGTTGCTGGTAATTATTCATATTATAATTAATTTCATTTTAGTTGTTGGTGACCACGTCACATACATTTTCAATTTAGTATTCAATTTAAATGTTGTTACATTTAATATAAAAACTAATTATATACCTATAACATCTTGCATTCGAAATCAGTGACCGTGCTTTGGTTGTTCATATTGTTTCAAAATGCACTGATATTATTCCTTGTGTTTTTAAGGTGTTATTTGCTAACATGAGGAGAAAACGATCACTCAAGAGAGTCCGCCCTGCTTGCGCCAAAACAAGGGGAGTCATATTTCCACCAAGTGAACCAGACGAAGACGAGGTTGGCAACAATGGACCACAACTACAAGCCGCAAATCAGAAATCATGGAGGGGCATAGATGTCAATACGTGGAGATTGGGATGAGACTAGCATGAATAATGCCATCAAAGAAGTCGAAGATTATGGTTCCTCAACACATGGTGCTGCAAGAAAGTGGGGCATACCTCCAAGCACACTTACTTCATGGTTGTTGGGGATAACCACTAAGAAAACAAAGGGACCACCCACAATTCTTACTAAAGAAGAAGAACTTGAGTTGGTGCAATGGTGTCATGAAATGGCTGATATGGGTCATGGGTTAGAAATCTCACAACTTAAAGCATATGTGGCACAAATATGCGAATCTAGATCCACCCCATTCACAGATGGTATCCCTGGAAACTCATGGTGGGCAGGTTTTAAAAGAAGGCACCCAAATTTAATTTTGAGGACAGCAGAAGGCCTTGATAGAGATAGGGCAGTAAGTCTAAGACCATCTATTGTTAATTCTTTCTATCTGAATTTGTCCTCTGTTTACAAATCTAACATGTATGAGCCGAGAAAAATATGGAATTGTGATGAAACTGGATTACAAGCTGGAAAAAATTGTGGTATGAGAGTACTTGCTAGAAGAGGAAGTAGAAGTGTCCCATACATAATCCCAAAAAGCAGAGAATGGATAACCATATTATGTTGTGTCAATCTTTGACAAAGCATCTGGTTTCTATCTTTTCAAGGAAGAAACAATTGCAGAATTACATAGCAGTTGTGAGCTGGTGCTTGCATGGCACAACCTCATGCATGGATGAGAAATGGTTTCATCATTTTGCAGCATGTGTGCCTGGTGGTGTGTCTCCAAATAACAGACATTTATTGATTTTTGATGGTCACGGTTCTCATGTGGCTCTAGGAACAATTCAAGAGGCGCGAAGTTTGGGGATAGATTTACTTACTTTACCAGCACATACTTCTCACAAACTACAACCTCTAGATGTCAGTGTCTTTGCTCCATTCAAAAGTTACTTCAAAGAGGAAAGGCGTAAATGGCTATTTGAGAAACATGGGATAGATGTCAACAGGGCAGAATTAGCTACATTGGGGAGTAGGGCTTTCCAAAAGGCTCTTTCCCTGAAAATATTAAAGCAGGTTTCAAGAGGACAGGTATATGGCCTCTTAATCCACATGCCTTGGATGAGGACATGGCACCTAGCAAAACATTTGACACATCTAGTCGAGATGAATCACATGCAGCAGAAAATATATTAAGGCTAGCTAGAGATAATTTAGAGGTGTCAAGTAGTGAGTTGTGTAGTGAAGATGTTGAGATTGTACTCAACACACAAACAAGTAAAGAATGTGATGCTGAACATAATGAACAAAACACAAATGAATCTGTTCAACAACAAACTTCAACTCAGAGTGGAGGGAGTCAATTCAATGAGTCGCTAGCATTGCCTACCCAAGTTAGTTGTCCTGATTGGATGAAAGAAGTTGCTCTTAATCTTGGTGTCAATTTGAACAACATTGAAGAAGACACCTTATGTACTCCCTCACAACCATCAGTACTTCATGAGTCAGATGTGGTCCACTACTTTGTCAACACTCTAGATGAGGAACACATTGATGCAGCAGAGTTAGAGGAAGCAGATATTAGAGCAGAAAATGGGGACAAAACATTCGAGGAAAACAGAGGACAAAGTTCCATTTCTAAATTTTTGAAACTTCCAATGGAAAGGGTGAAGGATTCATCAAGGTCAAATTGTAATGATGGAATACGATTAAGTAGAGAATCTCAACTCATCACTACTGATCAATATATGGAGCTGCTCATGGAAAAAGAGAAGCGAAAGAAAGAAATTGAAGAGTTAAAGCAAAGAAAAAGGGTACAGATGCAAGAGAAGAAGGCAGAGAGAATTGCCGGAAGGGAACGAAAAGAACAAGAGAAGATTGAAAAGGAAATTAGAAGGCAAGAAAAAGAGATGAAGAAAGAGCAAGAAAGGATCCAAAGAGACCAAGAAAGGAAGGAGAAAGAGTTTGAGAAGGCAAGAAGGGAGTTGGGAAGGCAAAGGAGACTTAGTACTCCACAAAATCCTTTGCCTGAAGAACACCCATTATTGAGGGAATTAATTTCCATGCATTGTCCCCAGTTGTTGTCAGTGCATAATGTTCAACCTGGGGTAAGTGGTTCCAATCCATTCTCAACACTACCTGTGCAAGAAACCAACATTGGAACTCAACCACTTACATACAACACATCAACTTCAAGCATGGCTACAGATTCACCCCCACCATTTCCTGGTTTTTGGAAGTAGGTGCCATATATACTATACAAACTTTTTGGAGGCTTATTAGGGCCATTCGAATAGTATATAACATGATATATATATATATATACATATATATATATATATATATATATATATATATGATAACTTTGTGGGCCAAATATATTTCTAATCGATGTAAGGCCATGGCTATTTTTGATTTATGTATTCCCAGCCACATATGATATCAGAAGTAATAGATGATCTAAATATGTTTTGATATGTACAATTGCTTGAAATATGTAATGAAAAATAGCTTAGTTTCATATTGTCTGTAAAACAACTGTGTTTTGTATATTTCTCTAAAATAAAATTGTAATATCTTTCATTTTTCAAGAAAATGATGCAATACAATTGATGATATTTGATCAAAATCCAACACAACAATCATGTTATGTTCCTATCATTGCCTTAGTGAGGGCAGTATCCTCACCAGAGTTGTCAGTATCATTTAGGGAGGTACCAGCAAGGACATTCGTTCGTCCAAAACCCTACAAAAGAAAAATTAGGATGCAAAAGCACAATTTATATTTCGATGGGTAAAAAAATTATGGGCAACAAAAATTTTCCTGTGACATTTATTGTGTTCAAAAACACAATTCACCTGTCAGTTGAGGGTGAGTTGTGGACAGGAGAAACTGTGGCTTTTTGCATTCCATCATGGGTTCGTTCTGCCTGAATTGCCATTACAGGTGTTGCAGTGCTATGAAGTATTGTGGTGGTCATCGTGCATATGCTTGTGCTTTTGGTATTATTCAGTTGCTGACACATTTTTTAACGTCTTTCACATCTCATTCTCATTCTGCAACTCCTGCCGAGTCTTTGCAGACCTGAATTTTTTTTTTGTAAACTGCTATAGGTGGCTTAAGTAATATAAAATAGTTTTTTCCTGTTCTCAGAAGAAAGATTGTATGGTAACTGCACAGAACATGCGGGTTGAAACTATTGTTGTGTCTGTCATTTAGCTATAAAAATATGATACTTTAGTGCTATTACGTACTCACACAGTCGCACTACAGAAAATATAAAATCTTCTAACTGAAAAGAGTTATTAAAAATCCAGTACCTTTATAGAGAGCGCAATCAAGATGAAAATATTGACTGCAAGGTTGACAAGCAATGCTACTGTGAGAGAGGATTCAAGAAGCAACTGTAAAATATACCCAGCTTGTACAGACTCAATGCCTTCCTCTGATGTTGCCCCATCTAAAAGAACCTTATTTAATGCCAAATTAATTCTCCATGCAACTCCACAAAGGCTGATTGCTTAATATGAAGCAATAACAAGGCCATAACTCCTGCCCATCTGAGTATATTGCAGTGTGTCTTATAATTCTTCACAAAACTGCCTGCTCAAACCAAGACATAAAAATATTTCAAAAATAAGGAAAGTAAATGCAAGAAGATTGAGATGCTTTGCCAGACTGTTTTGAGGATCCAGATTGTACTTAACGTTTGCAAAGGATTTGCACATAATTATCTGAAGAATTCCAGTATTGATAATCAAATTAATTCATTTTTGAGGCTTTTTCTGTCTCTCAAATTAAACTTCGTATCAGTTTTATCTTCATTACGGGTTTTGAGGAATTACTGTTAAGATTGAATTACCAATTAAATGGCAGACAATTTAGGAAACATGGCACTTTCAGGAGACATTACTTGAGCAACTTGGATCAGCTCCAATGGCGACTACCGCTTCAGACCCGATTATTTGCATCTTTGTTGATGACAGTAATCTTCAGTCCCTGCCCCGTATTTGATGAATTAAGCTCAAAAACTATCAATAAGCTCCAAAGAATGTCGGCTTGCCTGCCCCACGCTTGCCTTCCCCACAACGGGAAAGCTCCATGCTTGCCTGCCCCACAACTGTAAAAAAGTTAAAATGAAAAGCTCCGCTAGCACAGGAGACACTGCCCACGCTGTTGTAGAGAAAAACACGACCAGACCAAGGAAACGGGTAAGCCACGACCAGACCAAGGAAACGGGTAAAAAAGCCACCATTGCTACGTACCTAATAAACTTGTTTCAGGCTGAAGCTGCTCACGTCGCGGACAGGCCACCGCCACAATGGAGGTTCATTCTTTCCCACGCCACCGCCTCTGGTTGTTGGAGTTACGGGCACACAGGGGGACATTAATTAAAGTAGATAGGATTTAATAGGGCATTCAATGGCGGAGGCGTTCCTAACAGCTGGCACTGTCATTCTTAATGGGAGGTATAAATGCACTCCATATGCCAGAAAGAATTTCGAAAAAATCCAAAAGTTTTCAACAATAAACCAAGTTTGGACATTTTTAATGCATGATGTTATGAATAAATTAGTTTTTATATTTACTGTAATAACATTAAAATTGAATAGTATAACATAGATTTTCTATCGATCATTGGATGACACTATCTCGATGGATAGTGTATACTTTTTTAACATGCAATTTTAATATCTTGTAAAAATTGGTTTAGAAAATATATGTAGAGTGGTCGCTCTACGTTGAAACGAAATTTGTAAGTCGAAAACATGTTGAAGTATAAAAGGGTGTTTTTAAAAAATTGAAATTCAATATATATGTGTGTGAAAAATGACGCCAAACTTCAATTCACGATGACTGGCTCCTCTCCCCTATTGTCCACGTATTTCGTACAATACATCACAATGGCCAAGAGGCACAAACTTGCATTACAACTTTAATGGAAGGTTTTAACTCCACAATTCCACTAACGGACCCGGAGGAGAAGGGAGGGTGTGAAAAAATTGTCCAACCTCTAAAAATTGCCCCTTCTTACAATATATAGGAAGAATGAGAGAAAAAAAGAGAAGAATCCGAATTCTAGCTTCAACCACCCAAAAAATGCATTCATTGCTCTTCAAAAGTTATGGGTTCCATGACAAAACCCATACCTCCATGTACCATGCCTTGTTGGGAAAGAAGGAAGCCCATACCTTCATTATGGTGGTAGGTGAGAACCCTAGGAAACCCTAAAAATGGTGAACTGTAATTTTACATTTTGAAGAACTTAGTCTCACCCAAATTAAGATAACCAGTTGTAGTTGCGTAGAGGAGACTATAAGATTTCCAAAAATTCCTCTCTTGCTCAAATCTAAGCTTCCAGTCGAAAGTTATGGCCATTTGAAGCTCGGGTCGTCATTCTGCAACTATGGCCTTAGAGTTCCGAAAGTCTAAAACCCAAAAGTCTAAAATTTCAGACTTTCGGGTTTCGGGGTTTCGGAAGTTGAGGTGTGATTTTTTTGTTTTTTCTTCCGAAAATCTGAAGTCTGAAACCCCAAAGTTCAAGTCCAAAATTTCGACTTTTGGGGTTTTAGGTTTCGACATTAAGTTTTTTCCCGTGCATGCTTCTCAAAAACCCCAAAACCTTGAAACTTTAAATTTTTTGACATTCGGACCTCGAGATTTTGGACTTTACCGCTTCATTTATGGAAAAATTCTCGAGGTTCTCAAAACCTTGAAATTCTAATTTTCGAGTTTGAGATTTCGGACTTTGGCACTTCATTTCTAGCACAATTCTCAAGGTTCTCAAAATTCTAAATTGTCAAACTTTAGGATTTCATACTTTGTCGCTTCATTTATGGCATGATTCCCGAGGTTCTCAAAACCCTGAAAGTCTAAATTTTTAGACTTTGAGACTTTGAGATTTCAGACTTTGTGCTCCATTTTTCACTTTAAGTGTTAAAACCCCAAAACCTAAAATTTTTGAAATTTCAAACTTTCGGGGTTTCGGGTTTCGGACATTTCTTGCCCCTTTTTTCCCTGTGTTTCTCTAAAATGCTGAAAATGCAAAGTCTAAAAACTCCGAGGCTTTCTCCATTCTTCTTCCTCTTGAGCTCTTATATCCTTTGTTGTTCCCTTAGCCACCTTCGCCATTGTAACAACATTTCCATTGCAGCTGAGCTCGACTGAACTAGATCTTCGAACAGAGATGTGATCTCTCATGGCCAAATGATCCCATTCAATTTCTCTTGTGCAAGGTCATGTTTGATCAATTTTTCCCAAGGGGAAAAATTGGATAACGATAATGCTTTGATGATATTAAATGAAATGTAGGGATGATGTGCTAGAATGTGTGATAATTTAGCTTAAAGCGTATCTCACTAGATGTGTGATTAAAATGCTCGTATGAGTAATGATGTAGCATAGATCTTATATCATTAAATATATGAAAATTATGATGTTATAAAACATGATGATGTAGCGAAAGCGTATATCGTGAGATGTATGGAAAAAATTCTAGAAAACATGATGATGTAGCACAAATCATATATCACAAAATATAGGAATAGGTGTAGTGCCCACTTCCCTTCGACACCTTTTATTATTGATTATGATATTGTTGACTATATTATGGACATTATTGTAACTTTTGATTTAGCATGATGTTAGATGTTAGAGCATGGACTATTGTTGACTTTGATTCATATATGATGCATGTGGATTACTAGAGACATTTTATATTGATGTTGATATGCTGATTGACATGGTTATATTTATGGATGTTGTTCAGACATGTGATATTTTGATATATTGAGTAGACCTAGAAAATTGAATTAAATTTGATGATCATATGGTTATTGATGAAATTGCAAATGATATTGTTGTTTGCCTTGATGATGTTTTGATTCATATATATATATATATATATATATATATATATATATATATATATAGAGAGAGAGAGAGAGAGAGAGAGAGAGAGAGAGAGAATTTTGGAGTTATAATGTATATTTGTTTTGGATGATTTGATGCGGCCACGAGGCCGAAGGAGGTATTTGTGTTTTGCAAGTAAACATGTCACAACAAACATCGGGGGATTGGAGACCAACCACATTGGAATTCTAGATGAATTCAACAAGGGTCACCATGGCAACATGTATTTGTTTGTGTGTGTTTGATTGTTGTTAGGGATTCCCATGGGGGATCACCTTCGAATGTGACCAAGGGATTTTGTGTATTATTTTATTTGGTTCCCTTGTTTAATTTTAGTATGTGTTTATTTAGTGATATATATATATATATATATATATATATATCCTTTATTATTTATTAATTGTGTCTAGATTTTGTGAGTAATCATGTTGTTGAGTTAATTAATTAAAATGGGTAAAAAAGAATGTATTTATTAGAGTTGATGGCTCTTGGATTAAGTGTTGTAAGTAATGTGTAAGAGATGTGTAAGTAAATTTGAGTGTGAAACACTCCACCTTCCTTTGAAATTTGGATATGTCCTTAGAGGCTAATTTTGGAGGCTTGTGGGACAAGTTAAACTTGTCCCACACCTCTTAAATTTGTATACCAACCTTACCTATGGTTGGGGAGTTAAAATTAGGCTTCATGATGTATTTTTGGAAGACAAGTTGTAAGCTTTTATTGCACTTTCTTACATGTTTTTAATTTCAGTCCTTATGGGGTGTGGGCTTGGATTGTGTGTGTAAGTAAAACTGTCATTTTATTCACCCACTTATTTATTGTGCCTTGGAGATTGAAGTTGACTTGTGAGGTGGAGTTGAGGATGTGTGATGTGGCATCCTACATGGAGCCACCTCATCCTCCTCTCTCCCTCTTCTATTTATTCAAATTCTTTGGCTTGTTTTGGGGTTACTTCATTTGGTTTTGAGCTCTTGTAATTTTGGAGAGAGTTAGAGATTGTTGAGTGCTTGTGGATTGCTAGAGCTTTTGGACTGTTTGGATTGGAAAACCTTGTTGTTGAACTTTGGATTAAGCTCTACCATGGAGAGGTAGGAGCTTGGCTCTTTAAAATGTTCTTCTTTTATTTATGCATATGTAAATGTTTGAATGTTTTGGTATGTTTGTTGGCTAGTTTGGTAGATGGCCTAGGTATGGTGTAGGAGAAGACTATGGGGATCTCTTGTGGGGAGGCATAAGATTTTTGGGGAGGTATAAGTGTTATTGTGGAGGGAGTTTGGGATTGGGTTCCACCTTGTAAAATAAATAGCTTGCATTTATTTACTTGTTATGGGGTGCCATAAGAGTGTGGGGAGGTATAAGGGGTACTTGGGGGAGGCATAAGAGCATGTAGGGGATTTGAGATGATATATATATTGGTGGGTTTTTTTAAGGTGGACACCCATTTCCCCATTGGGAGGTATAAGCAGCTTCCCCATAGGTCTTGCTCCTTTGGCTTGTGCATGATGAAGCCTAGTATTGTTTGTTGTTTTCCGTGGTTGTAAACTACAATATATGTTTGGACTGTGTTCCATTGTGAAAAATGGTTTTTGTGTTGTGGAAGTCTATTGTTGCCATGAGTTGAAATCCATTTCTTATTGCAATATGGTTAAGGCTCGGGGGCCAATGAGGAGGATGGCTTCTCCTCTTCATTGGAATTCTTGGTTGGGTGGAGAGCATTGCCTCTCCCCTTGTTTGTTGTGATCAAATTGAAAAATGGTGGATCTTCTTGTTGTTGTTTTGGAGCTGAGAATGAAGACAGATTTGGCAGTCCCTTTGAGGTTTCCTTGTTGTATAAAATTCCCCACTTGAAGTGGATGACATTGTAATATTATTTGTGATGAAAAGTTGCTCTATTTTTAGAAATGGAATCTACATTTGAATATGAAAGATATATTTTTAATTTTTTCTGTGAAAAGAAAAGAGAAAGAAATGTATTCTGTAAGTTGTATTTGATGAATGAAAAAAAGTAAGTTGTAAAAGAATTATTTGAGTTCAATAGAAGTTGTATTACTTTCCACAAATGGTGTTGTTCTCATTTGAAATCTATGTGTGAAATATATTGTGAAATATCTATTTGGAAATTGGAAAAATATGTATGAAGGAATATTACATTTCTCTGTTTCATTTGAAATGCATGATTTTGGAAAATAGAACTGCATTCTTGTTTTCATGTTTTGATTGAAGGAAAATGGAATATAATGTAAATTAGATGGGAATGAACTTAAATATTAAAGTATGATAAATGAAAATAGATCTATTCAAGTTTAAGTATGATTTCTATTTTGATTCACTATTAAAAACTGCGAGATATTTATCAAAAAATGTACAGAGCACCCTGCAACTATGGAAAAAAAAATGAAATATTAAATTGAACTTAGTATGTTAAAAATGCATCCCAAATAGATTATATTGCAGAAGAAATTTTTATAAAACTTTAATAATCAAGCTCAGACAAAAACACAGATGTTTTTGTTGTCAAAAGGGGAAATTCATTTTGAAACTAAATCAATCTTTTTATCCTTGAAATTCACTTTAAATTTTGTTCAAGTGCATACTCCATGCTTGTTAGGTGTGTTGAAGAAGAAATAATGGCGGATTTGAATTTTTTTGTAATTTAAAAGTTTAGTTCACACTTCTATAATAGAAAAGAAGTTTTTTTTATAAAATCACCCTTCTAATTTTATCAAAAATAAAATTTTAAGCTTGCTGTGCAAAGAGGAGGTTGAGACCTTTCCAAAAAGTCCTCATTTTCTCAAATCCGAGCTTCCAGTCGAAATTTATGGCCATATGAAGTTTTTACTTCGTTTTGGTTCAAAAAAAAACTAACTGTCAAATTTAATATAATAAAATATTGCTAGGCGGACCCGCGGGACGAAATTTTCCTTTTGCACTTTTTTCCCAAAAAACGCAAAAGACATGAAGTCTCTCGCCGCTCCGTTGCCCTGAACCTTCTTTTTGCGGAAAAATAATCTAAGTTTGAAAACTAAATTTGGAAAAAAATTCTCCGCGGCCCTACATCCCCGCCCTTCGTTTTGGGAAAAAAACTTCCGTGGGCACACGGGCTTGTGTCCTCAAACCTACCCTTTTTGAAAAATTGGCAAAAATTTCTAAGTCCCTCCATCGGCCCGCCATCCCCCGCGTGTCACTGTTGGTCGACACGTGGCTTTTTAGGCTTCGGCCGAGGCACGAATGTTTTAAACCTTTAAACCTTTCTTTCTATAATAGAAAATTTTCCTAAGTCTCCCCGATGGCCCGCCTTTCCACGAGTCACTGTGGGTGTGACACGTGGCTTCTTTTTGGCATTAGCAGAGCCACGGGTTGTCTTTAACCCTTAACGTTTTTTTTTTTTAAAATTCAAATTTTTCTAAGTTTCCCCAACGGTTCGTTTTCCCCACACGCATCCCGGGCTTGATACGTGGCGTCTTTGGGAGTTAGGCGGAGGTATGGATCTTTTAAACCCTTAATGCTTTTTCAACAAAAAGCTAAAAATCCCAAGTGCCTCCGGTGACCCACCCTTCCGCATTAACTTAAAATTTTGGAAATGTGTCCTTGCGGACCTTAAGTTTTATTTTCTCTTTAAGGCGTGAAGCCCCGCACTTGCAGGCGTGCGGGGTAAATTGCACCTTTTTCCTAAAAAGGGAAAAGTGCTAAGTTTCTCCCCCACTCCGCCGATCCACGATCTCCTCTGGGAAAATTTTATTCCACAGGCTCGCACTCATGAAAAATTTCTTCCCCAGGCCTGCCTTTGGGAAAATTTTCACCCCAAGGCCCGTCGGCCCGTAACTCGAGAAATATGAGGAGTTAGGAGGACTTCTTTATATCATTGGAAAGGGAAGAAATTTCCTTTCTAATGGAAATGTTTTCAGAAATTTTTAAGTACATTAAATATGAGAAAAATCAGGTTGAATCATTTAAGTCAGTATGAGAGTGGGTAAGTGAGGAATTACCCTTTTAATTTAAATGATTATCCTACCCCATGTATTTAGACCTTGTGAACTGTTTAGACCTAGTGGAATTAAATATCTTGGATATTTAATTGTTTTGGGCACCTTTAACCCTCTAAGAAATTTAATTAAGAAATATTCAACTTTAGTGTTAATTTAATTATTTATTAAATTAACACCTAAGGAAAATTGAACTATGTTTGGATTCAATTCACTCATTAATTTTGTAATGTGGTTTTTAATATTTGTTATAATGGGAAAATTTATTTGTTAAATTTAATTGTCCTTGAAACATTGGTTGTGAACACTTTAAAAAAATTATTCCATAATTTTTCTAATTAAACCTAGGTTATTCTTGGGTCTCGAGTGGGATTTTTTAGCGGGTGTTACAATAGGATTCTAGAAAGCATGAAAATGTAACACAAAGTGTATATCACTATTTAAATGAATATGAAAGCTATAAAGGGGTGATGATTTGTCGTGAAAGTGTATATCATGATATGTGTGAAAAGGTGATGGTTAGGAATGTCACATGATATGATTAAAATATTTATTGATCGATTGTTTGAGTTTGATGAGGTCCATTTAATATGGATATCCTCAAGATCAAGTATGGAATGTGGGACTATAGTGCATCATTGGGTAGTGTGCACAACGCATATAAGTGGATGAGTAAAATGGATAGTAGATGGGGTGATGAGAAAAATGTCACGGTCTATGATGTGTATAGCATATAATGTGTAATGTGATATGGGTAGTGTTTAAGTGTAATATTGTAGTGTGTAATGCAAGATGTGTAGATTGAATTAAAAGTATGATAATGTAGTGTGTAGAATGTGTACGATGTATAGGTGTATAAAGTAAAAAGTGTGGATGATGCATAATAGGTGGAAGATTGTATATGTAGAAAAGTGTATGATGTGATATGTTTATTCAACGGTGCGGTGTGTGACGTTCATGTGTATAATATGTTGTCAACAGGTAAAGTGTGAACCATAGCACAAGAGTTTGTCATAGGTTAATTAAGATTCAAGCGTGTATGAATATAAATATGCTAAAATTGAGGTCCTAAATGATGTGAATATAAGACATGTGTCAATTCTAGGTGGATATAATGTAATGCCTCCCAAGTGTGTGTAGGATTAAGAGCATAATCATGTAATGTCATCTAGGAGGTTTTGGTATCATGGTCAAAGCTAAACGGGAAGCATGATAGACCTAGGAAGCAATTGTGTCGGGTTGATCATGTAATGAGCCATTGAGGCATAGGTTGTACATACCCATAGCATATTCCTCATCATTAAAAGGAGGCAATGGAAACCCATGTGCATACCAATGAGTGAGATTAGGTGAATAGCCGAGGAATGAGTCATTACAAATGAAAACATGACCAAATGGAATGGGGAATGATATATCGGTATGATCGAGGTCTAATATTCCTCCTATGTAATTAAGACAAGACTACCCTAATGTGAGTGGAGAAGAGAAAGGATTATTTGTAAGGTATATTGTGATATGGAAGACACGTAGACCATAAACATAATTGATAGTGATGAATCCATAATATAGATGAGGATCATGAGTTGGAGGATAAAGGTCGTCAAAAGAAAAACCTAGCCGAGTCAGACCATCATGTGAACATATGGTGACATCATAAGTAGGATCAAATGGAATATGCTCCTAATAAAAATCATTCATGACAAGTGTGCATGTGAAAGGAGTTCATCTTGATAGATGTGGTATATGAAAAGGTGGAGTAGCTAGAGTGACGTACGATGAGGGAAAGACCCCGATAAATAATCATAGTATTAGTAGAAGTATGGGAGGTATAGATGTATTTGGTATGGAATCTAACATGCAAATGGAAACTTAAAATGGAAGTAAATGATTCGGGGTATCCATGGGTTGCGGTTCATTAATATCATCAATTATCGGAGTAGGAAGTGTAGTATTTGGATCATGGTCACAATTTTGTATGGATAATGATCCACAAAAACAATATACTCGATATCCTCATGTAGGAATTTAACACGTGATGTACTCTAGAGGGAACCATCTGCATGGCATGAAGCCGGGGCCTACTAAGCAAATATTTGTATGAAACATGGAATTTGATGACAAAGAAAACTATGCTAAGTATTTTTGGTCCAAATATAAAAGGTAGATTAATGTGACCTAAGCATGGATGAGCGAGCCTTCATATCCATGAAGAAAAAGACTTGATGGATTAACATTAGCATCGAAAGAACAATATTTTTAAGGAATGACATAGGACGAGATTGAGTTCAAATCCATTATCAATTAAAATATTCTTGATACCCATGTTGTAAATCTAAATCATGGTGTGCAATGTTGGGTCATTGTCAAAAATAGTAATATCAAGATGAGGATTAGCCGGGAAAGAAGTATGATAAGATAAGTCATCTAAAAATGTTTGATAGATGAATCTAGATGCATATTAGAAAGAATACAAGTGGTGGCTTGGATATTTTTGACCCTTTCTCTTAATTAAGGATTGATAAGAAAAAATTCATTAATGGAGATACTCATGATGATAAGATTCTAGAAAGATGAGAAATAAAAGAATGAGGATCCTAAGAGTGCAAAGATCAAGTTCGGGTTCACCAAAATGATTAAGATAAAATGTAAATACACACAAGCCTAATTTTTATGCAAGATTGCAATAAAAGGAATATATAATGAAAATATAAAATTATACCCAAGTAACTAAGAAATAAATAATGAAACCCTAATTTCTAAGAGAGTGTAAGAAGCCTTAGTTGGTTCACAGTGAATTCTATCTTTGGGTGAAGCTCGACAATATGAACAAGGAGGAAACAACATTACAAAAATCCCTAGAAATTGCGGATATGGAGAGATTCGCTGGAGTGGGGCACCTGGAGAGGAATAGCAGGGGGCACTGTGGGCGCCTATACTTTTACGGGCACCTTAGTCTGCGGAAATGCTCGAAACCTCCTTGAAGGTATCACAATGTATTCACCTTTAGTCAACCTTGGTCACTCGAGGTCACACCAAGATCATCAAGGTTGTTGGAAACGTGCACATAAAGAATAGACTGTAAAAACCTCAAATAGACATTAAATCCTAAAAATAAATATGAAAAATGAGGGGTCGATTGAATTGTCCTGTCACAATGGTGAACTTATGACTAAGTGTTGCACTACATCTCAAACCCAATGTAGTTTTTGTGTGTGTGCATGGAATTTTTCCCTTGGTTTCTCTTGTGTGTGTCGCACTTAGATAGCGGGCTAGTAGCTGGATGTAGAATGTAGTAAATGTGTGCATGGAATAGAATGAACTTCCCTCCTATGAAGTGTGATGAAAAAAACTATCACTTGTGTCCCTTGTGATGGAGCTAGATGGATGCAATGGAGCTCTTAAATTCTTTGATGGATGCAACTTTAGGTGGTGATAGATAGTGCTTAGTGCTTGGTCCCTTATTATGATCACATAACTTTATATTTATATTATTCCTTCACTTGAATTTCATAATTAACCCTCAAAAGGAAGACTACCAAAAATGTAAGATTCTCAAATGGCTAGAAAGGACCCAAAAAGTGAGAGTAAAGTGTAAAGATGATAGGGATGCCTAGAGGGGATGAGGGTGCCTATTGTTAGTGTCACATGACCGGGCATCTTTGGTGTCCAAGATTACAAATTTCAAAGAGTAAAAAGAAATACTGAGAAAGTAAGGGTGAAGGAATGAAAGTAGCAACAAAAATAATATAAAGTTGGCTAAAGACATGGGTTAATTAATAATTTTCTTACTTACAAATTATATTAATAGTAGTATGCAATCATGACTAGATATTTACCCAAATTACGTGATTGTGTGTCTACAATAGATAGAAGGGACCAATATATATATATATGTATGTATGTATGTATGGGACCATTATATTCATAGGGAACCAATAGAGATGGAGGGGAACAATAGATACGTAGATGAATGATTGATTCAATGGTTGGGTTGGGTTGGGATGAGATGGGGTTAGGACGGGATGGGATGGATTGGGCTATTGTTGGGATGGAGTTGGCCTCTCTTTACAAGGAGGTTTCTCAATAGGTATTTATACTAGTGGGGAATTTCCCTTGACTAGTTTGAACAAGTGTATTTTTAGCCTTAATTCCTAAACATAAATTCTAACTATTACATTAAACAACGTTTATGACACCTATCTTAATATCCTTACTTCCTAACCCACATGTGACTCCACCGCTTGTTTTTCTTCTTTACATGCTTTAATCATCTATCATTGGAGTTAGTACATTTATCTCATCTACTTTTTCATGTGCTTCAATTCATAAGTCCTTATCTTTTTTACTTTTGATGCCCCAAGTTTTTTTCCATGCACTCTTCTTTCTCCTCCACCAAATTTGTGTCGAATATAGCTTCTTACTTTATTTTACTTTTCCCATATTTTTACATAGTTCCTTACCAAAATCCTCATGCACTCATTTCCTACCTTTTCTAAAATTCTCATGTGCATCCCTCCAAAATTCCCATGTGCTTACAAAGAATAATATAATAAAGAACAAGTCCCAAATGTGGAACTTGACCTTGGATCAATGTTATGTGGTTTTTCCCATCTAATATGTGTTAATGTGTCAAATTTATACATGACGATTATAAATATACTATTTCCATTTATGGTTAACCCTTAAAATATTACAAAATTTAGTTACTTGAATCTCATACACTAATTATTACTCTTCCTCTATAGTACATTTCTATGGATGATTTACATACATGCGTGGTTTGTGAGAGAAGAAATATATTTGACACTATTCATCTTGTTTCACCTTTAGTTTAAAAATTTCTATGTTAATACCATCCCTTTATAGTTACCACTCATCTTAACATGAAATGGTTAATGAATAACAACAAGATAACATTGTTGATTATTACTTAGATAAAACTAAAGATTTTATTGAGATTACTCAAAACTATTTCCAAAATTTTAATTTAAATATGAGTTATGAAGATGAGTCTATGTTTCCTTGTTTATTTGTATCCAATAGCCTCGCGCATTATCAGCTCAAATTATTATGAGTGATATTCTTACTACTCATATGCACAATCAAACAATCCTACTACACCTTTAAGTTCCCCGATAACAATGATGATCATCTAAAATCGGTAGTAAGTAACCCTTATCATATGAAACATGGCGTTCTTTGCCTATACCTAATTTTAGTTCCATTGTTATACCACTACATTTAGTCATATAATTTTAGATGATCATCATTGTTATCTCAAAGGTGTAGTGGAACATTTGATTGATTGTGTGTGTGTGTGTGTGTGTGTGTGTGTGTGTGTGTGTGTGTGTGTGTGTGTGTGTGTGTGTGTGTGTGTGTGTGAGAATAATGTTGATCATTTTCAAGCTCTATTCAACAAAATCAATATGCCCCATCTTTCTCTACTAAGAAGCTCTCTCAATAGAGTGGCAAGTCCTTATGTGAATGTGACTATATATATTGGAATAAAGTTGATCATTTTCAAGCTCTATTCAACAACATCAATATACTATTGTGAATGGTAACATCACCATATTTCCTAAAAATCCATGCGATTAAAATCACATTCATTAGATATAGCATAATCAATTCGCATGCTTGATACTTTTAAAAAAAAAACTTTATATTCATGTCTAGATACATGAAAAATTATTAGCTTAAAACTATGAACATGTTTATATATATTAGCAATTGTTTCTAAATATGTTAAGTACATTCGAGATCTTGAGAAGGTACTCAATTTACTCGATCTGAAAGTGCACTACCGCATCATAGAAATCACACAACCCATCATGCATGTATGCATAATATGCATCCTAGTTCAAAAAATAGAAGTAGAAAAATAGCATGTTATATTAAGTTGCATCACTAGTCACCCAACACAACCAATACAAACTATGTATCGCCCAATCATAAAACATGAGTTTGAATCATAGTTAAATGTATAATAATTGTTGAAATAATTGTAATTGCTTCTATGTCAATAGAAAATTTGTTATCTTAACTATGGTGTTTTTATATAATACTTAACCCTTTTCAATTGTTTGAAGATGGTTTATACAACTTTTTGTCCTAGCTATGGGTATGTTTATATAATACTAACAATTAT
This sequence comes from Taxus wallichiana var. yunnanensis, assembly GCA_018340775.1. Lineage (NCBI taxonomy): Eukaryota > Viridiplantae > Streptophyta > Pinopsida > Cupressales > Taxaceae > Taxus > Taxus wallichiana. Next base: position 507,672,012 of record CM031243.1, on the reverse strand, counting down.
TTTTAAAGATGCAAAAAACATAATATATTATCTATATTCTACGAGAATAATTGTTTCTTCTCAAAAATTCTCTATACCAAAATTGTTACATAGCCAAGAATATGATTATATAAGTTCTTGAGAATAATTTATATAACAATGGTTTTTAAATAATACTAACAATGGTTTTTAAATATGCTAAAAACAAAATATATCATTTGTATTGTACGAGAATAATTGTTTCTTCTTAAAAATCTCTATACCAAAATTGTTAACTTGACTATGGATATGTTTATATAATAATAACAATAAAGTGTTATCTTAGCTAAGTAAAAAAGCATGATGGTGCCTACACAAATTGTTACATTGGTTATGGATCATCCTTGCAAATAGGCATCATCATCAATGCAATAAACCATAAGGAAAAATGTAATACAGAATATTTTTAAAAGAACATGCATACTATAATTTCTTTATGAAATTGGGAAAGAAAACAAATGGAAATCTATGAATCGCCATCCACGAAATTATCAAAACTTTCAGGGAACGCGCGAACGAAGTTTTTAAACTTCTCAGCCTCCTTTTCTGCATTGAATGATTCATGGCTCCACATCGCATTGTTCTCCTCTAGTTTGAATCGTAAATTCATATCAAACACTAATGCTTGGATGAAAATATAACCGGTCTGTTTTGCAAGTGTCTGTCCTTCCACGATAACGTTCTGCAAATTTTCTCCAAATTGCTTTGTGTCATTGCCGAAATTTTCGAGTTCAAGACCGAGTCGCTCTAGATCTTTCTTTCCTGTCGTTGCTGCGAGCTCTTTACATTTTTGTCCGAGCTCGCAACCGAGCCGATGATAACTATTTATCAACTTATAAAAATAAAAAGATCTCAGACCCATTTTCGCTTCGCTAATCCAGATTGGAGTATTTCTACCAGTCTTAGGATTTGGAAATTTATAGGGAAAACTATTTCCATGCTTTATTTTCTCAGAATTTTCTTAGGATTTACTTCTATAATTACCAACAATAAAAATTAAACAATTATTAATTATTAATTGTAATGATTCAAATAATGAATACTTTGGGATAACTTAAGAATAGGCATGCAGAATGACTATTTTTAATTAGAACAGATGAACAGCACAACAAGAAACGCTGAAAACCAAACTCATAAATGCTGGTATTATTTTGATATCCTCACAAGATAACAGCCATTTACAGAAAAACCAAATACAGCTTATAAGAAATACTTAGAACAGACTTACAAGACTTAAAAGCTTTTAGAGGACTCCAAAGACAACTCTTCTTATCTTCTGCTATTTCTGCGGTGTATTGAATGAGATGAGAGCATCCCAATTTATAGGATTTTCCCAAGGCTTTTCACCGAGAAACGGGAAGACCTGAAGACGGGAAACCGGTGACTCCGGTAAACAAAAGATTCCCACCAAGGAACCGACCAAACCGGACAATGAGAACATGCCTCTCATTAAAGCACCTTTAAGAAGGTGGTAGGGTCCACCACGCAACGCCAAAGAGATAAGATCGAATCTTATCTGACTTTATTGAAAAAGTCGGCAACAGGCCTGCCGACATAGCCCCACAAGCTCCACTAAGGAGAATATTGTACAGAGGGTCCACTTTGATTATCATCTGATGAAGAGGAGTCTTCATCAGTCCGGAAAAGGTGATGACTTAAGATTCCTTGTGTTGCGTTCCCCCAAACTCGTGAAGTGGAAGCAGTCCCGTCGTGTCGGGGCGTAGATGCCTTCGAGTCGGAAACAAGTAATGATCTGGAATCTTTAGACTGTAGCCTGGAGCAGGAGGATGGATAGCCATGGTGTGATGGAGAATAATTCTTCTCCAGAGTGTTGCATTAGGATGTTCTTGATGACTCCTGAAAGGGTTAGTTTTGACATAATAATTTACTTTTACAAACCAAGGAATTTTACACTGAATCAAAATATTCCTTGCAAGATCAGGAGAGACATCCAAAAGAGGAGAATTAGAAATTTTAGTAGGAAGAAATTTTTGCAAAATATATTTGAAATGTTGTGAAATGTACTTCCTGTCTCCTTGTGTAGCTGGCCTGTTCCATAGGTCATAACGTAATGGATGCTCTTCACCCCAGAGGCGTGAAAATTCAAATCGCCAAAGAGTATTTGGACGAGGAATTAATTGTCTGAGCTTTAATCCTTCAAATGGCAAAGGATCTGGTTGTTCACAATATCTGCCAGATCTCCATAACCAATTAAGACAACATTTTACCATTGGTTCTTGCAGAGTATGAAACTCTCTGCCAGGTATTTCTGGATCTGACAATTTGCATTCAATCTCAGACATAGCTAATTCAGTGACAGAGATATATTCTCTGTAGACAAGTAAACTCGGGCTTCTCTTGAGATCCTGTTATCATTGATCATCAGAGTATCAATATGACCTTTGCAATTTCTATAATCCCATATGGCTCCTTGAGGTTCATGAAAAATCTGAGTCACATTCACATGTTTAGAAGAATTTAACTCACGACTTGCAAAATCTGCAAGGGAGTTTTCTTTACTAGAAATATGCTCAATTTTGAAATCAAAATTATCAAACCATAATCCCCATCTTTGTAATCTGTTAAAAGTAGATTTGTTCGAGGGATCACCTCCATTGAGCCTTTTCTGAAAATCTTTCAAATCAGATCTTAGCACAAATTGTTCATTCTGTATGAAGAACAGAAATGCTTTAATAGCCTTTTTAGCAGCTAAGATTTCTTTATGGGTGGAATGATACTTTACCTCGAACCTTGAAACGCACTTTGAAGCATATCTACATTTTTTTTTTCCACCTTCAACTTTCTCTTTTAGAACTTTGCTCCCCAAAGCTTTCACTTGCATCACATTCTATGATCTTCATTCCCGATCTTGGGAGTGACATGGCGGGAAGATCTAAAACCTTTTTTGATGCGTTTGAACTGAGATGTCATATCATTATTCCAAATGGGAGCATTCTTTTTAAGTCTTTTGTTTAGAAGAATCCTATCAGCAGCAGATATTTTTATAAAATCCAGCTACATAATTCACATAGCCTAAGAACCTTTGCAGGTTTTGTTTTTATCAAGGATTTCATCAGGAAAATCTTGAATTTTTGCAACCACATGTTTTTGCATCTCTATACTTCCATCTTTTATCTTTATTCCCAAGAAATCAATTTCATCTTTGAATACTTCTATCTTGGTGGGAGAAAGACAGAGACCATTTTGATATACAATATTATAGAACTTTTCAAGATGTTCTATGTGCTCTTTTGGTGATTTTGAAAAGATAAGAATATCATCAATATAGACCAGAAGAAATTCAGATAACTCACCAAAGATTTTGTCCATGATTTTCTGGAATATGGATGGTGCTGTCTTTAATCCAAATGGAAGAACTTTCCATTCATATTGTCCACCAGGAACAATGAATGCTGTTTTGTACATGTCTTGAGGTTGCAAAAATATTTGCCAAAATCCACTCTTGAGATCAAATTTGCTGTAGACCTTGGATCCTTTGATTATGCTTAACAAATCATCCTTGGCTGGAATAGGATGTTGAACTGCTGATATATATTTGTTTAGTGGCTTATAATCAACCACTAATCTCTTTTTTTACTCGACTTTGCTCACTTCTCTTGTTGACATAAAAAGCTGCACACGACCAAGGGAGTTAGATTCTTGAATAAAACCACCCTTTAAAATCAGTTGGATTTCTTCGTGGCATTCCTTTCTCTCAGAAGGGATCATTCCACGATGGTGTGCCTTGAATTTAGGAATTATTTCCTTTCCATTTGCATCTTTGACTAATTGCAAGTCTAAAGAGCAAGTATGCCTTTTCCTATGAATAAAGGCATGAGGATTGTCATTGCAAAGATCTTTCTTTATCTTTGCTACAATGTCATCTATGCTAGTTTTACAAGCAGCAATAGATTTGTGTACCCAAGCATTATTTACTATTTTTATTTTTTTCGCAAAGTCACAATAGACTGAAAGTATACCTTCTTGGTATTTGCACACCGTGGATTGAATAAAGAAATGAAATCTTTTGAAATACTAAAAACTCCACATTCTTTCAAGAAATCAACACCAAGCAGGCAATCATAAGATTCCATATCATGTTGATAAAACATGATAGTTCTGAAAAACCTTCAATGGTAATAGGGACATGAGCCACATAATTAGAAACAACTTCTCTTTTATCAAACCTGATTTTTATTCTTGTAGAAGACCAGCAATCTGGAGGAATTGCCATTGTTCTGAGCATACTTATTTCTGCTCCTGTATCTATCATTGCATCTAAGCAGTATGGCTTAATATTTGGGATGCGAGATAGAAATGGCAATAAAAGGATTCCGGTACAAATTAACTATACATACCTCTGCAGCTTTTACGATGATTCTTCTTGAGTATCTTGAAGCATGATATTTTGATATGCTTCTTCTAGGTCTTCATGAGAATCTTCTTTCTTTTCTTCTTCTTCTTCTTCTTTGAGAAGCTTCATGAATTCATCTGTGGCTTTAGCTATGACTTTCTCAAGGAATTCTATGCGATTCCTTCTCCATGTCTTGTAGACTTACGGTGAGGTCTGCAACTTTTTCTTTTCTTTGTATCATGTTGCGGACTTTCTTCTGGAAATAAGAAAGAGAATGATATTTGAGGAAATGTATTTCCTCTTCCTCGTTCACCTCTTCCTCTCCATGGTCCTCCTCTTCCTCTGGTAGGAATTTGACGTTGTCTCGATTCTTTGTTGAAATGGAGGCCTTATTGGAACAGGATCATATGGATCATTTGGATATAAATCCAAATCTTTCATCTCCTATAATCTTTTTGCTCTGCCTGATTTTGCACGATATATTTATCTTGTAGTTCTCTGAGTCTTTTTTGGAGAGACATTTTTCTGGTAGTGTCCCATGGGGGACAACTATCATACTCACTTTGGCAACATTCCATTTGCTTTCTGAGTATTTCTGCACATGGTGGCATCATGGGATGAACAAAACTGGAAACCATATTTACAGATAAAATTAGCAAAAGAAGGAATACTATCATACCCTCCACTCATCAAGATCTTGTCACTATCGAGAATCTTTGAATTATATTACAATGAACATCATCAAGAGACTGATATGAGATATCTGAGGAAAAGCTTTCAGAATCACTGACTAGAATGTATTCTTCCTCTGTAACACCTTTTGCAGATAAAGCATTGATCTTTGCTTTTCCTTTTCTCGAGTTTCTTTGAGGGCACTTATTTGCATAATGACCGCCTTTGCAGATAAAACATGTAGGTGTAAACTTCTTTATTCTTTCCTACATATTTCTTTTTTCTAAATACAAATTTTTTATGAGGACGATTCTTAATAAAAGAATCACTTTTTTACTGCCTTCTAAACTTATTATATTTCTTGGATTTCTTCTTATACAACCCCTTCCCTTTTGAAAAGAGCAATCATGTCAAACAGATTTGTGTTTGTAGGGCATTCTATGTCGAGCATCCAAAGGGCTCAAGAGCATATTGTTCACAAAATTTAGTACGAGGGCTTTGGCATGTTTGATACACTGCTTTCTCTCCCACTTTTCTTTGCAAAGTTTGGCATTGGTTTGATCTATGAGTTGATTTATAGCACCAAAACTGAGTTCTGAAGCTTTATAACCATGCATTGCCTTTTTGTATTCTGTAGAGAAGTATGCTGGAAAAGATTCAATATATCTAAGCCTCATGGTTTCATCATTTATATTTCCAGAGTTATAATAAAGCTTTTGCATAAAGCACTGATATTCTTTAACTCTAGACATGTCACATAGACGGGCTCTGAGAAACATGGCAGTATTCATCATTTTATCATCCTCAATATTTCCTATGAATTCTTTTATGATAGCAGTTTGTGAGACCAAAGTATAACCACTTTGTAGAATTTCTTCTTTACCACGCAACATATCCCACCATTCTTTTATGATTCCCACAAATCCATTAGCAATGGATGAAGCTATAGTCCTTGGATCTTTTCTATAAACTTCTAGTTGGGTATTTCCCCAACCTATCATTCCATGGACCATTTCTTTTACTTCTGGGATAGTTCTACATTCAAGCTTATAATAATTTGGCTGAAGAGTTTGAACTCTAGCCATTCCTTGTAATGGTTCTCGGACCGAGTTTGGGCCGGATGGTTTGAGATGTCTCACCTATAATCATGGCTTGACTTCTTGATGTTTCTCTACTTTCACCATGCCTACAAACCTTTGAGATGACTCATCTTTATCAAAAAATAAGGGTCTGTATTGTTTTAGAATCTCCTTATGTGGCTACTTATCAGATGTTTTGGCAAGATCTGAAACCTGGGACCAAGACACAGCATGTGACCAATCTCCTTCTGTAGTTCCTGAAACTTTTTCTGATAACTCCTGAATCTTAGGAGTTAATTCAGGGAGGCATTCTACTGATTCTTGGATCTCATCAAGTTTCTGATGAGTCTTTTCAAGACTATCATGCACATGAGTCAAACTAGATTCAACTAGTTCATTAGTGTGAGCTAACTGACTAGCTATATTACTCTTATACTGGTTGAATGG